>CALYLW010000532.1:75440-394196 GCA_944989445.1 Ampullaceana balthica | reverse complement strand
TCACAGCTAGGCCTGTCAACGGGTACCCGGGACCCGGGTACCCGTTGCCGTGTGATTACCCGGGTTGCAAAATTCCGCTCGGGTACCCGCGAAAATGTGGCTTCAATGTCTATGTTCTATATTAAAGGAGGCCAAACTTCGGCTCCCATGCAGATTTTTTGTGTTTACATTGTGGCTCGCGAAACATTTTATCAAAAGAAATTTGTTTTTGTTTTTTAAAAATGTGCTGTGAAGTACATCTATGGAAAAATATCAGAATCTGTCAACGGGAAGTATCTGTCAATGGGAAATAAAATACGGTCCCAACAAATTACAATGTATTTTGATACATCTTTTTTCTCTCAACGTGAAACAGAAATCGCACAACACAAAAAGGATTTGGTTCTTTAAAAAAATCATATATAAAGAAAACAAAAGTCCTCTGCCAAAAATAAGGATGGACTGCTTAGAGATGAAAGACGCTGTGTTTGTTAATAAAAAAACCACCCTTGCTTTGACACTAACTTTGCTTTGAAATACGCCGATTGATACTAGCTAATGTTGCTTATCTAACCCCTTCTCCTCCCATCACTCCTTGCATTCGCTTGTACTTTCTTGTGTTCATTAACACGTGGTGACCTAGAAAAACTGATTTTAATAATGCGTACAAGGTTATCAGTATTTAAATTTAATAAATTAAATAGTTACTAACAGTGTAGGATGGGCAGACGTCGGCCGTGAGGATTGACTGCATAGAGATGAAAGAGGCCGTGTTTGTTTTTTGTTTTTTTTTGTTCATAAAAACACCCTTGATGCGCCTTGCTTTGACACTAACTTTGCTTTGAAATAGCCGACAGTGGGTCACCGATTGATACTATCTGATGTCGTTATTTACCCCCATCCCCTCTTCTCTCTTCACTCCTATAACCCAGTGCTTCTCAAACTTTTTAGTATAGCGGACCGGCAGGAATTGATTTTTTTCCATGGTACCAGGAACCGGTGCACTATTTTCCCTGTACTTACATGGTAGCGAAATGTATTTTATTTCTTTCATTTATTAGCTTATTGTCAAACATGACTAATTCTATTGTGTTAGTATTATTGGTAGCAATTGGAGGATTATAATTATATTTCGATCTCCTTTCTTGATAACTTCAGCGGACCACCATTTTGAGAAGCACTGCTATAACCCCCACCCCTTGCATTCGTATGTGTTTCTTGTGTTCATTAACAAGTGTCTGTCTAGCCCAAAAATTGATATACACTTAAAGTTGTCAGTTTTTAAAGTTAATAAGATGGGTAAGATGTCGGCCGTGTGGAATCATGCCACTGCAAAATGCAACCATTGTTATGAAATTGTGTCTGCGAAGGGTGGCAACCCAGCGCGATAAAAAGCCATCTGAACGCTATTCATTAAATTGATATTGATAAACAAAGCACCGACTTACCCAATATCAGAAATATTTTGGTGTTAACATTAATAACAAAAGCAGTACCACTGACCAAAGTACGATCACTTGAGATTTACCGCAGTATTGCATCCGTCATCGCTCTTAGCATTGACCACCGACGCCAAGTGGATATTAACATTCAAGGTATGAGTAGTATGACACTGAACGTTACGTCATTGCTGTTGTCATTTTGTTTGCATGTTTAGTTTACTGTAGTTTTAGTTTATGAGTATGACGAAAGCATTTACAGCAGGAAATTGAATAACAGTTTTTAGTGCATTATAGTTAATTGTAGTGCATTAGTAATAGTGTTACTGGAAGCAAGCCGTTAGCTACTACTACTGTGTGAAATGAGGTGCATGGATGGTGGCTAGGTTGCACGGCATAGTGGTCATGACGGGGAAAATTATGCGACATTTAGAACGGGTAACCCGGGTACCCGTTCGAAATTTTCACGGGTACCCGGGCAGCTTTTTTCAACAAATTGACAGCCCTAGTCACAGCCAGAATTAACTGTTATAATCTCTACCTGTCCTTGGTCATGTCTCAGCCAGAAGTAAATTAAATGTTATAATCTCTACCTGTCCTTGGTCATATCTCAACCAGAAGTAAATGTTATAATCTCTACCTGTCCTTGGTCATGTCTCAGCCAGAAGTAAATTAAATATTATAATCTCTACCTGTCCTTGGTCATATCTCAGCCAGAAGTAAATGTTATAATCTCTACCTGTCCTTGTGTCCTTGGTCATGTCTCAGCCAGAAGTAACTGTTATAATCTCTACCTGTATTTGGTCAGGTCACAGCCAGAAGTAACAGTTATAATCTCTACCTGTCCTTGGTCATGTCTCAGCCGGAAGTAAATGTTATAATCTCTACCTGTCCTTGGTCAGGTCACAGCCAGAAGTAACTGTTATAATCTCTACCTGTCCTTGGTCACTTGTGACAATTATACAGATTCTGATTACATTACAATTTACTATAAAAGAACTGATAAAATTTAAGGCTGACTTTTTTCTTCTGACGTACCTTTGCAATGAGCTGGTCTCTAACATTAGGATGATAGTAGCGACACCATACTTCAAATGGGAGACCACTCACACCACCGCCAGAATTGGCACAAGCTAATGAATTCCAAATGAGACAAATTTATTTTTAAAAATATTCAATTATAAATAATATAAAAGCCCAAGTCATTAACTTCCTCACTGTGGAACTCTGAGGAACGATGTACAACAAATGTACAACGATGTGCATCAAAAGGTGTGCAAAATAATTATAAATTAAACTTTAATTTATAGACCAGCTGTAAATAAAATATTATATGACATCATTGTTTTAGCTTATATTTTAATGTTGGAAAAGGGAATGATGTAAAAAGAGGATTTGAGGATTGTTAATTATAAAATACTTAGTGTACATTTCAGGAAGTTTAATATTTCTTATTTATCAAACAAGGATAAGTCACTAGGGCTTTTGAACCCAAAAAAAAGTGAGCGCCATAGGCGCCCTACAAACCCTATTATAAAATACTTTGTGCACATTTCAGAAAGTAATACTTCGTATTTATCAAACAAGGACACGTATAATTAGGCTTTTTTAAAAAGTGGGCGCCGTAGGCACCCTAAAAGAGGGGGCGCCCCATTACAATCTAGTAATAATAATAATACTGTTAATTTCATTTTTGTTTTTTTAAATAAAGCTAATTATAAGATTTGAGCTTTATATAGCCTTGCTATGACAGTCACTTGGTAAATTAAGAAACACAATCTCACATTTGGAGCAAATGATATTGGTGCTAATCATGTTGGATCAAATATTTGCCAGTTATATTCCTACCTGTTAGCAGCTCTCTCTGGACTGGGACACCAAACGGTAGGGTGAGCTTGTGTCTAGATGAGTCATGGAATGTTGGGTCTGGGATGCATAGTGTTGTAGCGGTGCGAAAACATTTCATTGTTGGAATAGCTGTGAAAGAAAAATTTCATAGTTGGAATAGCTGTGACAAAAAAATAGTTCAATGTTGGAAGAGCTGCGAAAAAAACAAAATTTCATAGTTGGAAAAGTGTCACAAAAAATATTTCATTGTTGGAATAGCTGTTGATACAAAAAAATTGTGATTACCGTATATACTCGTTCTAAAGCCGACCTTTTTTGGACAAAATCTAGGGGAAAAGGTTGGGGGGGTCAGCTTGTGAGCGGGTCATATGTGATTTCTGAATGTACATTAAATATCGGTGTTGTTATTGAAGATCATCAAGGTCTTTTTCTACATTCTACAAGATTCAGCTGGTCTACCAGAAGCTATAATATATTATTAAACATCAGCACTTACCTTATTTAATCATTTTATTTATTTTTGTGAATGTTTTAATAAATTGTTTTATAAATTTTGTTTTCAACAACGAATTTTAATGTATGTGCTCTCGCCACTGTTTACCAAAGAAAAAAAAATACCGGTAATTCTTGCCTAGCAAAGAGCACAAAGACAAAGACTGGTAGTACAAAGTAAACAATCATAATGACCGATTCGTTCGTAGTTTTTAAAAAATGTGTACCATTTTGTTTACACTGTCCTATTTTTTTTAGGGGGTCGGCTCACGAGCGGGTTACACACTTTTAATACTTTTCTCTTCCAAAAGAGGGGGGTGGGGCTTATGAACGAACGGGCTATAGAACGAGTATATATGGTAGTTTATTTAACCTTTCTTACTACTCAAATCAAACACAATTTTATGTCCTATTCAAATTAATAAACATTCTTTAATCTTTTTGAAAGTAAATCAAAAAATTCAAACATTCTTAGTTTCAATTAACAAGTCAAAATTTTATTTTTAAAAAATACCATAAAAGAGTTAACAAGATGCTTTCACAAGGAAATCTTGAGTCTGTAATCAGCAACAGAAATATTGAAAGTGATAAAGAGAATTGAGTTTAACCACAACAAACAACTCACATTGAACGGAGGCCATGCCGTCGCCTTCACTCTCAGCGGGGAAGAAAAACTGCACAAAACAATCAGCTTCTCCCCACATCATCTTTTCAAACAATGTCAGCTCCCTGATGCCTTCAATGGTGATCTCAAACTGGTGGTCAACTGGAGATCAACAAACAAACATGATATCAGTAATATTAGCAAGACAGTAGATCCATATCTCATAAACTAACTTGTATTAATGACTTGTTTAAATGACTTGTATTATTTTTAAAAAATAAGTGTTATATTTTTAACACCCTGTCTTATTTATTTTTTTAAATCCCATTATTTTTCTTGGTTAATATATTAAAAACTAGGGTTTGTAGGGCACCTATTGCACCCACTTTTTTCAAAAGCCCAAGTACCTTATCCTTGTTTGATAAATACGAAATATTAAACTTCATGAAATGCACACAAGTATTTTATAATTATAAATCCTCAAATCCTCTCAAATGACGTCATATATTTTACGGCAAGAAACACCACACGCTTTATTTAACTGCTATGGACTTTTGTACTATGTCCCTCAGCGCTACGGAGTCAGTGACTTGGGCTTTTATATTGTTTATAATCTATTTTGGTTACAATTTTGAGGATCACTTAATAGCTAAATAATATTTATAGTTCAATGATAACTGTATTTTTTAAGGGAATGTGGCACACTGTTCACAAGAGGTAACATAGTCACAAAGAATTTTAAGACCAAAATTAAAACCTAATTTTTATTCAACATTAAATAGAGCAGTCTCTTTAAATTTGTCTTCACTGCAGTTTGTCTAGTTTCATTTGTTCTAAGATTGGGTAAGGAAAAAAAAAGTTTACAAAGAATGTACCAGCTTTTCCAGACTTGGCAGACGCTGCATTCATCAAGTCTTGTCTTTCAAGATAAGCAGACGGCTTCTGTGGTACAGTCTCCATACCGCTAGAGTCAAGGGCTAATCTCTGTAACGTTGCAATCTAAAGTGAAATGATTTCATTCAGTTAGCAAATAAAGGCAGCTTGAAGAATGATAAAAGGCATTCATGTTTTGATGATGAAAACAAAGAGTTATGTAAACTTTATATTTATTTCATTCCTTTATGAAATTTTTTTTTACCCAACTGCCAATGAATATTTTAAAGAAAACATTTTACCACACGAGATATTCACACAAAAACGCTAGTGTGCAAAATTTTACTTTAATCATGTTGTTTTTACAAAGTTAAACGCAAGTCAATTTGTCGTGAGATGCTTCTCTAGAGTTAGTTTAACAGTTCAATTGTTTGGAATACCTGTGGCTCAGACCCCATGGCCAACACTACTTTCAGCTGTCCGAAGTGCAGGCCTGAGAAAGGGTCGACAATGGGCATGTAGTTGTCGATGGCCAAGACTGGGTACTGGTGAAATAACCAGAGATAAATTAAATATATAAACATTTTATATCTCTTGAGAAAATGCACTATGTCTGAAAGGTTGGTTGCTTTTAAAGTTTAATTTTATATATGGGCAAGGAATTCTGTGTATTAAAATAATTGATAGTGTTAGCGTAAAGTACACATAGCATGGCTGGACATGGCTGACAACCTAATTTATTTGCCACACCCTCCCTCTCCTATATAAGCTCATACTACTCTCTTCTTACTATTGCTCTCTTTGGCTCTGGATTTCACTGCAGCTAAGTTTGTATTTCTTTATATATGTTTTATTTGTGTACTATTTGTTCGTTGAAGAAGTCTCTTTGCTGAAACCCGACGCCGTTTTGTTACGTCCTATCAGGCTCACTCATACCCTGTTTACATGTTATCCATCCATGTTGTTCTTGGCTGTTTAAAGTTTAACCCAAGTTAGTAAATTAAATCAATATTTCAAACTGACCTCAGATTTGAGCAGGGCGTTGGCAATCTTCCTGTCTCTGAATGACAAGTAGAGCTGGTGAAGACTTAACTTGACCATGCCAATCAGCTGGTGAATACAAACAATGGGATCGTTACAATAACATCAGTTACTTTTACAGATAACTTCAACTTTGATGTTACAATAACATTGGTTACTTTTACAGATAACTTCAACTTTGATGTTACAATAACATTGGTTACTTTTACAGATAACTTCGAGTTTGATGTTACAATAACATTGGTTACTTTTACAGATAACTTCAACTTTGATGTTACAATAACATTGGTTACTTTTACAGATAACTTCAACTTTGATGTTACAATAACATTGGTTACTTTTACAGATAACTTCAACTTTGATGTTACAATAACATTGGTTACTTTTACAGATAACTTCAACTTTGATGTTACAATAACATCGGTTACTTTTACAGATAACTTCAACTTTGATGTTACAATAACATCAGTTACTTTTACAGATAACTTCGAGTTTGATGTTACAATAACATTGGTTACTTTTACAGATAACTTCAACTTTGATGTTACAATAACATTGGTTACTTTTACAGATAACTTCAACTTTGATGTTACAATAACATTGGTTACTTTTACAGATAACTTCAACTTTGATGTTACAATAACATCGGTTACTTTTACAGATAACTTCAACTTTGATGTTACAATAACATCAGTTACTTTTACAGATAACTTCAACTTTGATGTTACAATAACATTGGTTACTTTTACAGATAACTTCAACTTTGATGTTACAATAACATCGGTTACTTTTACAGATAACTTCAACTTTGATGTTACAATAACATCAGTTACTTTTACAGATAACTTCGAGTTTGATGTTACAATAACATTGGTTACTTTTACAGATAACTTCAACTTTGATGCAGATTTAAACTGACCTAACCAGGCAGCACCCCAGATTTCAATATCAAAGGTTACCTTGTCATTCTCAGAGCCCACTTTCTTGTCCCAGACCTCAATGATCATGTAATTGTCTCTGAGTCTCTCCAGGAGCTGTGATGTTATCAACACTGGAGCCACCTGTCAATATATCATTTCAAGAAAAAGTGGCAGAAAACAAATTTACAAAATTTATGTGGTTTTTTTTAATCCTCATAGGATAAATAAAATTCCTTTATAATTGTAATCTGAAATTTTTTAAATGTCAATTTAAATTAGGAAAATCTGCTAATATTAAGCCTTAATAATTTTACATTCACTTAAGCCATAACAATATTACTGGAAAATACTATGACAGGCATGTTCTATTGGTCGGATCTTCTCGTCAACTATTGTATACCTGGAGAAAGTTGTACTCTGGATCCAGTGTTCCCCAGCAGACGTTAGAGTGCACAGAATCATTACACCAAAACATTCTACAAACGAGGTAAGTGTTGCGAACTACAGAATCTCTACCTGTTCAAAAACACACACAAAAATTAAATGAATGAAATGCTGTTAGTTCATCTAATGGAACCAATGAGGATAACTTGCAAAAACAATTAAAAACAATCTTAAAATTTTTAAAATAGAAATTTTTAATTTAATGTAATAAGGTTATTGTAAGAGAAATTAATATTACATGAATTAAAATCTTTTTGTTGTAAATACATTTAATCTAGGAGCATGATATGTTGAAATGCATTCCATTTTATCATGATATATTTTGAAAAACAAATTCACGACACTCTGCTTCAAAATGCACATATATAGCTTTTGTATATGTTGAGATACAATCTCAATTATCCAATCCCTATTAAAGTGTGCAATATTTGACTGATGTTATTATTGACCCACCTTCTGGCTGTGCTACTGATGTTATTATTGACCCACCTTCTGGCTGTGCTACTGATGTTATTATTGACCCACCTTCTGGCTGTGCTACTGATGTTATTATTGACCCACCTTCTGGCTGTGCTACTGATGTTATTATTGACCCACCTTCTGGCTGTGCTACTGATGTTATTATTGGCCCACCTTCTGGCTGTGCTACTGATGTTATTATTGACCCACCTTCTGGCTGTGCTTTCAACAATCCAGGATGTTTGTTGGCCATGTGAAGGGGCGGTACACCTGTGATGGAAATCTTTCTACCTTCTTGAATGTACAGAAGGGTGTGGAGGGTCAAGGCCTGGCGAGGAAACAAAAGATTTTATTGGCTCAATTGAGACAAAGTATAACAAATATGAAAGTATACTTGTTGTAGCAAGCTTTACTGAGAAGTTGTAAAAGTTTTACCAGTCTGCTTGAACAATAAAATGATATGGAGATCTGGTTCAAGATGACTCTGTTAACTGGTGACCTCATATCTGGTTAAACATACCCCTGACAACTGGCTGGTCATCTCAGTGAGGTCGTACCCCTGACATTTGGTGACCTCAATGAGGCCAGTTTCAACGTACCCCTGACAACTGGTGGGTGACCTCAGTGAGGTTGTACCCCTGACAAATGGTGACCTCAATGAGGCCAGTTTCAACGTACCCCTGACAACTGGTGGGTGACCTCAGTGAGGTCATACCCCTGACATTTGGTGACCTCAATGAGGCCAGTTTCAACATACCCCTGACAACTGGTGACCTCCAAACACTTGAGCACCCGAGTCCAAGGGTGACGAGCCAGCATTATTCGTCTGAGGTTTCGTGTTGGCCAGCACGGCGATGGTTGCCTTGAGCTGCTGTTTGAGTCGAGAGATTTCATCCCCTCCCTCCTCCTCAGCTGGGACTTTCCTGCGTGGAGACTGAGGTGGGAGGCCGGTGACGGCTGCCGGGTAGGAGGATGTCATGGGGAAATCTGTCAGAATATGTTCAGAGGAAATTTTATAATTTTTCTAAATAAACTATTCCCTTGCAATTAGGTAAAGGTTGTTTTCCAGTATTCAATTTTAGATGTACTCAAACTTTTCCAATTAAAGATAAATAACTTTTATACGAAATGATACATATCAATTAGAGATAGTATATTAGCCACCTCCCATGTTAGAGAAGTTATATAAATAATTATAAGATGATCCAGTCTTGAAAGTAGCTGGCATTAAAATCAGAGATGAATTTACTACTTAATACATTTCAAGATATTTTACAAACCTATTTGTTTGGTCTGTGCCTTCACCAAAGGTTGATCTTTGTTTTTGTGCAGTTCTTTGACAAGTCTGGCCTGGTCTGGGTTGACCCCACCGATGGGGACAATCTTCACGTTGCCACTCATCTCAGCCAGCTTTGTCCTGGCCATGACGGTGGCAAACTCTTTGTGATCAGAGGCCAGCTCCACCGATACCTGGGCAAAGACAGTACAGTGGAATCCAGTGGAACAATTTATCACTTACTTTTTTTAACTTAAAAAAAGGCCAGGTGTTTTATACATGACATTGATATTACATCACATAAACTAAATGAGGGACACGTGAATCCCCTATTATCGGCAGGTATATTTTATTCCCTCTATTTCAGCTTTAAATTCACTTTTTGACCAAGTTTATTCTTCCACACTATTTAATCAAAGGACATCTTCTTGATCCCCCCAATTAGAGCTTATCTGCTCTCTGTCATTGCACAGCTAACAACCTTGTGGCACAATTTCACACAGTTTTTCTCTCTCTGTCAGTGCAAGAAGTTAACAAGTTTGTTAACAAGCTCATGCTAACTTTCCTTTAAAAAAAAAGTATGCTTTCATTCATGTCTTAATAAGCAAGGTTTTACAGTTAGCAAATGATGTGATATAAACATCTGTAAATGTGGTCGATCCATGCAGAGATAAGAACATTATTCTTATATCATAGATCAAAACCCTGCAAAATAAAATGCTACCTTGTGGTGTCCAAAGACATGTGACATGGTTCTATGTGTTTTAAATAAAATGCTACCTTGAGGTGTCCAAAGTGATGTGACATGTTTCTCTAGTTTAAAATAAAATGCTACCTTGAGGTGTCCAAAGAGATGTGACATGTTTCTATTTGTTTAAAATAAAATGCTACCTTGTGGTGTCCAAAGAGATGTGACATGTTTCTATTTGTTTAAAATAAAATGCTACCTTGAGGTGTCCAAAGAGATGTGACATGTTTCTATTTGTTTTTAAAAAAATGCTACCTTGAGGTGTCCAAAGAGATGTGAAATGTTTCTCTAGTTTAAAATAAAATGCTACCTTGAGGTGTCCAAAGAGATGTGACATGTTTCTATTTGTTTAAAATAAAATGCTACCTTGAGGTGTCCAAAGAGATGTGACATGTTTCTATTTATTTAAAATAAAATGCTACCTTGAGGTGTCCAAAGAGATGTGACATGTTTCTATTTGTTTAAAATAAAATGCTACCTTGAGGTGTCCAAAGAGATGTGACATGTTTCTATTTGTTTAAAATAAAATGCTACCTTGAGGTGTCCAAAGAGATGTGACATGTTTCTATTTGTTTAAAATAAAATGCTACCTTGAGGTGTCCAAAGAGATGTGACATGTTTCTATTTGTTTAAAATAAAATGCTACCTTGAGGTGTCCAAAGAGATGTGACATGTTTCTATTTGTTTAAAATAAAATGCTACCTTGAGGTGTCCAAAGAGATGTGACATGTTTCTATTTGTTTAAAATAAAATGCTACCTTGAGGTGTCCAAAGAGATGTGACATGTTTCTATTTGTTTAAAATAAAATGCTACCTTGAGGTGTCCAAAGAGATGTGACATGTTTCTATTTGTTTAAAATAAAATGCTACCTTGAGGTGTCCAAAGAGATGTGACATGTTTCTATTTGTTTTTAAAAAAATGCTACCTTGAGGTGTCCAAAGAGATGTGAAATGTTTCTCTAGTTTAAAATAAAATGCTACCTTGAGGTGTCCAAAAAGATGTGACATGTTTCTGTTGTTTAAAGAACTGTTGATAGAGGAAGCTCTGGACGTGTTCAACAGGCCACTTTTACTTGTGTCAGGAATCTCCAGGTCACGTTTAACAAACAAGTTCTCAGAGCGTAGGATAGACTTGAGTGAGATACCTCCACTTCCTATCATTATTGGCTGAGGAAAATTATTAAAATTTGCTGTCAAGAAAATATCATTGCATTCTTTTGTTGTTGCTGTTAAATTTTTTAATCATGATTCTTAAACAATTTATAAAGAAATCAAGATTTTAAGTAGTAAGGAGTTTTTTTTATTGATTATTTCTTTCTACATTTTATATATTTTCTGATATATTTTACCAAACAAAAAAACTATTACATTTTTGCATTTTTTAAATATTTAAGTGTCTAGTTTTATCATTTTTATAAAATTTTGAAAAAATGTTTATAAATTATCACCCACAACTAATAAAACAATATTTCTGTTTAATTGTGAAATGAGCAAAGTTTGAAGCCAACATTGATGCCATAATCTCTGTGGAAGTAGAGACACATGGGAACAGGTTGAGTGCAATAAAAGATTCTTGGACTTTTTTTGAGATGGAAACTCATGTCACATGGGTTCTGAGTTCATTTATTTGAAACCACAACCAGGATCTTTTTTGATACCTTCAGGCAGAGGCGTAGCTAGGTTTTTGGCGCCCTTGGCTAATTTATTTTTGGCGCCCTTGATAAATTGACAAGTTTCAGCTTTGCGATTCTTTCATTTGTTAGAAAAAATAATGTAATTTATCTTATTTTATTTATGACAATAATTACGTAGTCTGACAGTGACAGTCATACAACGTGAATATAAAAAATGCATAAGACAGGAACAATACTAATTTGCAGTTTATTATTTACTAAATAATACCAAATAAATTGGTGGATAAAACGGGATATTGTTGCGTTAATAAAGAATACAGCAAAACTTGAAGTAACGTGTATTATATATAAAAACAATAGTGTCAATGTGTCATGCTCATTATCTCATACATAACTATAGAAACTCACAATTAAAACTAAATTTAAGTAACACTTCACCGACTACAGCTCAGCACTTCCGTTAGCTGGCGTATTGGCGTGTTGCTAATACAGTCGGACCTTTCTAAGTTGAACTCAAGGGGGAAAAAAATTCGACTTACGGAGTTTTCGAGTTAGGGAAACTGGCGTAATGGGCGCAGATTAATCAAGGAAAATGTTGATATTGAGAGGGAAGGTTGTGGGGGAGACAGCCATAGCAGTCTAGAAGGCTTGACAGGAAATAGGGGCGGTGATATTTCATATGAAAGGAGCCAACATGCTTTGACATACCGACACAAGCCCGTGAGAGGAGACACTTTCCCTCCCCTCCCCAATTTACTCCCTTGACAGTGGGATGGGGATAGTAAGAGTTTTCTTTTAAAAAGAAAGACTGTAAAATCATATTTACATTTGTATGATAAGAAGTCCCACAAAGGCCGCAAACATAATAAAAAAATATTATAATGGTTTAAATGAAATATATTTAAATAAAATTAATTATTCACTTTTTTGTTATCATGGATAAAAGTGAAATACAGTCGGACCTCGCTAACTCGAACTTCCCTAAGTCGAAATCATCCCTATATCGAAATTAATTGTTAGGTCCCGGCCAAATTCTATAAGACTAATGTATTTTAGATCTCCTTAACTCCAAGATTTTTGGCTTTCAACCTCTCTCAGTCGAATTTTCCAAGGCGTTTGGGTTATTATTCTGGAGTGACATTTCAGAACACGTGTTCCGTAGAGCCACGTAAATGGATGTAAAATCTTATCTTAGTGCATTCCACGAGGGATTAAGCGACCCTTGCAAGTACAAAAAATGACAAAGACAAGAAAAAGGAGTGGTAACTAATTCGCGTCCCTTTGCTGCATGCTGTGACTCTTTTTAAAAAGAAAAATCTTACTCCCCCAATCCCACTGTGGGGAGTAAAGGGGGGAGGAGAGGAAAGGTATCTCCTCTCATGGGCTTGTGTCGGCATGTCAAAGCAAGTTGGCTTCCTTTCATATGAAACATAGACACCGCCTCTCTTTCCTGACAAGCCTTCTAGCCGGTATGGCTGTTCCTCCACCCTCTTAATATCTACATTGTCCTATTACGCAATCTCCCTAACTCAAAAACTGAGTTAGTCGATTTTTTATCCGGGTACTTTTGAGTTCAACTTAGAGAGGTCCCACTGTATTTATTTAAATACAAATTTAAAAAATTAGAGATTTAGTGGCGCCCTTTTGAGCTGGCGCCCTTTGGTAACTGCCCCGATGCCAACCCGTTGCTACGCCACTGCCTTCAGGTAATTAATGTCAATTAAACTTGGCAAGCTCAATGTAGAAAGAGATTTCTATTTGTAAATAGCTGGTAATATCCTGGTAGGGGCTGTGACAATTGTAAGGGTATAATAATGGTAACTTGTGAACTTATCCAGCACTTATCTACAGTGAATGTATGGCATATTTCTGCAAAGGGCATAGTATTTGTTCATGGGGAGTGTTGTAAAAATGGTCTGCTCTTGGCAGCATGGGCCTGATCTATGTCTCTGTGTTAGCAGAGTTTGATGACAGAAACATCTGCAGCTAACTACTGTCTCTGTGTTAGCAGAGTTTGATGACAGAAACATCTGCAGCTAACTACTGTCTCTGTGTTAGCAGAGTTTGATGACAGAACATCTGCAGCTAACTACTGTCTCTGTGTTAGCAGAGTTTGATGACAGAAACATCTGCAGCTAACTACTGTCTCTGTGTTAGCAGAGATTGATGACAGAAACATCTGTAGCTAACTACTGTCTCTGTGTTAGCAGAGTTTGATGACAGAAACATCTGCAGCTAACTACTGTCTCTGTGTTAGCAGAGTTTGATGACAGAAGACATCTGCAGCTAACTACTGTCTCCTTACTTCTCACACCGCCAGCCTGTATAGATGACAACTTACTGTGTGCTCGCCAGCCTCTTTGCTGTACAACCTGAACACTAGGGCAGACTTCCACCATCTTTCCACGGCAGCCCCGTCAAACATGATTGGAAACACAGATCGGTGGTTGAAGACAACGGCTAACAAGAAGAAAAGCAACTTGGTTGAAATTCTTGCTACACACAGCAAATACATTTTTGGTTGTTTCTTTTATTCACATATAATGGAAGAAAAGTCTTAACTATTGGATTCCTGTGTTAAAATGACTTAACTATGTACATGTTTTGTAAATACTGTTACTAATCACTATTCTAAAGCTTTGTTAATAAACACAACAGTGGCATATATTACAATATTTCACTCATCAACATGTAATTTAAACAAGCACACCCCTAGAGTTATCCCAACTTATCCCATTATGATTTATATGTACCTCCATTTTTGACATTCTTTGAAGCAACTCTTGTTATTTCTGTGGCCATGGCATTTGGCGTATATTTATCTCTAGAACTGGCAACAACTGGAAATTGATACTCCACAAAATAGGTGCTGAAAATTGAAAAAACCTCATCAAAAATTGCAAAATCCTTTTCTTAAACACACATTATTTTTTAGGACAAAATAGGATAAGATTTTATTTGTTTAAAAGCTAAAACTAGATTCTGTGTGTGATTTTAGTTGGCACAGACAGTGAATCACTCAACTAAACCAAAGCTGCTCATACGTTTGAATTCTTGCAGTGAAATCACTAAATTAAGTGCAAACTGCTCATACTTTGCCTTCTTGGACTTGAGAGGTATATGGTGGTCTTCCTGCTTTGAGTTTGCCGACAGACATTTTTGAATCTGACGTGTCCAGAGTGTCAGGCTTGGTCAGGCTCAGGCTGTCGATGGTCACTCTGGCCACATGGACACGTCCAAGCAGGGTCAGGCGCTCAATACTGAGACCCTCTGTCAGAACAAAAATAGAAATTCCTTATTTTCTAATGCATGTGTCCTCCTTTAAAAAAAAACAAGTAATTGAAGAGGGTATGAGTGAGCCTGAAAAAGACGCAACAAAACAATGAACGTGGTAGACACAAAGCCTTTCTATGAAGAACCAAAAAATTAAGTAAAACTTATCTGCACTTTGTAGTCCAAGAATACATCAACAAGAAAGAGAAGGACTGGAGTGAGATGGAGGTTTATAAAGACGAATGGGAGAACAGGGCGGGGACAGGTGTCAACATGTCAGGGAGAACAAGACATTCATGCCAAATGGTGTAAGGTTACCATCATCCAATAAGCTTGTTGTGGGGGGTCTTTTATCAGGCTCACTTATAACCTCTACCTAGCCTGATTGCAGTCCCACCGCACTGTATCACCTTTTTAAACCAATAAATTTTATGCTAACAATGTCAATGATTCCAAACTACCAACCTGAGGAAGTGAAATACACTTTTTTAAAAAAAATATTTGTAACACTGTAAATTCTTTAGCGATTATATTTTGCCCTGTTCCGTCCCATTCCCCCCCCCCTTCCTCCGCCACACCTATTTTTGTCATACCTTGCTTTGGATTCCTTGAATCTGAAGGAACTGGGTCAAATGAGACTCTCGAGATTTCTGACTGTCCTGCGCTTGTCATATCACTGTCGCTGACCTCATCTACACTGGACTGCCTCTTCCTTGACCGAGACCTTGACCCAGATCTGGAGCGGGATCTCAGTTTCTTTTTGGCCTTTAACGGCTTGGCAACAGTGGAGGGTATCGGTGTATTCTCCAGTGAGTTAGATCTCAACGATTTAACTTTACCCGCTGGGTCTGACTTTGCCCTGGTCAATGAGTTTGAGCGTGATCGTGATCTAGATCCTGATCTAGAACGTGACCTTGCTTTCCGTTTGGATTTTTTCTGCCTCACAACAACCTCGTCATCTTGCACTGCTGTGTTTAAACTGGTGAGAGATGATGCTCTCGAAGGAGGTCTCTGAACATGCAATGAAAAGTTAAACTTTATCAATTATTTTGTTTTCAACAACAAAGATCATAACTCTGGATGTCAGAGTGAAAACTAAAATATGATAAGCTTTCCATAATTTTAACTAAAATATGATAAGCTTTCCATAATTTTAACTAAAATATGATAAGCTTTCCATAATTTTAACTAAAATATGATAAGCTTTCCATAATTTTAACTAAAATATGATAAGCTTTCCATAATTTTAACTAAAATATGATAAGCTTTCCATAATTTTAACTAAAATATGATAAGCTTTCCATAATTTTAACTAAAATATGATAAGCTTTCCATAATTTTAACTAAAATATGATAAGCTTTCCATAATTTTAACTAAAATATGATAAGCTTTCCATAATTTTAACTAAAATATGATAAGCTTTCCATAATTTTAACTAAAATATGATAGGTGTTCCATAATTTTTATTGCATAAAATATTAATGATACTAGTGTATTCCCGTAAAAAATGGCAGAATTTTCAAAATAAATACATTTCAGCTGAAATCTATTTATTTTGAAAAAATACACATCAGAATAAAAAATAATGTAATACAGAACTTTCATATTCCTTCATTTTCATATTGAACAATTTTATGCAGAACGTTCAAAAAGAGTTATTTTTGGTGCAGTAATTTGGTGCGCTGCTTTCTAAAATTAGTAGCGTCATGGACGTGACAGACGGGATGTGACATACATTGCAAATTATGTATGTTGATGATAAATATGATATATAATTTAAAGTATGTTTTTTTCTGGTGTCACTTGCTTTCCTCTGTTGAAGTTGTTCTTTTCACTAAATCTTTCAATACCCTCATTGTAAAACCTGCCGATGTTATGTCATCCTCTATGTTCCTACCTACTTCCTCTAAGGAATATTTGCCAATGTTATGTCACCTTCTATGTTCCTACCTACTTCCTCTGAGGAACATCTGCCAATGTTATTTCATTCTCTATGTTCCTACCTGGTTCCCTGGTTCCTCTAAAGAGTATCTCCTAGTGAATCCTCCACTCCCACCTAGCAGTCTGGGAGGTATCACTGGGTTACCCATGTGTGCTCTGTGTTCATATGAGTCACGCTCCAGACCACTGACATCACTGATACCCAGTCCCTCAGTGTCCTGCACAGTGAGAACATGTAGAGCTAAGTTATAACATGTCATCAACATTCATTCTGTAATAACTAAGTTTGTCAACGTGTCCTGCACAGTGAGAACATGTAGAGCTAAGTTATAACATGTCATCAACATTCATTCTGTAATAACTAAGTTTGTCAACGTGTCCTGCACAGAGAGAACATGTAGAGCTAAGTTATAACATGTCATCAACATTCATTCTGTAATAACCAAGTTTGTCAACGTGTCCTGCACAGTGAGAACATGTAGAGCTAAGTTATAACATGTCATCAACATTCATTCTGTAATAACTAAGTTTGTCAACGTGTCCTGCACAGTGAGAACATGTAGAGCTAAGTTATAACATGTCATCAACATTCATTCTGTAATAACTAAGTTTGTCAACGTGTCCTGCACAGTGAGAACATGTAGAGCTAAGTTATAACATGTCATCGACATTCATTCTGTAATAACCAAGTTTGTCAACGTGTCCTGCACAGTGAGAACATGTAGAGCTAAGTTATAACATGTCATCAACATTCATTCTGTAATAACTAAGTTTGTCAACGTGTCCTGCACAGTGAGAACATGTAGAGCTAAGTTATAACATGTCATCAACATTCATTCTGTAATAACTAAGGTTGTCAACGGTTAACCCGTCCTCAGATCGGGACCGGTCCTGTTTAACCGTAACTTCAATTGGCGGGTATAAGCTTATCACCTGGAGTTCATTTTTTGTTGTGTTACGGCAGCTTATGAGAGCCAGCCCGCGAGCGACTGTGTCATCAAAGCGCCTTCTTATTATTCCGGTATATAAATAGTATACACGTCATCACTGTTAGTGGAGTTCGGCTTTTTTTTTATTCGCTTAGTTGCCGAGGCTTAGTACGAGACCCAACACACAGCGTGGCGGTGATGAAAAAATGTGAATAACGGTCAAGGCCACGAGTGTTTCTATTTATATTACAAGAGGAAAATGACCTGTCGATTAACTGTCTTTACATTATATGATAATATGGCTTTTTAATACATAAAAATTGACTATTAATCATCACGGTTTTTTTTTAATTCGCTGAAGTGACGGCATAGCGAAAAAGAGCTGAACGCAAGCGGCAGCGTGAATGACAGGCACTTTGATCAGACGACGCAAGGCAAAAATTGGATACTTTCCACAGGTCTTATTTTAAACAGTTAACCAGTCCTCAAAAACGAGCGGTCTTAACAACCTTAGTAATAACCCTATCACCATGGGTTTACTCTGTAGATGTGATTGGTAAAAAGAGCACCTCCAGTTGGCCATCAAACAGACCATGTGATGTTAAAAAATCTGGTTAGCTATCATATACAAAAATTAAAATATGGTTTCCACAAAGGAAATGGGTGACATATACAACCCAATGATGAACACTTCTGTTTCAGTGATGAAATAAAGGTGAACAAATACTGGATCAATTCATCAGAGTTACATTAGTAAGGATGTAATGCTCTGTTGATGAACACTTACAGAATTGTAATAAAATAAGTCTTGTAAGATAGAATTCTCATGCAGAGGGTCCTCTGGCTCACTCATCAACTGGTCATAGCCCATGTCAGACGACATGCTAGTTCCTGGACTCAAGCCATTCATCATGTTATACAACTGGCAAAAATAAAACAAAAAACACAAGTGTCTTTAATTTAAATAATTTGGTAAGTCATAACAAAAAAATCAACATTAAGTACTAAATAAATTGGCGATATCAATACCATTAAAGAAACAATATTTGCAAAGATTAAAAAAGCTTATTAATAATTTTAAACCATATTCAAATAAATTGTTTTTTAATCAGAGATTGTATTTTGAGACATAGTCAAATAACTAATGTTAATCAATTTATCAAGACTCTAATGTTTTCCTGACTTTTGAATCTCAAAGTCGTGGGGTTTAATCATTTAAAAAAAATTACTTTACCCTAAACATCCAGAAAGTATTTCTTACCTGAACATCCAGAAAGTATTTCCTTATCTAAACATCTAGAAAGTATTCCTTACCTGAACATCTAGAAAGTATTCCTTACCTGAACATCTAGAAAGTATTCCTTACCTGAACATCCTGGTTTCTAAAAGGAGAGGTCATTAGAAGATCCAGTGTTGAATTAGGTCCTCTTCCATAATCATCAGTCAACAAGACTCCTGCATCACTGGCAACATTTGGGACATGACTGCTGATAGATAGATGTGTTTATGTCATGACTGATGATAGATGTGTTTATGGCATGACTGCTGATACATATGTTATGTTACTACACTGTTAGTAAGAGTTACTTTTGTTGACTTTAATGCATATAAAATAAAAGTTTAAAGTTGACTCGTAAAAAGAACTAAAACAAAAGGATTTGGGACAATAGTCTATAGCACAGCTTGGATTAGTAAATTGTCATAAACACTACTTTAAAAAACTGCCCGTGTTGAACAATAGATAGAAGATGCACAGTAAAACATAAGTAGGTGGATAACGCTCAAATTGGGCATTTATGCGCCTGACAAAACATCACAAAACAACAAACTTTTCGGCTAAGAGCCTTCTTCAACGAACAAATAGTACAAAAAACAAATAAAACTAATAAAAAGAAATTAAAACTTAGCTGCGGTGAAATCCAGAGCCAAATAGAGCAGGAAAGAGTAGGAAGAGAGTAGTAAGAGATTATATAGCAAAGGAAAGAGTGGGCGTGGCGAATCATTTGCATGTCAGTGTAAATAAAATACAGTAAAACATAAGACATTGTTAGAATGAAATAGTGTATTACCTGGTAGAATGGTTGGGTAAGACCTCAGGTCCCGATTTGAGATCTGTGTGCATAGATGAAACAATCATGGCTTCCCTTAGCTTTGTGCCCTTGTCAACTAATACGGACAGAAGATCTCTTCCCTCCGGTTTAGCTGGGCTTACTAGATACAATGTAGATTATATTTCATGTCACAAATATATATAGGAAAATAAATACAAAAAATTTGTACTGTTTAAGTTCAATGTTATTTACTTAAATAGTGTATGTAAACATGATAAAATATACCTATTTATTTTTACTAATTGACTTTTGTTGTTAAATTTGTACTGTATTCATCACTCGCCTCTGTTTGTCGGATTGTCCTGGGTGTCATTGCATTGAAAAGAGTATCTGCCATTAGCAAGAGTTGTTCTGCTATTAGGTAAACTGATAACATCTCCATTGGTTGTAATTGCCACTGTTCCGTTGCCTTGTTGGGGTGCAGGGTTAGCACCATAACTACGGTTGCCACGGTGATTGCTTTTAGCATAGGTCTTTGAAGGTGAGCCTCGGATATTTTGGAAATTATTTTTTTCCTGTAATAAGAAAAAAACCTTGTAGGTTGTCAATAAATGTAGACATTTTTTTTTAAACTCAATCCCTACAGAATTAAATCTAGTAAAGAACTCACATAATGAATAAATTTTACGTTGAGGTTACTTAAAATTTCATTATAGCATATACAGTTTCCCCATAAATAAAATAAGACATTTTTTCACCAAATGCTCAAATGATATATATGTTAGAAATTGGGTCTGAGGGTAGCTAGGCTAAAGCTGGAAAATACTGGAATAAACTGAAGGCAATGGCTTGGGGCCATGAGGATGAATAATAAATCTCAATACAAAATTATCAGTGACAGTATCTCCAATCTTTTGAAGTAAAATATGTAATAAAAAATTAATCAAATACAAAAGGACTGAAGTTCATATCATTTTTATATTGTGTTTACCCAGAAGGGTAGGGGCTAATGCTGGAGGGATCAGTGTATTATTGTAAGACTTCTTGACCAAAATAACTTTGCCACTTCTATAGAAATATTTCAGGTCCTACTTTCTATTTGGATCCAAAATAACCAATGACCAAAGAGCTTACACAAGATGAAAACCACCAGTCTTTAACCTCACCAAATTTTACAACAGCTGATAAACTTTTCTGACACCATCTTAAGATTTATTTAACTATAGAGTTAGCATAATGACTCACTGATGTTGGTGATTTGAACACTGTGTTAATAGGTCTAGTTGGCATTTCTGAATAAGGCTGCGGGTGATTTATTTCTGGATGACCATGGAGTCATTTCCCCTGAACAATTTATCAGTACCAATATCTGTGGTCGGAATGGAACCCATGTTGTCGTAAGATGCTGCAGAGAGTTCAAAAGCATAAATTGTATTTATTTTCAAAGAAACAAAAATTTCTATATATATATTTATATTTGAGAAAGCTGTCTCATGGCTTTTAGTATTTAAAATGACATAAAAATTACTTAAATGTGCAATTAGAAGTAATAATACCAATGAGAAATGTCAATTTCGGTTACAGGTTAATTTGACAGAATCAAGCTGTTTACCTAAAAGTGGTTCCAGCAGCAGAGAAACCTGAAGATTTGCCAGTTTTTGCCCAGTTGCTGATATCACAGGAAAAATACTATGTATAAAAGAGGATAAAAGATGCAGTGAATTTTGGTTAAAAGATAAACAATTATTTTTTTGCTGGATTATTGAAGCAGTAAATTTTTTTTGTTGAGCTTAAATTTATATAAAGTTTACTCATTCCTTGTCTGTTGACAGTTGACACTATCAGTTGACACTATCAGTTGACAGTTGACACTATCAGTTGACAGTTGACACTAATCAAAATTATTAATTATTCAAATTAATTTTGCTGCTTATTTTTTCTTTAAGACCACAGATTTTTTAAGTGTAATTAATCTGAAATAAATTAAATTTATTCAGTCTAAATTAATTTTTTAAAATTTTGATTGAGTCATTGAATATACATATACAGATGATTGCAGAAAATTCTTTAGATGCCACAACGCTTTTAAAAAAAACTCACCCATTTATTGGCCTTGTATTTGTTAACTGCCCTATTTGGTTAATATTTGCTTGACCAATGACTTCTGACTTTGGTGAAGTCATCAAGTCCAGAGTAAGATTGTCCATGTCTGTGAGGTATGTTGCAAATTGGCATGGTCCTGAACGCACAGGATATCTTGCGGTTGTTCTACATTCTAATCTTTTTCCTTTCTTAGCATCCAAGGGTCTAGAAAGTTAAAAAATGCATTAATGACAGAGTTACTAGAATTAAAGTTAAACAATTCGATTTCCAAAACATTTGATTTCCTGTAATTGATAACAAATTGTTAAATACGTTACAATTGCACTGTATTAGTTTTTGGTAAAGAGGCATTCCTTTTTAATATTGTCAAACTAAATTCTCTAAATCAGAAAAATAAAGATGATGAAATTTAGTTTACATAAAATCTCACCGAAAAAAAGCCCCATCTCCTTCCTCCCCCCACCATTTGACTCTGACAAGAGCCAAATCAGGAGGTCTTGGTATAGTCCAAACCACCTCTGAGATGGTAAGCTTACAGAAGCACCTAATCTGTCCATCAACTTGAGGTGGGAGACCTGTGTTCACTTTAACATCATCACTGATCCACTTTTGTTCTGTGTTTAATACAATATAAGTATATATTTAGGCACATGTTAGTATAGGCATAGCTTAATTAGACCTTATACCAATATAATAGACTGTTTAATTAAATGAACTGGTAAACAGAAAATCCAAATCTTATTTTAACAATCTATATAACTAGATTAATTGATTCTGAATGATTCATTTCAAACTTAAAATACTGATCGACTACTAATACTATTGACTACTCTATCATTAATTTATTAATGATTAATTTAAATTAATTGAAAAGACTCAGAATATAATCCTATATAATAAAAGGCAATTTTCTGTCCGTTCTGTCAGGTCATCTATAGCGATTGGTCCCTCAACATATGACTCCTACAGCCAATCATATTGAACACGTTTACACGGACGTTCAAAACGAGTTATTTTTGGGGCAGTATTTCTTCCAAGACTTTATTTAGAGTTATGCGCGTTGGGATTTATAGTCAAAAGCTCTGTTTTTACGAGTTACTTATTTTAACTATAATTTAATGAATAGTATTTTTGACGTGATGCACATGTATGCCGGTCGAGACGGCTGTTGGGGTGGAGTTACAACAACATGCCACCGAACGGCGACCGAACGGCGGCGGAACGTCCTTGGACGGGCTTTGTTGCTCGTATAGATAATAATATAGACGAATTGCCTAGGCCTAGGTCTAAAAATTATAAAATTTATTGTGCTAATTTAGAGAAGAGGATTGCTGTGCTGAAATGCTCTTAGAATTAATATCAATAATCAAGTATTTATATACATATGATGAAAGTTCTAATAATCTTTTAAGCCAATTAAGCGGCTACTTAATCCAGGACTTCCAACTCAAACTCACTTATGCTTTTTACTTTTTAAATAAAAACATGCACAAACACAACAATTTCCACATTTTAAAAAATAATATTTAATACAAATTACTTATTGTTTAATACCTTTATTTTTTAACGGTTTCGTGGCTTTTGTTAAATTTTTGGACATATTAAGATATGACATAAAAATACTACATTATATTCATATTAACTGCTTCCAGTAAAGTCATTTAGTTTTTAGCACTGCGGTATCCACATAAACAATCGGCGTTCAGTCTATACTTGTCCGCCATTTCAGTTTACGCGTAGCAACGAGAGATCGCGAGATTTGATAGCATTGACCGCAAACCAAAATAAAAATGTGCGACTTACAGGTAGGCACAATTGGTGGCTACCTCACAATTGCAATGCACCCTCTCCCAAACCCTCCCCCACACACACAAAGACACATACCAAATATTCTTCCCACCTCCTTAGGGAAAAAAAATTAAACTGCAAAGAGAATACAATCAATAAGAACAAAAAGGAAAGAAAGAAATTACTATGTAAACTATGTTTTCCAGAATGTTTTGAAAATTTCAGCTGTTCGTGGTGTGGTGTCTTTTGAACGGCAAAAAGCCTTTCTCAATTAACAAATAGACAAAACAAATAAAAAATAATAAAATGAAATGAAAACTTACCTGCGGTGTAATCCAAAGAAAAAAGAGCAGTAGGAAACGTTCGTTGTCCTGTGACATCTTGTCCGGCCCATGGTTTGGATAACATAACATCTATTGAATTAAATTACTATTACATTTCATTTATAATATATTTTCGTCGGATGAAAAAAAGAAATATTAGAAAAAGAAAATGTTATAGACATTAATGTATTTTCAGTCAAAGTATTTGTGCGCAGTGCACACTATCAACATTAAAAACTCGTTTAAAATGCAGAACGAGACATAAACTTTTTAAACCATGGATAAGCATATGGGGCCGTCCATAAATGCCGTCACACACTTTTGAGGTTTTGCGGTCACACATTTGAGACAATGTGTTACGAGGGACGGGGTGTTAAAGAACTCTGGCGTCACATCAAAACGTGCAGATTTAAATACAAGTTCCACTCAAAGTTCAACTTGAGTTGGTGTCACCGAGTGCGGTAGCTCATAGTGTCACCAGGGCCGGCTTTAGGGAATTGGAGGCCCTAGGCAAAGTGAATTTGGTGGCCCTAAATGTAATAGGAAAAAAATACATACAGAAAGAATAAAATTACACAATTTATTAAAAACTACCTGTATTTATATCTAAATCAACAAATAACTGAAATTTATACAACCATAGTCGTTCAGATGTCATAAACCTTCAACAAAAATCAACTTTTCGTGCTTTGATTGGCAGCAAAGTCCACAATAAATTGTAAATAATCCAGAGACTGGACGATATCTCGTTCGATAGATATCATTGCCAGACTGTTCAGGCGTTCTTGCGTCATAGTCGTTCTCAAATAGTTTTTTTAAATTAATTTCAACTTGGAAAAACTTCTTTCTCCTGATGCAACAGTAATCGGAATAGTCAATGCTATACGAAGGGCTATAGCGACATTTGGAACAGCAGTATTCAAACCATGATCATAAATAAAACGTAAAACATCAAGAGAAGACGAAACAGTATCTGGAACAATGCTGGAAAATATTTGCAATTCCCTGCGTTTCGACATTTTCACAAGAAGGAAGCAACAAGGGTGTTCCAGTAGTCTGGAAAAATTAAAAGTTTAATAAACTCTATTATAGAGTTGCAATTAGCATCACTGCATCACTTCACTGGATAGAGAATAAAATTCTGTGTATGTAAATAAAAATTGGCGAGGGAAGGTGAACTAGACAAATTTTAGTAGAAAAATTTACATGTAAATAAATAGTCGTAAATCAAAAAGGCGAACATTTCATTCCTTGTTTTGGAACTCGTTAATCGCAAATCATAACATTAAAAACAGTTAATTATTATCCAGCAGTCAATTAAAAACATTTTCAAACATAAATTATCAATATACGCCGGCAATGGACAAAGTTATTATCGTAACCTATGATAGGTTAACGACGAATATGTCAAATTTTGACAGATCAAATCTCCCTGTCAAAAAAACTATTAAAATATTACTAAAATATTGACCCATGATGTTTAATATCAGTAATGAGATGAGAGGAAAGTATAAGAAGGAGATGGACAGAACAGGAGGGACTTGGGGTGACTCTAAAGACGTTGAATACGTCAGGAGTTCATCCTCAGACAGACTCTTATTCTTATTGATGGAGGGGACAGACGAGAATGGACAGATGTATAAAGAGGAAAAGGATGATATGGGCGATAATAAATTTTCTTTTGACATTCGCCCGTAGTGCTAGAAGTTATTAACAAAATTGTAGTTTTAGAAAGAAATCTTACCTTTTAGTAATCGAATTAAATCATCAATAGCGCGCCTAAGAGAAGACAGATTTGGCATCAATAAAACAAACAATAAATATTAATCTTCATTGGCATGACGTTAAACTCCATCCACACCGAGTGAATCATTAGCGTTGTATGGCGCTAATGACCTTTCTGTGTTGAAGCGCTGTTATGTTATTACAAACTAAAAAACTCACAAATAGACTGCAAAAGGTGACTTTTTAAAAAAAGAGTAATCTTACTTCCCCCATCCCACTGTGGATGGAGTAACGTGGGGAAAGGAAAGGAAGGTGTCTCCTTTCACGGGCTTGTATCGATATATCAAAGCAAGTTGGGTTCCTTTCATATGAAACATCAGACGCCGTATCTCTTTCATGTCAAGCCTTCTAGCCGGCAAGTCTGTCCCCATCCCCCCTTCTCAATATCAACATTGTCCTTGATTAATCTGCGCCTATTACGCCATTTTCTCTAACTCGAAAACTAAGTAAGTCGATTTTGTTTTTCGGGTCCCTTTTATTTCAACTTAGAGAGGTCAGACTGTATATATTTTTTTCCTAGAGTCTTGTGCGAGGCCCCCACTAATCGGAGGCCCTAGGCGGCCGCCTAGTTTGCCTGTGCCTAAAGCCGGCCCTGGTGTCACCCCCTCACGACTTACCCATAGACCTCCTCTGAGTCTGTCAGTGCCAAATAACGGGAACATACAGAATTTTACCTTTTGGTGTCACCCCTTGTGATGGTGTCACCCGGTGCGGTCCACACCCCTCAAACCCTCCCTAGTGACGCCTCTGGTTCCATTAAAATATTTGATTGCTTACAATTTATTTAATGACACTTGACATGGCTTCACGCGTGTTATGATATTAGAGTGAATACTTACACTAAATACACACTTAAATGGGAAAAAAACATTGATTTGAAACATGCTCATTTTCAAACAGAAAATACGGCTCTTATGGGGCGGGGGGGGGGACCTTTACGCAGTCATATTGGAGGGAAATCTAACTTTTGTGACGACGTGTGACGAAGATGGGAGGGGGTTGAAAAATCGGCCAAATTCGCGTGACTTCATTTATGGACGCCGATAATCTTCTGCATAGATATAGAGTATATAATATAATATGTATGATAGCATTTGTAGGATATTAGAAGAAGCGCAAATATTGGAGTAATGATTACGCGAGTAATCTGATTATTTCACTTCAATCAAAAACAGTTTTCTTTTAAATTTAAAGTTTCCTTTTAGCCTCTAGTATGAATGTTAGTTTTACTGAATTTACCAAATTAATAATCTAATATTTTAAAAATGTTTTAAGAGTTCGTAGTTCATTATTTTCCTTAATGCATTTAAATTATTGTTCCAAATGTTGCTTATTCACTGAGAAGGATTCTTGCCGGGGCGTTCGTTGTTAATTTGTGCATATATTTAAGCTTTTCCTAAACATTTGTTGTTGTTTTTTTTATTTATTGCAGAAAGGAAAATGTCATATTTAAAATGCTTAATCTTAAGAATTGAACATTGGACGTGGTCCTAGGCCCTATGATAATTTATTAAAAATAAATCCCAAACAGAGGTTAACATTATTTCAAAGATAGTAAAATTTGAGAAAACGGTAGTTGATAGTAGAGTTAACATAAGTACATTTTTAAAATATGACTCCATCTCAACAGGCTAAGATAATTTTTAAATGCTTTATTTAAGGGTGATGATATAAATGTTATGACTACCCTTCCAAATGTTATTTTAACATCATGACTTCCGTTGTGAAGAGCTCTTCAGTCAGTCTACAAACAAGTGGGCCAGTGCAGTGGAGGTAAACAAACCAATACCAAGTAAGCCAAGTAATGCTCATAGAAAAATTAATGATACAGATAAGTCTCGGCGGTAAGCTCAACGATTTTATTATTGAATTGACCATTCATAATAATTTATTAGAATTTACTATTATTATTATTAATAATTAAGATTATTTAGTGAAAGTGTACATAAATGTTGGTGTTTGACTGACTCAACTGACTGTTAATTAAATTAAATTTAATGATTGTTAAACTTAATGTTTGTCATTGTGATTGTCTATTTCTGATTCTGCCTTTAACTTTAATTAGTTGAATATTGTATTGGACGTTTCAACTAACAATATCAAAATCAATTAAAGAGATGGATAGAGTCAAGAGTGAAAATAAAATAGCTTACTGAACTTACTAAAGTGACTAAAGTCTAAAGTTACTGACAAATGTAAAAGTAAAAGTAAATGAAGGCCAAAACGCCCTAGCGCCTAGGAAACAGGCCCTGCCCTGCCTAACGCCCTTTCAGAATCATTCAGAATGCCCTTTTATGATAAAGTAAAGGGCTTGCCTTACACTAAAAAAATCTAACATTAACATCGACAACATACAACATTGAGTATCAGTGAATGTTAACTCAGTGATTCAAATAAAATGACTATTTATAGGTCCTTGGATAAAACAATTATCTGCTAGTTAACATTTTTTGCAGTTGCAGTGTAACATTTCCTTCAATGCATATTTGTAAAGTGATGGAAAAAATGGGTGGGGGTGGCACTGCTAAATCAGACTAGGTATAGGTAGGTAGGAAGTTGTAATATGGAAACCCTGAAAAAGACAACGTATCATGTATGATGTATGCCAAAAGAGCCTTAACATTATCTTTCTTAGTGTCTCTCTATTTATTCTGTCATGTATTAACATGCCCAATATAGTGCCCCTTGAGAAAAAGCTTATTTACCATTAAGTACCATACCATGGAATGAAGATTGTGGTTTCTCTCACTTGTTGACGTGTAAACTCTCATTTTCCTATTCCTTTTTAGGCATTTTAAAAACCTCTCTCTCGCTATTGCACTTTTACTGTGGGTTCTACTTTGATAACACTTTGCAGCTTTTTTTGTATTTTGAACTTCTTGTTTATGTTTGTTTGGGGAGTAAGTCTTCATGCTGATATAGTCGTTGTCTTATTGAGTCTTTTTTTTTCTTAGGCTTACCCACACCTTGTTCAATAGCTTCCTTGTGTGTAAAGACATGGTGACTGTGGCACAGGTTTACAAACAAAATTGACTTTCACGTTTATTTCATTATTTACAACTAGATACGACCCGCGGCATAGCATACTTGCTCATCATAGATAGTGCAAAGAAAAGGGGGGGGGGTGAGAGAACGGACACAAACAGCAGCACACAGTAATGAAAAAAAGCGAGTAAACGTGGAGACATGGGCAGTGCAGTTGTTATTACATGCCCCCCACCTTTACTACCATCCCTTGCCAACTATAAACTGTGATTGGCCGACCCTAGCGAGGGTTAGTCATGTTCGCAAAAAGGGGGAAAAGGAAGGGCAGAAACAAAAATTTAAATTTTTTTTAAAAAATGTTCCTGCTGGGGCTCGAACCCCAGGACTTTCCGCATGCAAGGCAGACATGATAACCACTACACTACGGATCATATTTTATTCTGTGAAGGAACAACGCAAGTGAATGCAAGAAGCACTGTTTCCCCCCCCCCTTTTTTTTTGGGTCTCTTTTCATCCCACTATGCTTGCCAACTGTGATCGGTCTACCCCAGCGAGGGTCATTCGTCATGCTCATTTGCACATACTCGCTTTGGTGAAATATATATAGAGATAATGTGAAACTGATAACTCTATAGTATATTTCGTTTTCCTTATCAAATTACTGTACATTAAACATTTATTTTAATTATATTATGTCAATGAAATATACAAAATACTGACAATAATTAAGTATGAAAATTTGATGCCTATGCTGATTACAATGGTGTTTTATTTTCAAAGGGTATATTATAATTATTTTATTGTTTTTTTATTAAATACGAGTAACAAAGCCCGTCCAAGGACGTTCCGCCACCGTTCGGTGGCATGTTGTAACTCCCCTCCAACAGCCGTCTCGACCAGCAACACATCATGTCAAAAATACTATTCATTATAGTTAAAATAAATAACTCGTAAAAGCAGAGTTTTTTAATATGAATCCCAATGCGCATAACTTAAAATAAAGTCTTGTCAGAAACACTGCACCAAAAATAACTCACTTTGAGCGTCCGCATAAACTTGTTCAATATGATTGGCTTTAAGAGTCATATGTGTTTGAGGGACCAATCGCTATAGATGACCGGACAGAAAGGACAGAAACTTGCCTTTTAATATATAGGATTTGACGTTGTCAACCAGTCTAAACTAGTTAAGGACTTACAAAAGTGATTGTACCAAGTCTAACACAATTTATTCATTAGTAATAGGGCTAAAACATGTTCAGGAGGTGAATGTTATGGTAGTATAACACCATATACAGTGTTCACTCGACTTTTATTGTTTTTTGTGCTCTGCAGTGCTGTTCTGCCAAGTTCATGTTGCATAGATCACTTGTTTAGGGTGAAGTTCTATAAGTCTGGTTCCTGTGCGGACTGTTCTCATGAACCTTGGTTAATGTGAAACACTTCTAAAGATGTTTCAGGGTGAATTTAAATCAATCTTTGTATCCCTCTGCCCCCCCCCACTTTCTCTCCACCAAATTACCCCATAGACATTTCTTTTTGAACAAGTTTGACAATCTTACAAGGCTTGAGAATTATTGCTGTTTCTAAACTGTATTCAAGTTAAACGAGTACACATAAATTAAGAATAGCTAATATATATATTTAAAAAAATAAAATTGATACTTTAATTCTCAGTAATAATTTCTTATCTCTCACTTTATGGTATGATAATATAGTTAACTTAGATGGACCATGACCACCACAAATGTAATGAGAGTTTAAATGATAAATGATTTGCTGCTCATTTCTCTCTGAAAATGAATTTTAAAAAAAAATCCCTTATATTAACGTCACAGCCGTTTCTCTCTGTCGTTTGTCGTCGGGCGGAAAAACAAAAGTAAAAAATGACCCACTTCCCGTGATGCCATCAAGCTGAAATTTGGCACATAGACTCGTGTCACCTAACAATGAATCGTATAAAAATTTCAGATTGATCGAACGTACTGTAATTAAATTAATGCATTTTTAGTTTATTTATATAAAACTATATGTAGCAGTCGCTATTGTTTACATTTTACGGGTCACTTGTCTTCACGCCAGCCATCGATGATCACATCTCGTGTTTTAACCAGGAGGAATTCACTCAGTTTCAGGCTGTAAATGTTTGTAGCGCTGGAACATAATCAATACTTTAAGTTCTGTCTCATATATAAGGGATTTATAGTCAAAAACTTTGTTTTTACTGGGTTTTTTATTCCCTTGTGTGTGGAGTATCCAATATGAAGTTAGTGAAAAAACATAAACAATTTGAGACATAATAATGCCAACATTTTACTGTATATAATGGTATCTATAGATACAATTTTTATAAGACAAAACATGTTTCTTCCTATACAGTTGATTTAATGATTTTTGTTAAAGCTAATTTCTGGTTTCCATAAGTTTTTCTGTTTACTGATTGATTGTTAAAGGTCCGTTGAGGATTACCTCCTTTAATAAAAAGGTCAGTCAGCTGACTGACCTATTTTTTTCCTAACTAGTCCAAAGTCCACAAACCACTTTTCCAATACTTGTGTTGTTGTTGCTGGTGCGCATGTGATTTGCTGAGGTCAAAGGGCAAGTTGGGCCTACCTCATCAGGGGTTATTTAAAAGAAGGGAGGAAACTCATGCAAGTTTAACTGTAATTTAAAGTATACAATTGACACAAAACTTAGCCCCAGGCACATCACCATTAAGGCTTTGGTTACAGAGGTGGCACTATGGTTCACAATATGTCATCTTTGGTTCATGATATGTCATCTTTGGTTCATGATATGTCATCTTTGGTTCATGATATGTCATCTTTGGTTTATGATATGTCATCTTTGGTTCATGATATGTCATCTTTGGTATATTTTTTTTAGTGCTGCTGACATTTAAGCAAATTCCCATAAATAATTATACTAAATTTTGAAAAATCATTAGAAATATTATCAGTGAAGTTTATTTACTTTCTATGATAAATCCCTTGTATTAACTTCACCGCCATCTCTTGGGTTTGCGGTCGGTTGGGCGGAAAAACAAAAGTAAAAAGTGACCCACTTTCCCTAATGCTATCAAGCTGAAATTTTGCACATAGACTCGTGTCACCTAACAATGCATTCACTCCAGTCTCGGGGGTCTGTCACGGTCTGTTGCGTGGTGCGTATTATATTGAACATAAACAATACTATTAGTTAAGTCTCATATATAAGGGATTTATAGTCAAAAACTTTGTTTTTACAGGTTGTTTTATTTTTAACATTATTTCTGAAGATATTGAGTTTGAAAATTCTAGTTTAATGATTTTTTTTTGTACATTTAAAAAATCTATAACAGGGAATCGTTATTGAAATATTCAATAATAACTTATTGTTCGCTTATTTTAAAATTAAAATCTGTTTTATCATACATGTAGAGCCGTTATATATAAATCTAACCATAACCAAGAGAGGCAATAAAATCACTTTTAGAGTCTTACTTTATTACACCCCAGTCTTTACTTTGTATGTTTTACAGTCGAACCCACTTATCTCGAGCTCGGTTATATCGACCACCCTATTATGTCGACGTTTTTTATTGGAACCGCCAAATTCTCTCTTTGTCTTAGCATTTTCTCATCGGTAATGTCGATTCTTTTATGTCGCCGAAACCTAGTATCTCGAGCACAAAAGAGGGCCAGATTTGCAACTTAACTCGATTTTCGTCGGTTGAAAATAAAGGTTTGTATCGAGAATCGACGGTGGTTTTTATATAATTAAATAAAAAAATTAATAAATTATTATTCTTTTAAAAGTTTGTTGTTGTTGCTTTGTTACCAGTAAGATAAGTGACTGTGACACTAACACGCGCGTGACGATGAAACTGATTAACACAGTACTGTGTCCTACTGTGTCAGTACACACAGCCCACAGCGTGCTGTGATCAACGGTCAAGGCCACAATAGTTTTATTTATATTACAAGTTTGATTGACTGAGGAAATTCGAGAGCGTTCTGATAGTAACAGATATCCTGCACGTCAAAAGCATTAAACTTAAAATTACCATATTGATATGTTTATTTTTTTTTATTTGCTGATTCGACGGGCATTGCAAACGCGATCGGCTGTGACACGCGCCATGGGACGACGCGAGGCGAAAACTTTGACCTTTTAACGCATGCGCAGACAATTATAAACTGGTAACTTTTTTTTAAAATTATTAAATGGAATCGAAACATGACAGAGACCTTATCAAAGTCCTTTACTTCGGCATAAATATATATACATCAAAAGCATTAAACTTAAAATAACCATATTGATTTGTTATTTGTATTTTAAATTCGCTGATACGACGGCAAACGCGACTGTGACACGGCGAAGCGTAAACTTTAACCTTTTAGCGCATGCGCAGACAATTATAAACTGGTAACTTATTTTTCATTAAATAAATGGAATCGAAACATGACAGAGACGTAATCAAAGTCCTTTACTTCGGCATAAATATAGATACATGTGTATATATATATGTATATATATATATAAATTCCCGATTAGTCATAACTTTTCCCGACTTTCAAGGCCGAGAATTTATTTTTAAGAATTCCCGACTTTTTCCCGTTTTCCTGAGTGGGAACCATGGTTATAGTTATATTTAAATTTTAAACGGTCCTTAAAAACGAACGGTCATTACATTAATTACAACCTTAGACTTAGGAAAGAGTGAAGAAATATTAGGGTTCCGATACGATTCCGATAAAGTCATCCCATCACTAATTAACGCTAACTAATTAATCATGTACATAAAGAAATTTCAAGCACATGTTAATATTTTGCCGCCATATTGATTTTCCTTTATCTCGATCATCGGTTATGTCGACGCCATTTTTCATACCCCAACGCCATCGACATAAGCGGTTTCGACTGTATTTAATTGGCTCTTATACAGAACCGTACATTGCAAGTTTTAAAGAGTCACGTTTTGAAAAAGCACACAGTTTAAGTGGCAGGATATTTATAGTGTCGCACAGCCTAGCAGGAATGTAACTTGTGATTGAAAAACAAGCCATTCACTCTTGGTGATGTTCACTCGTTAAGTCGGATCATGTTTTTTGGCATTTTTCACATTAGCTCACATTAACTAGGTACTAATGAGTGTCAAATGTAAGTGTAAGCCAACCTAGTTAATTGATGCAGCTATGAAAATCATACTGTTGACAGATTATTGTGTCCTTCCCTTATCTGTGGTTCATGGCAAGTCTTGCATTTTCATCACAGTTTTAAATGTTGATTTTCATGGTTTATTCAGGTAACCTATTCCACACCCGAATTCCAGACTTGACGAAGGGGATATAATGTTTGTTCTGGCATATGGAACAAGAAAAGTGTTTTTTTTCCTTATGTCTATCTTTGAGCTGTATTAGATTATAGTTGTGTTGTATTTCCAAGTTAGAATTGATCGCCTTATATATTTATTACCATTTATGTTTAAACTGTGTATTCTATTTAGTATATTGTTCTCTATTTGCTCCACAGTCTGAGTAACAACATTGGTGCCAAAACAATTGCTGTTTTGTTTTTATGAGGCAGATGTTTGAGATTTAGCAGCAGTCTGCCTTTAAGAGGACAAGTGTGGGAAATGCTTGTAGTTCGTCTTACTCAGCTGTTTGATTCTGTCAAACAAACTCTTTTCATTGTTGGCTCGGGGCTCATTGTTTTTCTTGCCCTTAGGAATTCTATAGTATGGTAAGTACGCTTTGATAGTTTTGATGGTATAGTATGGTAAGTACACTTTGATAGTTTTGATGGTATAGTATGGTAAGTACACTTTGATAGTTTTGATGGTATAGTATGGTAAGTACACTTTGATAGTTTTGATGGTATAGTATGGTAAGTACACTTTGATAGTTTTGATGGTATAGTATGGTAAGTACACTTTGATAGTTTTGATGGTATAGTATGGTAAGTACACTTTGATAGTTTTGATGGTATAGTATGGTAAGTACACTTTGATAGTTTTGATGGTATAGTATGGTAAGTACGCTTTGATAGTTTTGATGGTATAGTATGGTAAGTACACTTTGATAGTTTTGATGGTATAGTATGGTAAGTACACTTTGATAGTTTTGATGGTATAGTATGGTAAGTACACTTTGATAGTTTTGATGGTATAGTATGGTAAGTACACTTTGATAGTTTTGATGGTATAGTATGGTAAGTACGCTTTGATAGTTTTGATGGTATAGTATGGTAAGTACACTTTGATAGTTTTGATGGTATAGTATGGTAAGTACACTTTGATAGTTTTGATGGTATAATATGGTAAGTACACTTTGATAGTTTTGATGGTATAGTATGGTAAGTACACTTTGATAGTTTTGATGGTATAGTATGGTAAGTACGCTTTGATAGTTTTGATGGTATAATATGGTAAGTACACTTTGATAGTTTTGATGGTATAGTATGGTAAGTACACTTTGATAGTTTTGATGGTATAGTATGGTAAGTACACTTTGATAGTTTTGATGGTATAGTATGGTAAGTACGCTTTGATAGTTTTGATGGTATAGTATGGTAAGTACACTTTGATAGTTTTGATGGTATAGTATGGTAAGTACACTTTGATAGTTTTGATGGTATAGTATGGTAAGTACGCTTTGATAGTTTTGATGGTATAGTATGGTAAGTACACTTTGATAGTTTTGATGGTATAGTATGGTAAGTACGCTTTGATAGTTTTGATGGTATAGTATGGTAAGTACGCTTTGATAGTTTTGATGGTATAGTATGGTAAGCAATGTTCCCTTTAAGCTGCGCGGCTGCGCTGATATCTGACTGACGGCGCACAGGAGTTTAGAATTACAGCCCAGCAAATTTTGTAAAATATTACACAAAATCAAATGATGTGCAACATTGCACACACACCAAGGAACCTTATAGGGGACATTGATGGTAAGGACACTTTACTCAGTTTGATTGTATAGTATGGTAAGTACACTTTATTCATTTTGATTTTATAGTATGATAAGTACACTTATCTAGATTTGATTGTACAGCATGATAAGTACACTTATCTAGATTTGATTGTACAGTATGGTAAGTACACTTATCTAGATTTGATTGTACAGTATGATAAGTACACTTTATTCCTTTTGATTTTATAGTATGATAAGTACACTTATCTAGATTTGATTGTACAGTATGATAAGTACAATTATCTAGATTTGATTGTACAGTATGATAAGTACACTTATCTAGATTTGATTGTATAGTATGATAAGTACACTTATCTAGATTTGATTGTACAGTATGATAAGTACACTTATCTAGATTTGATTGTACAGTATGATAAGTACACTTATCTAGATTTGATTGTACAGTATGATAAGTACACTTATCTAGATTTGATTGTATAGTATGATAAGTACACTTATCTAGATTTGATTGTACAGTATGGTAAGTACACTCTGCTAAGTTTGATGTTATAAAATATCGTCTTATCACCTGCCATAACTTGCAACTTTTTCCACATGTTTATCCCTAACTTAGGCACATGCAACAGTTCTGGGGAGCTTCTGGGGATTTTTGGCAACGTCAGTGGGATAACGTCTACACCTCATTTGGCCAGGATGAGGCACTTCTTTCAATAGCAGGTAAATAGTGCATCCTGTTTTTGGCACATAAATTACCAGCAGGATGTTCAGAAACATGTGCATTCAAATTTTATCTGAGTTACATCCCTTGACGAAGTAAGTTGGTAGGTTATTTAAAAAACAAGTTGTTGTTTAGTGTGTGATGGAGGTTTGTGTGTGTGTGTGGTGGTGGTGGGGGGGGGGTTTGCTGTAATTTTTAATTTGAAAAAAAAATAACAACTAGAAAGCCAAAAAGCCAACATGGTGTGAAAGCATATTGATAATAATAAAAAAAAAGTATTTTTCTTATAAACCTAACAAAGCTAAATAATCGCTTGTGTTGCCGTTGGGTTAAGAAACCTATGAGGTTAAGCGATGTCTTACGTATCAATACCATTCTCTGTGGCACTTGGAGTTAAGGATTTTAAGTACTATTTAGTTAGTCGGTTATTTTCAAGACCATATCGAGATTTCATTGAAATCTTATTTCTTCAACACAACACATCAAAAAACTGGGAAAATTAAAATGTCTTTTTATATTAAGGATCTGAGTAACATTTCTTAAAAAATAAAAATTTATTTCTGTTTATTTTTGCAGGCTCATTTATTTTCACCACTGCTGTTTTCTGGCTGGCCAATTTATTTCTCCTGATTTTAGATGTCACCGGTTGGCCAGCGATTTTACTGAAATATAAGATTCAAGATAGTAAGAACTGTCCTGTAAGTCAGTACATGGATTCTAAGATTCAAGATAGTAAGAACTGTCCTGTAAGTCAGTACATGGATTCTAAGATTCAAGATAGTAAGAACTGTCCTGTAAGTCAGTACATGGATTCTAAGATTCAAGATAGTAAGAACTGTCCTGTAAGTCAGTACATGGATTCTAAGATTCAAGATAGTAAGAACTGTCCTGTAAGTCAGTACATGGATTCTAAGATTCAAGATAGTAAGAACTGTCCTGTAAGTCAGTACATGGATTCTAAGATTCAAGATAGTAAGAACTGTCCTGTAAGTCAGTACATGGATTCTAAGATTCAAGATAGTAAGAACTCTCCTGTAAGTCAGTACATGGTTTCTAAGATTCAAGATAGTAAGAACTCTCCTGTAAGTCAGTACATGGATTCTAAGATTCAAGATAGTAAGAACTCTCCTGTAAGTCAGTACATGGATTCTAAGATTCAAGATAGTAAGAACTGTCCTGTAAGTCAGTACATGGATTCTAAGATTCAAGATAGTAAGAACTGTCCTGTAAGTCAGTACATGGATTCTAAGATTCAAGATAGTAAGAACTGTCCTGTAAGTCAGTACATGGATTCTAAGATTCAAGATAGTAAGAACTGTCCTGTAAGTCAGTACATGGATTCTAAGATTCAAGATAGTAAGAACTGTCCTGTAAGTCAGTACATGGATTCTAAGATTCAAGATAGTAAGAACTGTCCTGTAAGTCAGTACATGGATTCTAAGATTCAAGATAGTAAGAACTCTCCTGTAAGTCAGTACATGGTTTCTAAGATTCAAGATAGTAAGAACTCTCCTGTAAGTCAGTACATGGATTCTAAGATTCAAGATAGTAAGAACTCTCCTGTAAGTCAGTACATGGATTCTAAGATTCAAGATAGTAAGAACTGTCCTGTAAGTCAGTACATGGATTCTAAGATTCAAGATAGTAAGAACTGTCCTGTAAGTCAGTACATGGATTCTAAGATTCAAGATAGTAAGAACTGTCCTGTAAGTCAGTACATGGATTCTAAGATTCAAGATAGTAAGAACTCTCCTGTAAGTCAGTACATGGATTCTAAGATTCAAGATAGTAAGAACTGTCCTGTAAGTCAGTACATGGATTCTAAGATTCAAGATAGTAAGAACTGTCCTGTAAGTCAGTACATGGATTCTAAGATTCAAGATAGTAAGAACTGTCCTGTAAGTCAGTACATGGATTCTAAGATTCAAGATAGTAAGAACTGTCCTGTAAGTCAGTACATGGATTCTAAGATTCAAGATAGTAAGAACTGTCCTGTAAGTCAGTACATGGATTCTAAGATTCAAGATAGTAAGAACTCTCCTGTAAGTCAGTACATGGTTTCTAAGATTCAAGATAGTAAGAACTCTCCTGTAAGTCAGTACATGGATTCTAAGATTCAAGATAGTAAGAACTCTCCTGTAAGTCAGTACATGGATTCTAAGATTCAAGATAGTAAGAACTGTCCTGTAAGTCAGTACATGGATTCTAAGATTCAAGATAGTAAGAACTGTCCTGTAAGTCAGTACATGGATTCTAAGATTCAAGATAGTAAGAACTGTCCTGTAAGTCAGTACATGGATTCTAAGATTCAAGATAGTAAGAACTGTCCTGTAAGTCAGTACATGGATTCTAAGATTCAAGATAGTAAGAACTGTCCTGTAAGTCAGTACATGGATTCTAAGATTCAAGATAGTAAGAACTGTCCTGTAAGTCAGTACATGGATTCTAAGATTCAAGATAGTAAGAACTCTCCTGTAAGTCAGTACATGGTTTCTAAGATTCAAGATAGTAAGAACTCTCCTGTAAGTCAGTACATGGATTCTAAGATTCAAGATAGTAAGAACTCTCCTGTAAGTCAGTACATGGATTCTAAGATTCAAGATAGTAAGAACTGTCCTGTAAGTCAGTACATGGATTCTAAGATTCAAGATAGTAAGAACTGTCCTGTAAGTCAGTACATGGATTCTAAGATTCAAGATAGTAAGAACTGTCCTGTAAGTCAGTACATGGATTCTAAGATTCAAGATAGTAAGAACTCTCCTGTAAGTCAGTACATGGATTCTAAGATTCAAGATAGTAAGAACTGTCCTGTAAGTCAGTACATGGATTCTAAGATTCAAGATAGTAAGAACTGTCCTGTAAGTCAGTACATGGATTCTAAGATTCAAGATAGTAAGAACTCTCCTGTAAGTCAGTACATGGATTCTAAGATTCAAGATAGTAAGAACTCTCCTGTAAGTCAGTACATGGATTCTTAACCCCAAAGAGTCTCTGTACATTTTATATAAAGTTCTTTATATTTTATTTTGTACATTTTGTATTGATTACAAGTAAAGGTGATATATTGTGTGAGGTGAAAAGTAAATTTGGGACAAAAAACTTTTTTGGTATGGAATATTTTTAATGAATAATTTAATTTTTTTTGTGTGTGAAAGCTTGGAAGTTGAACCATATTTTATCTTTTATTATCTTACCATGGGGATGAAATGTTCTAGAAACCATTTAATCAATAGAAGATGTTTTCTTAATTATTAAAATAAATAATTTATAGTTCAGCTGATCTCTGAATCCCAAGGCAATAAATTTCATTTATTATAAGTAAATATGAAATACAAATCTGTTATCTCTTCTTTTCGTCTGTCTTGTTTTGCATGTTTGATCAGCTGAGGCTGCCAGACTTAAAGAAAGCGGTCAATGTTGCCTTGTTCAACCAGACCGTGGTCGGCCTGCCGGCAGCCTTTGCCATCTACTACATGATGAAGTGGCGGGGCTGCTCGTGTTCTCCCAATGACCTCCCGACCTTTCACTGGGCCGTCTTTGAGCTGACCGTCTTCACACTCATCGAGGAGATTTGCTTCTACTACTCACACAGGTAACAGGTCTGTTGTTCATTAGATTACATATCTATATTGAGATGTTGGTATACAGGACAGATACTGGGAACACAATACATCCTACTATACAACTAGCTGTGCTGTAATTCATTGTGTTTTATCTGTAGCATTTGCCAAAACTAACAGGAATGAAACTGCTGTATCTTGAACCCGGGAATGCGTTTATCACTTGGCTGCAGAATGTTACCTGAGGTTTCAGGAAAGTTGTGTTGGTCACTTGTTGTTGGTCTGTTGTTGGTAGTTGGTCAGCTGTTATTGTTCATTTCATTAAGGGATGAAGTGATTGTAAAGGGGCGTGGTGTTAGGTCAGTGTGGGGCAGAGCAGTTACTCTACAGATGTTATCCATCAGGTCCAAGTAGGTCAGTTTTCTGTTTTCAATGAAGGAAGTTTATTGTGTTTCCAAGAAATAGAGAAGGAATTCTGATTGTCCATTAAGATTGTAAATGATAGCAATCATGCTGTGATCTCTGGTATGTTCTGTGTGGAAGGGAACGTTTATAACCTGTTCAGCTAATGGATCTTCAGTGATGGTACTGAATGTGTGTGTGTGTGTTACATGCATGTCCTGCTCAGCACTTAGTCCATGCATTTAACTACCAAACATTTTTGTTCCCTTGAATAATCTGGTGTAGTTTTGTATGGCTTTTTAATGGGTGAACTCTTGTTTTGATTTTTTATTTCATTGTATAGTGATGTCTTGGTGTCCCTTATATGGTTAGCCTGGTGGCACAGGTTCTGAACTAGAGGTTAATTTTCTGAGCTAGTGATTGGTTTCTTGCAGTTCCGAGATCTTGATTTGCAGTCAATGAAAATAACATTAGTTTTGCTGAGATATAATTCAATTAGAAGTAGTGCAACACTGCTTCAATTAATAGCAGTCCCTTCCACTTCATAATCATTGCAGTTCACTTCTGTCACATGATCATTGCAGTTCACTTCTGTCACATGATCATTGCAGTTCACTTTTGCCACATGATCATTGCAGTTCACTTTTGTCACATGACCATTGCAGTTCACTTTTGTCACATGATCATTGCAGTACACCTTTGTCACATGATCATTGCATTTCCTTTAGTCACACGATCATTGCAGTTCACTTTTGTCACACGATCATTGCAGTTCACTTTTGTCACATGATCAATTCAGTTCCATTTTGTCACATGATTATCTGAATACATATCTATTTAAAAAATAAAGATCATGTGACATGGCTTAACTCTTTCATTTCTTGTGTTTTCTTCTGGTTACATGTTGTACCTGAAATGCTGGGACTCTTATAACTTACACGGATGACGTACTTGGGAATTCATTTTCCCATCCTCCAAGCATTTTATTAATGAGTCGTCTCCCCACAGGATACTCCACCACCCACGATTGTACAGACACATCCACAAGCGACACCACGAGTGGACGGCCCCCATCAGCATCGTGTCCATCTACGCCCACCCCCTGGAGCACATCGTCAGCAACATGCTCCCGTCGGCGCTGGGGCCCATCCTGATGGGCTCCCACCTGGCAACTGCCTGGATGTTTTGGGCCCTGGTCCTTTTGTCCACCACGGTGGCCCACTGCGGATATCATCTTCCGTTTCTCCCGTCCCCAGAGGCCCACGACTACCATCACCTCAAGTGAGTAGAGACTGTGGTCTGAGCATTGAAGTGAGTAGAGACTGTTGTCTGAGCATTGAAGTGAGTAGAGACTGTTGTCTGAGCAATGAAGTGAGTAGAGACTGTGGTCTGAGTATTGAAGGAGTAGAGACTATGGTCTGAGCATTGAAGTGAGTAGAGACTGTTGTCTGAGCAATGAAGTGAGTAGAGACTGTTGTCTGAGCAATGAAGTGAGTAGAGACTATGGTCTGAGCATTGGTTAGAGTTGAGTTAATGTAGGCAACATGGGCTCGTGAGTGCTGGATTGGGGTGATGATGATGATTGTGTGAGTCAAAGATTGGGGTCATGATGATAGTGTGAGTCAATGCTGGATTGGGGTGATGATAATTGTGTGAGTCAAAGATTGGGGTGATGATGATAGTGTGAGTCAAAGATTGGGGTGATGATGATTGTGTGAGTCAAAGATTGGGGTGATGATGATAGTGTGAGTCAATGCTGGATTGCGGTGATGATGATTGTGTGAGTCAATGCTGGATTGCCGTGATGATGATAGTGTGAGTCAAAGATTGGGGTGATGATGATAGTGTGAGTCAATGCTGGATTGCGGTGATGATGATTGTGTGAGTCAATGCTGGATTGCCGTGATGATGATAGTGTGAGTCAAAGATTGGGGTGATGATGATTGTGTGAGTCAATGCTGGATTGCCGTGATGATGATAGTGTGAGTCAAAGATTGGGGTGATGATGATTGTGTGAGTCAAAGATTGGGGTGATGATGATAGTGTGAGTCAATGCTGGATTGGGGTGATGATGATTGTGTGAGTCAATGCTGGATTGGGGTGATGATGATTGTGTGAGTCAATGCTGGATTGCGGTGATGATGATTGTGTGAGTCAAAGATTGGGGTGATGATGATTGTGTGAGTCAATGCTGGATTGCGGTGATGATGATAGTGCGAGTCAAAGTTTTTGGCCATGTGTTCGTAATTAATCAATTTCACCAAAGATCAGAATCACTTATGCTCACAATTCAAGCCTTGCCAAAAACTAACATTTCAGTTTTTGTATCACTTTAATTTCATGTGTATCACTTTAATTTCATGTGTATCACTTTAATTTCATGTGTATCACTTTAATTTCATGTGTATCACTTTAATTTCATGTGTATCACTTTAATTTCATGTGTATCACTTTAATTTCATGTGTATCACTTTATTTTTAGCCTCAATTGAAATGTGTGGTGTCATAGAGCAGATATTGTAAAACAAAATGCAATGATTCAGTTTGAAAATGCGACGATGAAACTGCCTGACCAGCATGTTTAAATATGGGATGAACCCTAATTTAATCAAATTTTTAACTGTACTTAGTCGAGTGAACAAATAGAAAACTGTCCTAAAGTTCACTTAATGAACTAAAGAGACTGACCCACTTGGACCCACCCAATAGCCAGGCAATTCTCCTAATAGTGTCTATGTCTCACTTAATATTTAAAAAAAATCATTTTTCAGATTTAACCAAAACTTTGGAGTTCTTGGTGTCCTAGATCGCCTCCATGGCACCGACGCCCAGTTCCGTGCTTCCCTTGCATATCAGCGCCACTTCCTGCTGCTCTCCACCGTACCAGTGTCTCAGCAAGTGCCAGAACCATCAAAGAAAAAGTCAGAATAAAATTCTGGGGGGAGTCATGAACTTGATATTAATGATTTTCTTGACATTCAAAAAACAAATAAATAGCATCAGTTATTATTTATGATTAACTGTATTTTATAAATGGTAACTTTGACAATTTTAAATGATGTCATGTTTTATTCAGTCAAAACTGTCAGCTAAATACTTATTTTAATGCATTATTTTATTCTGCTGCTTGCTATCAGGGTATATTTTGTGATGTATGTTTTCATAAGACTTAAATTGATAAAAAAAAATATATAAAAAGGATTTATTATTTTTAAAAAAATTTAAATTCTGAAATATACTATAAAAAATAAATATGATGCTATAAATGTGTAAATTTTACTAAACAGATTAGATAACTAATAAATATTTGTCATCCTTTCCCCTAACTTGTTAATTTTATACTTTGGTGGATTCATCTGTGATCCTTGAAACTGTATCTGAAAAGAGTGTTAAACAGTATCTGAATAGAGTGTTTAACAGTATCTAAATAGAGTGTTTAACAGTATCTGAATAGAGATTTTAACAGTTTCTGAATAGTGTTTAACAGTATCTGAATAGAGTGTTTAACAGTAGCCAAGGTTTTCTTTTTATCACTTCATTTCCTTTTGGAAAATAACAGCCAGAGAATCCCAGGAACTGAGTCAGTTTTTTTTCAACACATAATTTACCAAAGTTTCTAGTCTCAGGTAAAAAGCGTATTACCATTTACCTTTTACCTTTTTTTTTATTATTTTTAAAAAAAAATACAAAAAATTTATTTTACAAAAACAAGAGATAACGTTTAATTTCAAGTCAAATTGGACAACTACTAAAATGACGTAAAATGTAGTAGTGTAAGATTAAATAGAATTTGTAATTAATCAAGTTAAATGGGGAATTCAGACTTGTATGATAAAATTAAGATCTGTGTTTTAAAGGAGATGAACGGCTATCGCGCGTTCCTGCATAAAATTTCTTTAAGTTTGTAAGCTGGTTGAAAGAAATAGGACTCGCTAAGAACACACTACTGTCATCTCCTAGAGTAGGTTTTCTCAATAATGTATAGGGAGCAGCCTCACTGTTTGTAAAATGTATATGGAAGAAATCAAATGATCCTGCCTGGCTCATTCCATGTCAGTCAATGATATTTCAAATTATTCATTGTATCATCAAAATATTTTTGACATTTCTTGGTACTTGTGTTTGTTGTTTCATAAATAATATGTCTTTCGCAGTGTCAAAATTTCGCCCAGAAAAGAAAATGTTCAACAAACTCAAAACTGAACATTTATTCTTCTATGAAAAATTTTGGTTTTATCTCTTTTGTTAAAAATCCTGTAAATCTCACATTTTAAATTATTTTATAATTCTTGCAAGTTTGCTTTGGTTTGTTTGTTTTTTTCGGGTACAATATTATTGCAAATCCATTATTTAAGAAATGTTGACAAATTTTTTTTCCCCTCTAATGTTTTAATATACTAAAAAAAATTCTGTTTTAGAATGACACAAGAACAAAAATTTTGATTCATCTTAATTAAGCGGTATGAAAAAATCAACTGCTTTTATTAATGAAAAGCTTGGTTCTTATAATATTTCCAGTGAGTTTTTACAATTATTTTGATTTGAAATACTATTCCACTGGTGCTGTTCAGTTTCAACTGGTCACCTGAAAACATCTGTTCAATACTCTCAGATTTACTTTCTGCCAGTTAGGATGTTTCATTGAAATGCTAAGACTTGAATATTGAAAAAGAATTTTGCTTCAGAAGAATTTTCTGTATTTAAAAAAAATGTCCTAAATATTTTTTATTACAGAGCTTTATTTGTTTTCCTAAAGTCTGGTTTTCATATGTTTCTGTGTATAAAATGATAATCCTAATATATTTTGTTTGTAAGTAAATCGAAGCCAAAACAATGCACTTTGAATATTTTCTTGCATATTTTTTTTTATTATTAACTGACTCATTTTTATAAATTATTTTTGCAATTATTTTATTACCAAAAATTTCTTAACGCAAATATTAAAATCCAGTTTTTCAAATGGATGAAATAAGTAATTTAACCTTTTGTATTGTTTTTTATTGATTAACATTGATAACTTTTTTTGTTAAGTGAAGTTGAATGATTATCACCGGTGATTGTGTTTATTTAATCTTAATCTAAATAAAATGTTACAGCCGATTAGGAAAAATTTACCTTTTAATTAACAAAAAGTATTTTAAATACTGTTTACTAATAAAATTAAAGCCGTATCCCTTGTTTTTTATTTTACTGAATAAAGGAATTTTTAAAAAAAAATTAGGCTTTGAGCATTTAGCAATTTTATTTCTTAAAACCCTATGAATGAATCTCACATACTTTAACATACAAAGGCTTTCTATAAAAATAGTGAGAATTGCACATGTGCCAGTACTAATGACTCATTAGATAGAGGGAAATATACTTTTTACAAGTCTTTTTAAAAAGTTAAGTTTTTTAAAATAAAATTATGAAAATAATTATTTATGCATAAGAGTTTTATTTTTTTAAATATCCCATCAAATTTTGAATATGACTTATAAATAAATATTATTTGTTCCGTATTATGTCATACAGAATTGGATTACGATACAGTTTTCAAATAAAACACAAGACCCACAAAAGCTTTAATGTTTTTTTTTAAGTTTTAATCACACACTTCGGTTGTGCATCTTGTAGTTTTTGGGTAATTTTTCTTTTTTGTTTGCTTTTCATTGATTAGTTTTATAAATTATCTAAAAGCACACTTTAAAAAAAGAAATTAAAATAAAATGTATACATTACATGAAACCAGACATGATCTTCAAAATCCATTTGTTCTTTTCCATCTGTATGTAATTTTTTTCTGCTGTAATGAAACTTTCCACACAAGTTGTATAATTATGAAACTGAATCAACTGTCAGTTTTGTAACTTATAATTTTTTTATAAATATGTTACTTTCAATCTTAACCCAAAATCTGCATCAACTCTAGTGTTTCAAGACAAGATTAAAAGCAAAATATTTCTCAAAGTCTTGTATCTAGTGCAGATGTGAGACAACAACATCCATCCATCCGCCCATCCAGACAGCTAGCCAAACACAAGAGGAGACTGGTGGGTTCAGTGTTTGTGATAGGCACACCATTTATTCATTGTACATACAAATGTATGGAAACGGGCCAACAGGCCAAGGCTAAAAATGAAAACATTCTTTGAACAATATATTCTGCCTTATGTTAATGTGGTTACATTCAACAACATGACGATTGCTGGTGGTTATCAACACAGTGGTCTCACATATTTCATTGCTCACAGAACCAATCACTGGAAATATCTCAATTTTAATCTTCCAGACTTGAGTTTTAAGTTTGTAAACAAAGGATTACAGAAGATACAACTAAGACTACCTTGTTACTTTTACAATTAAATTAAGTCAATTATTTTGTGATTAACACAAAAAGTAAAAGTATAATGAAAAACTAACTTATTAGGAAACTATTCCAATATTTTAAATAATTTATCATTGGTACCAGTACTTGTTTTTTTTTATGTCCTCTGGATAACAAGATTGCATTCATGTTCTTAGCAAAATCACATCTATCAAATTCATATCATTTATTATATATACAGCACAATCTGATACAAATATAAAGTGGCTTCTTGGTTGATTATGTACATGTTACTTACAGGACAATGTTATGTTTAAATACAATGGAGTTGCACAAATCAAACTGAAACTGAAAAACAAATATTTGGGCCAAGCAGCTTTGGAAGGATCTCAAGGCATGCATATTAGCTACAAACCTTTTCAAGGATGAAAATATTTACTATCTCAAACTCTATTCAGAAAATAAAAGTACATTTGTTAATTAAAAAAAAACAACACATATCTAAAATGTTGAGTAAGATCAATTAAAAAAAAATATTAAAAATAGGGAATAATTATTGAGTTATTATAAATTATATGGTGAGTTGAGTTTTACATTAAATAATTTTTTGGTCCTTAACTCTTTCCTTTTTAACTTAAAACTGTGTCTTAAAAAAAAATGTAAGAATTTACGGATATACTTTTCATAATATTATTTTTAACATGTACCCTTATTTACATGAATTAATTTTTTTTTAAAAATAACTTTCCCTTTTATTTAATATTACTTTGCAGAAAATGTTTCATTTAAAGTAAATTCCTGAAATAAATAAAAGTTTATATGGATATAATTGAGATGTAGAAAGCTCACAACTCTGAGGATGGCATTTAAATATTTGAAATATAACAATTTTATTATTAAGTATCAATGAAGCTAACACAGAAATATCTTCATTATAGAGTCAAATTGAAATGTGCCAGTTGGAAATATATCAACCCAGACTTCACACTTTAATCTAGTGATCCAGACATCACATTAAATCTATCTTCCTGTCTAATATAGGAGGAAAACAAGCTAAGTCCATAAGGTGTACAATATTTTTTAACACAATAATTTAATATGCAAAAAAATCATGGCATATAAATGATTACTTAGCTCACTAACCAGCGATCCATGTTATTTCAATTATGAATTTTATTCTCTAGCATTCACACTAAACTGTTTATTTGGATTTAATTTTAAAAACTATCATGAAATATAATGTTCAAACTCACTACTCACTGATGCATCTCAGACAGGTAAAAAATAACATTAAAAATGGTCAAACATATCTTTTCTGTTCCAGTACTTTTCATTACATCAGCAAAGTTTCTCTCGTCAGCCTTCCTGATTCTTTCACACGTTCACTTAAATACAATTTAAATATATAATACATTCACTTATGCTTGGCTAACATGCATGAAAAATAAAAATCTTTGTACATCCCTTAATTAAATTCCATTGGGCGACGAAGGTTTCGGTAATAACCTCCAGCCAATGAACTCTATAAATGCTGGAGAGGTATCTACTTGAAAAACAATAAGAAAAAGACTACAACATATCATTGTTACAAATGTACATCAATTTACAAAACTATACACATTATCGTTTCCAACAAACACGTTAAAAATCTGTGTACAGTCAAACTGCTTCCGCGGCTAGACGGTCTCAGTAGAAATCACACATTTTACAAATAAAAAAAAATACAGTATTCCTCAGGCTCCTTCCTGTTGAGTTCATTTAAGGAGGGGTTTTTATTATTTAAAAAAAATTATACAAGGAATGTGTTGTTTTCTTTAAGTTTCTCAAACCAGTAACTGTGATACACACATTTTCATGGGTAAAGATCAAACTATGCCAACTGTTGCATTATCTGGCTCTTTGGTTGTGTCTGTAGTAGTGGCACACTTCTATGTCTCACTGTTATCAGGGATGCTCTTCTTCAGCTCAACGATCTGCTCCCCGCCAAGAGTGATCTTGTCGTCCAGCTCTTGCAGTTCTATTGTCAGCTTAGATTTCATCTTGATGTAGTGGCTGTAGTCTGAAAACTCCACTTCGTTCAGGCGTTCTTGCAGAATCTGCGACAGCTGCTCGCTCCGTTTGTCTATGTCATCTTTCAATAGCTTGGCCTCTTCGTGTTTGGCAGAGAGCCTCTCTCTCTTGTCAATGGTCATTTTCTGTTGGTGACCAAAACAGAACAATGGCACTTATAATTTGGTGTCTGATCAAGTAAATAAATGAATTTTTTTTTGGTATGTTTTTAAAAAAAATTAACTAAGTTAAAAAAAAATTAAAAATAAAAACAACTCTTGGCATTGTGGACATCCACAATGTTAAGAAACGTTTCAACTCTTGCAAAGAAGCATTAGCAGAAAATTTAGATTGTTAATATTAATTTTAAACATAGAATCTCAAAAATCATGTTAACAATGAAATTCAGTCTTTCAAAAATAAATAAGTAATCATTGCCAGTAAATTGGGCAGATTAGAATCTGAAGGTCTTTATCAGAAATAAATTTTACTGATAATGTAAGTTCTAAAAGTGTTGTACTTGATCATTGTTGTCTTTATGCATGGCCTAGCAATGCTACAGGACAAGTTGAGAAGACAACACTTTAAACGTCAAAACAAAGTTCATGAAAATGATGCGACCCACTTACTCTCAGTTTGGCGTCTGCGTCTGGCGGCAAGGCCTGCACTGCATTTTCCGCCCTGGCCAACTGGCCCGAAAGGTTTAGTAGCAGCCTGACAATCTTTTCAAGGTCATCTATGTAGGCCTTGACCTTGTCTTTTTCATTTTGGGTCAGCCAACCATTGGTGTCAACCAGATGATGGACCTTAGAGGGCAAAATAGTGAAAATAAACATTCAGCCAGTATGAAATTTTAATTATCAAAATGTGGTTGCTGAAATAAATGAAACAATTACTCTAGAGATGATCAGAGCAAGAAAAATTATCGAAATTCTTGTAAAACCAGCTGAAATTACCACACCAGAAATTTTTTTATATTTACCTGACTTCAAATACATGCCTCACATATTTCAGAGAGTAAATCTATTAACAAAGAAATAATATAAAATACTTTCTGTAGGAGGCTAATTTTCAAAGAACCTATTTCCTGGTCAACTTATTGATAGATCTCTCAACGTTTGGTGATTTCAAGCCCCAAAAATTGTACCAAAGGTCACAACCACTATACTGACCTGTTTCCCCAGCTCTTCATTGTCTGCTATTTCTTTTTGGAGCGAAACTTTGGCTTCTTTCAAGACTTCCAATTTCTTGTGAAGTTTATCCATTAGTTCTTCCTGCAAATAAAAAAACCCACAAATGTGATGATATTATGTTCAGGTAATAGTCTTGAATTGTTCATGAACTTAGGACAATCCAACTATTTTTCATGAATGCCTGAATTATTTTTAATAGAGTCCTCATAAAGTTTTCAATGTTACATTTTCAAGTTGAAGTTGTCATTCCCCCCCCCACCCCCACCAACCAAAAAAAATATTCTAAGAAAAAATTGTCTGGTTTAGATCCTCCCTTACAAGCCAAGATTGATTAGAGATCCAAAAGCTTGAACCAACTGGTTTTCAACACACAACAAATGACACACATCACATGACACACATCACAGGACACACAAGTGACACACAGTACATAACAAGTGACAACACATTACACACAACACAGGGCACACATCACAGGACGCACATCACAGGACACACATCACATGACACACATCACAGGACACACAAGTGACACACAGTACATAACAAGTGACAACACATTACACACAACACAGGGCACACATCACAGGACGCACATCACAGGACGCACATCACAGGACACACATCACATGACACACATCACAGGACACACAAGTGACACACAGTACATAACAAGTGACAACACATTACACACAACACAGGGCACACATCACAGGACGCACATCACAGGACGCACATCACAGGACACACATCACATGACACACATCACAGGACACACAAGTGACACACAGTACATAACAAGTGACAACACATTACACACAACACAGGGCACACAACACAGGGCACACAACACAGGGCACACATCACAGGACGCACATCACAGGACACACATCACAGGACGCACATCACAGGACGCACATCACAGGACGCACATCACAGGACGCACATCACAGGACGCACATCACAGGACGCACATCACAGGACACACAAGTGACACATAACAAGTGACAACACATTACACAGGGCACATGACACAGAACACACTTTACCTTCTGTTTCATCAGTGTGCTGCTGTCATTGATGTCCTTAGTGATGTCCTTCCCCACATCTTCATTTCTTCTCAGCTCCATCTCCAGCATGGCCTTGGACGGGGACATCCAGTACTCTTTAGGGAGAGATCCTCTGTTCAGGGGAAAACAACATCAGCGTCATTATTCAACAACATCAGCGTCATTATTCAACAACATCAGCGTCATTATTCAACAACATCAGCGTCATTATTCAACAACATCAGCGTCATTATTCAACAACATCAGCGTCATTATTCAACAACATCAGCGTCATTATTCAACAACATCAGCGTCCTTATCAGCTATAATTATCAGTTACAGTACTTACAGCTGGTAAAATATCATTGAAGCGGTTTTATTATAAAAAAAATGTTTAATCCTGCTAAATATGGAGTAAACCCCGGCTAAAAGAAAAAAAACCCAGTGTAACCACTTTTAGACTGTTGGGAATCAATTTTTTTTAGCTGTGTTAAGTTTCATAACTGTGTGCTACAATGGTGTGCTATACATTATGCATGTTTGCAATACGTGTGCTATACGCGTGTTTTATACCTGCTGTGCTATACCCGTGTGCTATAACAGACTTGTGCATGTAATATCGCCCCAACAGTATCAGCAGATAATATCTCTACTGGACTAATTGGATTTCACCGCAGCTGATTTTTTTTTCTTTCGTTATATTCGTTTTATGTGTGTACTATTTGTTCGTTGAGGAAAGCTCTTTGGCGAAACGTTCGCTGTTGTGTTACGTCCTGTCAGGCTAACTAATACCCTGTTTTTATTTTATACATTTACTAATTTAAAAGCCTGGTTGCAGTCTCACTCCCATTATTTTAGTATCAGCAGAGCAAGACTTAACTAAGACAAAATCCTTGGAAGACAACTGGGCTGTTCAAACGTTCTATTTATTAATCATAAAAGTTAAGGATGACGTCATTCACCAAATCGTTAACGTTTTTTCACATACACACACCTTTTCCTCACGTCTGAAGCAGAATTGAAAATAGAATAAAAATGTTCATTTTGCCGGTTTTTTTTTCCCTCAAGGGGAGACAATCAGGGCAATGAGTGTTGTTTAAACGATCATTCTAAGGACTAGATTTCGGTTAATGTTTTTTACAGCTTCGTACCTAAAGAAGTTCAGAGAAGTATGTATCCTTAAACACGTCATTTCGAATGTTTTGTTCCGTAAATCTTTCGTTTATTGCTTTGATCACTGGTTTCTGCAGAACACGGACACTCACTCGGGGCCAACAGGTCACTAGGAATTATCAGGCTAAACATGGTTACGCCCCTTGGTAATGGGAAGGCCCGCCCTCTTGACATTTCACGCCTGTTTGATGTGTGTGAGGGTGCTCGGTGGTGGTCAGGGTCGGGGTGTAAGGCTGAATGCTTTCTTTTTCTCTTTTTCTAAAAATGGGGGGGGGGACACGTAAGTTTGAAAAAGTTGGTAGAGTTCGGATTCCAACAAGGAAAGAAACAATTGGAGGAAAAGAAACGTTTAAGCCTAAGTCAAAAATTGCATTTTCAAGCTGTGCAATTCTGTATTTCATTAAAAATCTATCTTTGTTGATAGTGTACATCGGAGATGTTGTAAGATTTCTCAGACAACTAATTACATGCAATCAGCAATCTCATCTCATTTTGCTGCACAATTATAGGAAAGTCAGCTTGTTCATAAACTAGGACTAGGAGACAATGCCCACACAATCCCCACACAATCCCCAGGAGAGTTATATATAATTCATCCATAATTCTAAGACACTACAGCCATTGCTTTTGTTTTTTCGCAATACCCTCGAACCTAGAAGAACCAGATAGCTATTAGGTCTCATAATCTTGTTTTCCCATTATACGCGATAGAGGAACTTGATCAAGATCTTTGGCTCCCATAGAGTATGGGCTGTCAGATAAGGTCCCCACATAAATAGTTCCTGGAAACTTCTAACAAGTGCCCTGGCAGTCTTAAAGCATTTTCTGTGAGTTTTTTGGCGCGGGGGGTGGGGGATGTTACGTTGATCATTTGGCTTTAACCTCGTATCAACCCCCCCCCACACACACACGCACACAACTTTTCATAGCCAACCTTCTGACGTAATGCGCTGGTTGAAGTCTTTCACATTTCACAAACTCTTTATTCCGCCTTACTTGTGAAAATATTGTGACGTCAGCCCTGTGTATTTACAAACTAATATTTTCTGGCTGTCCGATAGGTCCCTACTGTATACTCCATAGTGGCGGAGATTTACCGTTCTTACATCTGACAGTAGCACGCATCAACAAACAACACGCATCACCAAACAACACGCATCAACAAACAACACGCATCAACACACAACACGCATCAACAAACAACACGCATCAACAAACAACACGCATCAACACACAACACGCATCAACAAACAACACGCATCAACACACAACACGCATCAACACACAACACGCATCAACCAGCGGCCACCCAAAACCCCAACGCGACAATATCATGACGTCACTGCATGAAAGAGCAACACAACGCAACAAAACCGAATGCACGTGCGTACACCTGGGGGCCGTACATCAAATAACTTCCTGGTAAGCAACGTCACAAAGGTATTAAGGATCCCCCCCAAAGCGCTTCAAAGTGTGTGTATGTGTGCGTGTGTAATGTATGTGTGTGCACCAGGAGTTTGCCAACTTGTTTGCAGCTACCCCAAAATATAAAATTTAATATTGACCTTACCCTCGAAGCAACGGATGTTATATGCCCTCAATGAGTCTGCATTACACACCAGAAAGTTCCCTTTGTATCCCAAATGGGGTAATTTACCCCTGTTTGCTGACCTCTCAGAGACTCAGTTTTATGTATCGGTACTTGATCAAATCTTCTTTGTTTGGGTTTCTTCCATAATTGACCGAGTAACACAAAACTGGGGAATGTTTCATGGTTTATGAATGTTACTTTATGAAAGGTCAGACAGCGACGACTTGTAGGTCAGTCATGTCAGACCCAATGACCTTAGTGGCGGGGGTCATGTCTGTCTGTTGAAACCTTTGACCTTACACTACCTAGTGTAGTAATTTATGCACGGGGAATGGGGGGGGGCGCACGGAGGGGGGGGGAAGTCGTGAAATTGTACATAACCATCTTAAGCCCGTTATGGTTTAGAATGTGCGGCATTATGTCATTGTAGGGTTGGGTGGCACTTTCGAGTAACTGGTGAGTCATGCTCTCGGAAGTGGTGTCAGATAAAGAGATCCTCCTCCACCACTTGTGGCCCCACCCCTAGCTATGGTTTAAAGCCCCCCCCCCTAATCGCCCGTACACGTTGACCTCATAATGCGGCCATCAAGTCATTTACTTCAACAATAAAACAAGTTGTTCTACAAACCATTTGAGATGTTAAAAGCCAGATAAATGGTCTGGGAAAGTGTTTCAGTATCTACCTTGTATGTAATACAATGCACTTCCGTTAAAAACCAATAACTTCACACAGAACGAGGCGATCTTAGGGCTATCCGCTTGAATGGGCATTCTAACACAAGATTACTTCCCCTGGTGATCCAAAATGTCACCTCAACATTCACTGATCCTCGCACAATTAACACTTGTGATAGAGTCATGGAGCCAAGACTATAGACCTATCCCCCCACAATTAACACTTGTGATAGAGCCATGGAGCCAAGACTATAGAGCTATTCCCCCCCCCCACAATTAACACTTGTGATAGAGCCATGGAGCCAAGACTATAGACCTATTCACCCACAATGAACACTTGTGATAGAGCCATGGAGCCAAGACTATAGACCTATCCCCCCCACAATTAACACTTGTGATAGAGCCATGGAGCCAAGACTATAGACCTATTCCCCCACAATGAACACTTGTGATAGAGCCATGGAGCCATGACTATTGACTTATACCCCCACAATTAACATTTGTGATGGAGCCATGACTATTGACTTATACCCCCACAATTAACACTTGTGATGGAGCCATGACTATTGACTTATACCCCCACAATTAACACTTGTGATGGAGCCATGACTATTGACTATACCCCAATTTCACAATTATACCATTTTCAGATTACATCAGTGCCACTTATAATGTAATATTTTCCTTTGGTCTCAGAAAATTATAAGCAATGAACGGTTATATGTACACAACCGTTATATATGTACACAACCGTTATATATGTACACAACCGTTATATATGTACACAACCATTATATATATACACAACCGTTAAATATGTACACAACCGTTATATATGTACACAACCGTTATATATGTACACAACCGTTATATATGTACACAACCGTTATATATGTACACAACCGTTATATATGTACACAACCGTTATATATGTACACAACCGTTATATATGTACACAGCCGTTATATATGTACACAACCGTTATATATGTACACAACTGTTACACTGTATCATAATGTGCATAGCCCTTAAGTATTATCATATGTGCATAGCCCTTTAAGTCTTATATGTGCATAGCCCTTTAAGTTTTATCATATGTAGATAGCCCTTAAGTTTTATCATATGTGCATAGCCCTTAAGTTTTATCATATGTGCATAGCCCTTAAGTGTTATCATATGTGCATAGCCCTTTAAGTATTATCATATGTGCATAGCCCTTTAAGTTTTATCATACGTGCATAGCCCTTATGCGTTATCATATGTGCATAGCCCTTAAGTGTTATCATATGTGCATAGCCCTTAAGTGTTATCATATGTGCATAGCCCTTAAGTGTTATCATATGTGCATAGCCCTTAAGTTTTATCATATGTGCATAGCCCTTAAGTGTTATCATATGTGCATAGCCCTTTAAGTATTATCATATGTGTATAGCCCTTTAAGTTTTATCATATGTGCATAGCCCTTAAGTTTTATCATATGTGCATAGCCCTTACGTGTTATCATATGTGCATAGCCCTTAAGTGTTATCATATGTGCATAGCCCTTAAGTGTTATCATATGTGCACAGCCCTTAAGTGTTATCATACGTGCATAGCCCTTATGCGTTATCATATGTGCATAGCCCTTAAGTGTTATCATATGTGCATAGCCCTTAAGTGTTATCATATGTGCATAGCCCTTAAGTGTTATCATATGTGCATAGCCCTTAAGTGTTATCATATGTGCATATCCCTTAAGTGTTATCATACGTGCATAGCCCTTATGCGTTATCATATGTGCATAGCCCTTAAGTGTTATCATATGTGCATAGCCCTTAAGTGTTATCATATGTGCATATCCCTTACGTGTTATCATATGTGCATAGCCCTTAAGTGTTATCATATGTGCATAGCCCTTAAGTGTTATCATATGTGCACAGCCCTTAAGTGTTATCATACGTGCATAGCCCTTATGCGTTATCATATGTGCATAGCCCTTAAGTTTTATCATATGTGCATAGCCCTTAAGTTTTATCATATGTGCATAGCCCTTACGTGTTATCATATGTGCATATCCCTTAAGTCTTATCATATGTGCATATCCCTTAAGTGTTCTCATACGTGCATAGCCCTTAAGTGTTATCATATGTGCACAGCCCTTAAGTGTTATCATATGTGCATAGCCCTTAAGTTTTATCATATGTGCATAGCCCTTACGTGTTATCATATGTGCATATCCCTTAAGTGTTCTCATACGTGCATAGCCCTTAAGTGTTATCATATGTGCACAGCCCTTAAGTGTTATCATATGTGCATAGCCCTTAAGTTTTATCATATGTGCATAGCCCTTACGTGTTATCATATGTGCATATCCCTTAAGTGTTATCATATGTGCATATCCCTTAAGTGTTATCATATGTGCATAGCCCTTAAGTGTTATCATATGTGCACAGCCCTTAAGTGTTATCATACGTGCATAGCCCTTATGCGTTATCATATGTGCATAGCCCTTAAGTGTTATCATATGTGCATAGCCCTTAAGTGTTATCATATGTGCATAGCCCTTAAGTGTTATCATATGTGCATATCCCTTAAGTGTTCTCATACGTGCACAGCGGCCGTTAAGTTTTATCACTGTGCTCACCTTTTCTTAATTTCTGGGAATTCCCTCTGAGGGTTCTCATGTTTCTGATGTTGCGGACTTGACAGCCTGACTGATGACGATCGTTTCTCGGGGTTCAATGCCGGCTTTTCTTGAAAACCGCTGCCGTCTTCCGCCCCGGGGAACAGCCCGTCCATGTACTGCATCCGTTTCCTGGTGGAGTCCAGTCGCAGGACTTCCGACAACTTCTGGTCCTTCTCGGACAGTTCTTGAGCGAGCTGCTTGGCCTTCTCGTCACACTCCAGCTCTTCCTGCGAGGGCTGCCTGCTGTGGACAGATGACGAGACGTCGCTGTTGTCAGACTTGGCGGTGGAGTTGACGCTGCTGTCGGATCGGCGTCGAGAGGCGTCGTTGCTGACGTTGAGTTTGTTATCAGGGCTGGAGGCCGAGGGCGCTGACCTGACAGGGGCGCTCTCTCGCCGAATATAGTCTCTGGGGGGGTAAGGCGACAGGGGGGTCGTCTGACGGGGACTGGGGCTCCCCAGGCCTGGTGTAGGCGCTTTCTGGACTAGATGAGATTGGAGCTTGTTTGTAGTTCAAGCCGTTGGCGGCGCTCCAATGGGGACTAGGCGCGTTGTCACTGGAGGTAACCCTCCTCTGTGGCGAGTATTGAGACTGAATGACGGAAGGTGGTGCCGCCCTTGGATTGTCTTCAACCGGCCACCTGTACGACGGTTGATCCGAGTTCGAGCCCAGTTGACCTTGACCCTGCCACTGAGCCGGGACGGGGTTGGGGTCAGAGCCGTCGGGATGTCTCCTGGGACTGTCCCGGCGAGCTATCCACCCGGGCTGCTCCACCGTGACGGGCTTCGCTGTAAAAACGCTTGGCGACGGTCCTGTTGGTGGAGCGGTGGAGGCAGATTGGGGCGCCGAGCCCCCGGCGTTGCCATGGCGACCGTACGTGCTCGGCCTGGCCGGGCGAACGGGCGGGGCGGCGGCTTGAGTGTTGTGTTCTGGGATGGCTTCCGCCTTGTCATTATGCGAGTTGCTTCCCGTGGACGGCTCAGCGCCAGTTGTCTGCCCCTGAGCGAGGACCGACTCGCTGCTCCAACTCTGCTGGCCGAGCTTCTGGTCATCTTCCTCGAGGTTGTGGTCGGTGCCCTGCAGCACGACTGCTGACTTGGACCGCTGGTAGGTGCCGATGGCTCGGCTGGACTTGTTCTTGTGGCCGATGTAAGACTCCTCAGCGAATCTAAGAGACGAGATAAGAGATCAATGGTCAACTTGGTGGAGGGGAACAGAGAGAAGTGGTGGAGGGGAACAGAGATGAGTGGTGGAGGGGAACAGAGATGAGTGGTGGAGGGGAGCAGAGATGAGTGGTGGAGGGGAGCAGAGATGAGTGGTGGAGGGGAGCAGAGATGAGTGGTGGAGGGGAACAGAGATGAGTGGTGGAGGGGAACAGAGATGAGTGGTGGAGGGGAGCAGAGATGAGTGGTGGAGGGGAGCAGAGATGAGTGGTGGAGGGGAACAGAGATGAGTGGTGGAGGGGAACAGAGATGAGTGGTGGAGGGGAGCAGAGATGAGTGGTGGAGGGGAGCAGAGATGAGTGGTGGAGGGGAGCAGAGATGAGTGGTGGAGGGGAGCAGAGATGAGTGGTGGAGGGGAGCAGAGATGAGTGGTGGAGGGGAACAGAGATGAGTGGTGGAGGGGAACAGAGATGAGTGGTGGAGGGGAGCAGAGATGAGAAAATATCTCTTTTATAAGTAGGCCTATCAATTACTCAGGAGTCAATATTTCGCGCGTCTGATTTATGCATGTCTTGCTTTCCACAAAAGACTGCGTAACGAAATGTGCTGCACAAGTTCGGAAAATGTGCTGCACATGGTCTATTTTATAAGCCCCTACAATAAAATATTGATTTATAGAAAAGTCTTCCATTACTCTAGCTCCTTTAACGTAGATAAGGATGTTTGTTTTTTAAAACTAATCCGGGTACCTCACATGCAAACCTCTGTCCTACTAACAAACCTTTGTCTTACTGGCAAACCTTTGTCTTACTGGCAAACCTTTGTCTTACTGGCAAACCTTTGTTTTACTGGCAAACCTTTGTCTTACTGGCAAACCTTTGTCTTACTGGCAAACCTTTGTGAACTTTGTCTTACTGGCAAACCTTTGTCTTACTAGCAAACCCCTGTCCCACTGAAAACCTCTGTCCCACTAGCAACCCACCATCCCACTATGAAACTTTTGTCCTCTTGCATAGAAACACACGAAAGAAAATATTCCTATACGAGGATGAATAACTAAACAGAAAAACTAAGAGTTCGTTATGGTTAATTTGAGGAGGAATGTAAAACTAGGTTACAAAGGGGAGACAAGCGGTAATAATGGTTTTCCAAGGGAGGAAACTCTACTCCGAGTCGCACTAAAAGGCGGGGGTATTTATTTTTCTTGGAAAGAAGACAAACATTCTCCTTTAGTTGGGAACATAAAAAATGAACTCTCCCTGTACTCTAGCACAGTTAAAGAAGCCGTTCTGCGTGAGTCTGGCGTTCTGCGTGAGTCTGGCGTTCTGCGTGAGTCTGGCGTTCTGCGTGAGTCTGGCGTGCTGCAGTCGGGGCTTATGTTCGACAGCTCATTTGTCGCTAGGAGCAATGAACACTAAAAATAAACCGAGAATAGGTTTGTGTGAAGAACAAAGTCTTCAGGTAATCATAGAACAATAGGACACGGGGAAATAATCCAGCAAGGGTCGGGCGAAGAGAGAGAGAGGGGGGGGTGGTGGTGGTGGTGGTGAGAGTCACTGTGAAAACAGCTGCGTGCACAGAAAAGCGTGTGATATTCCAATGAGCGTATTGGTTGACACGGCACACACTGATACATTGAGAAACACATGTTTACAACCGGGACGTTACGCTGAGGTAGCGTTCTTGGATGACTCAACAACAACAAAAACAAAAACTACCGTATATACTCGTTCATAAGCCGACCCACCCCCCCCCCACTTTTGGAAGGGAAAAGTATTAAAAGTGTATAACCCGATCGCAAGCCGACCCCCCAAAAATAATAACAGCTTTAAAAAAATGGTACATATTTTTTAAAAACTACAAGCTACTAAATCGGTCATTATGATTGTTTACTTTGTACTGCCTATCTTTGTCTTTCTGCTCTTTGTTAAGCAAGAGTTACCGGTATTTAAAAAAAAATATATTTGGTAAACAGTGACGAAAGCGCGTACATTAAAATCCGAGGTTGAAAACAAAATTTGTAAAACAATTTATTAAAACGTTCACAAAAATAAATAAAATGATTAAATAAGGTAAGTGCTGATTTTTAATAAGATATTTTAGATTCTGATAGAGCAGTCGAATCTTGTAGAATGTAGAAAAGGACATAGATAATCTACAATAACAACACCGATATTCAATATCCATGCAGAAATCACCTATGACCCGCTCATAAGCCGACACACACACACACTTTTCCCCATAGATTTGTCCAAAAAAGGTCGGCTTGCGAACGAGTATATACGGTAAACACATCACAATATGTATGGCCATGACCTTGAGATCGTCAACATTGAACTGACCAAAGTTAATATGGACTGTCCAAACAAATGAAATGACCAAAGTTTATGTGGACTGTCCAAACAAATGAAATGACCAAAGTTTATGTGGACTGTCCAAACAAATGAAATGACGAAAGTTTATGTGGACTGTCCAAACAAATGAAATGACCAAAGTTTATGTGGACTGTCCAAACAAATCAAATGACCAAAGTTTATGTGGACTGTCCAAACAAATGAAATGACCAAAGTTTATGTGGACTGTCCAAACAAATCAAATGACCAAAGTTTATGCGGACTGTCCCAACAAAGATTCAGCCCTAGCCTAGGCCCTAGACAATATTACCGAAGAATTTGTCAGACCAAAATCTTCGGAAGCCACCAGCCATGACAATGGTGGTTTATTTTAATATCCAATAATTGAGAAAACTAAGTTCTAAAACTTTATTAAAATGAATCTAGAGTGGAATACTGTTGTTTAAGGAATGTTAGTCTAGTGTAGAATACTGTTGTTTAGGGAATGGCTATCATGACGTCATCCACTGTTTCTGTTCAGTTAACATTTCTCTAACGTTTGTTATTTGTTAATTTGTGAAACAACACAGGCAATACATCTATGGTGGCGTAGCTCTAGGGTTGAGATCCCCTGTCGTCCAAGGTAAACGTACCAGATACGGAGTGGGTTGGGGGGGGGGTGAAATAGACGGCGTGTTTCTATCAACGAGCAGATAAATAGGAAATAGATTCATAGCTGGTCTGGCAGCTCTCTCCTCGGTGTTACGTCATGATACGGTCATGGGGCATGAGTTATGTTACACGGGAAGGACCTTACATGTGTAGGAACTTGAATGGTGATAGTGGTGGTGGTCTTGGTGCTGGTGGCTGGTAGTGGTGGCGGTGGTCGTGGTGCTGGTAGTGTTAGAGTTGCTGGTTGTGGAGATGGTGCTGGTAGTGGTGCTGGTGGAGATGGTGCTGGCGGAGATGGTGCTGGTAGTGGTGCTGGCGGAGATGGTGCTGGTAGTGGTGCTGGCGGAGATGGTGCTGGTAGTGGTAGAGTTGCTGGTAGTGGTAGAGTTGCTGGTTGTGGAGATGGTGCTGGTAGTGGTGCTGGTGGAGATGGTGCTGGTGGAGATGGTGCTGGTGGAGATGGTGCTGGTGGAGGTGGAGATGGTGCTGGTGGAGATGGTGCTGGTGGAAATTGTGCTGGTGGAAATGGTGCTGGTGGAGATGGTGCTGGTAGTGGTAGACTAGAGGTCAGCACCAATAACTGAGGTCAAGCCCGACTGTGTTTGATAAGGAGTGTACAGAATTAACGGCCCAGGATTGACTTACACATACACGATACAGTACATGCACACCTGACTTACACATACACGATACAGTACATGCACACCTGACTTACACATACACGATACAGTACATGCACACCTGACTTACACATACACGATACAGTACATGCACACCTGACTTACACATACACGATACAGTACATGCACACCTGACTTACACATACACGATACAGTACATGCACACCTGACTTACACTTACATGATACAGTACATGCACACCTGACTTACACATACACGATACAGTACATGCACACCTGACTTACACATACATGATACAGTACATGCACACCTGACTTACACATACATGATACAGTACATGCACACCTGACTTACACATACATGATACAGTACATGCACACCTGACTTACACATACATGATACAGTACATGCACACCTGACTTACACATACACGATACAGTACATGCACACCTGACTTACACATACATGATACAGTACATGCACACCTGACTTACACATACACGATACAGTACATGCACACCTGACTTACACATACATGATACAGTACATGCACACCTGACTTACACATACATGATACAGTACATGCACACCTGACTTACACATACATGATACAGTACATGCACACCTGACTTACACATACATGATACAGTACATGCACACCTGACTTACACATACATGATACAGTACATTCACACCTGACTTACACATACATGATACAGTACATGCACACCTGACTTACACATACATGATACAGTACATGCACACCTGACTTACACTTACACATGATACAGTACATGCACACCTGACTTACACTTACATGATACAGTACATGCACACCTGACTTACACTTACATGATACAGTACATGCACACCTGACTTACACTTACATGATACAGTACATGCACACCTGACTTACACATACATGATACAGTACATGCACACCTGACTTACACATACATGATACAGTACATTCACACCTGACTTACACATACATTATACAGTACATGCACACCTGACTTACACATACATTATACAGTACATGCACACCTGACTTACACATACATTATACAGTACATGCACACCTGACTTACACATACATTATACAGTACATGCACACCTGACTTACACATACATTATACAGTACATGCACACCTGACTTACACATACATTATACAGTACATGCACACCTGACTTACACATACATGATACAGTACATGCACACCTGACTTACACATACATGATACAGTACATGCACACCTGACTTACACATACATTATACAGTACATGCACACCTGAATTACACTTACACATACATGATACAGTACATGCACACCTGACTTACACTTACACATACATTATACAGTACATGAACACCTGACTTACACTTACACGATACAGTACATGCACACCTGACTTACACTTACACATACATGATACAGTACATGCACACCTGACTTACACTTACACATACATGATACAGTACATGCACACTTGACTTACACTTACACATACATTATACAGTACATGCACACCTGACTTACACTTACACATACATGATACAGTACATGCACACCTGACTTACACATACATGATACAGTACATGCACACCTGACTTACACATACATTATACAGTACATGCACACCTGACTTACACTTACACATACATGATACAGTACATGCACACCTGACTTACACTTACACATACATTATACAGTACATGCACACCTGACTTACACATACATTATACAGTACATGCACACCTGACTTACACATACATGATACAGTACATGCACACCTGACTTACACATACATGATACAGTACATGCACACCTGACTTACACATACATTATACAGTACATGCACACCTGACTTACACTTACACATACATGATACAGTACATGCACACCTGACTTACACTTACACATACATTATACAGTACATGCACACCTGACTTACACATACATTATACAGTACATGCACACCTGACTTACACATACATGATACAGTACATGCACACCTGACTTACACTTACACATACATTATACAGTACATGCACACCTGACTTACACATACATTATACAGTACATGCACACCTGACTTACACTTACACATACATGATACAGTACATGCACACCTGACTTACACATACATTATACAGTACATGCACACCTGACTTACACATACATTATACAGTACATGCACACCTGACTTACACATACATGATACAGTACATGCACACCTGACTTACACATACATTATACAGTACATGCACACCGTATGAGGAACGATAAGACCGCGACAACATTATAAAACTATATAATTTGCAATTGTCACGCAAGTCAGTCTGTCCTGACGCTACTAATTTTAGAAAGCAGGGAAAACCAAATTACTGCACCAAAGCATCAAAAGGTGTGCAAATTAAATATGCGCTGTAAAAAAATATTATATGACGTAATCGTTTTCGCTAATATTTTAATTTTGGAAAAGGGATCAATGTAAAAAGAGGATTTGATGATGGTTAATTATAAATATAAAAAAAAGGGGGCGCCGTAGTCGCCTTGCAACCCCTATTATAAAAATTAAATACTTTGTGTACATTTCAGAAAGTTTAATATTTCGTATTTATCAAACAAGGACAAGTTAGTTGGGCTTTTGATAAAGGTCGGCGCCGTAGGCGCCCTAAAAAAAGTGCATGTTTTATAAAATAAATAGATTTCAGCTGAAAACTTCCGTCATTTTTGACGGGTGATACGCTAGTAATATAATAATACGGGTAAAGTAACCAGGAGAAATTCTAGTTTACCAGATCACACAACCAACACGACACACCTATGTAACTGTAAAGAGTGCCACGTCCAACTGCTAGCCTCTATTTGTGTTTGTGGATCTTCACATGTAACGCCATTAAGTAAACAATGTAGTTATCGGTCCTGATTAACACCATTAACAAAACAATGTAGTTATCGGTCCTGATTAGCAACAATAAAATAAAGTAGTTACCGGTCCTGATTAACACCAATAACATAACAATGTAGTTATCGGACCTATGTACAATGTAGTTATCGGACCTATGTACAATGTAGTTATCGGACCTAAGTACAATGTAGTTATCGGACCTATGTACAATGTAGTTATCAGACCTATGTACAATGTAGTTATCGGACCTATGTACAATGTAGTTATCGGACCTATGTACAATGTAGTTATCGGACCTATGTACAATGTAGTTATCGGACCTATGTACAATGTAGTTATCGGACCTATGTACAATGTAGTTATCGGACCTATGTACAATGTAGTTATCACCCATGGTTTAAATTTTATAGTTTCTTCAGTCGGCTTCTTTTTTTTTGAATTAACAGTGGTTTAATTACAAGATATTTAACCCAATCTTAACAAGGGCATTATAAAGAATTGGGACTGTAATTGAGACATTTGCCCGAGGCTCGGAAAGATAGAAAAATGGACTCGTCTCTGTAAATGGAATCAGGAATGTGACCACTTATTCACGAAACTATCGGGTCGAGGGGGTTTCGCTCTCCGTCAGAAGTAGATTGGGTCCGTGTGAATTTTTTAATGTAAATATTTGAGAACCCTTAACTCGGTGTCGTTACACCGTCAACATGTGTTAGGTGGGAAAAATTGAATTGAGTGACTAACACACTTATAGGCGAATAATACGACTCTGTTGTAACCATGCAGTGAATGGCGGAGGAGTTTGATGTGGTAAACAATTACAAACTATGAATGGAGCGATCGCAGCGCCACACCTAAACAGTTTATTGATCAAAACAAACAACACGCTCTCAAGGGCAGTCATCGGACCGTCAGTTAACTGGAATAATAAGGTAGTAAGTGTGGTGTTAAGAGTTAGACGACTATAAACAAACTAATTGAAACGAATACGTTATTCCTTTGTCAAATTGTGACCCCCTACCCCCCCACCTCAGCCCCCATTACCCAAGCACAAAAGTTTACATTTTTAAAAAAAAATTACACCCCCCCCCCGCAAGATACACACAATAAATAAGTTTTAAAACGGCTGTTATCCTAATCATCAAAATTATGTTTATAATTTCAATCACATCCAGAATGGTTGTTCTATAGAACATTAAAATAAATCTATCGATATCGAGGGGAACAAATTAACGCGATCCTAAACTCAGTAAAAGCCAATATGGCAGTTACTACCGTTTACCTGGCAAGTGTACTGCAGTGGGCAGATTTTTTAGAGGCTCTTGGTTTTAATATTTAAAAAAATATATATATTTTGTTTAAAATTGGCAATAATTTAAGTTGAAATACTTGAGAATTAAATCCTATTTCCCCATTGAAAGATGTCTTCGTCGATATTTTGTTTTCTCAGCTCAATGATTTAATTATGGCATGTAGTTGGGGCCGGGGCGCGGGGGGATCCCATTCAATTCACTCAACACTCACGACTCCTCACACACCACAAGACTTACTTGAGTCCCCACCGTTGGCACGCGTACATCACCACTGGCTGGCCACTATCAGGGGCGGCACCAGTCAGTGTCCAGCGCCTGCCCATGAGATTGTACTCCACCGATCAGTTTACAGCTGGTAAACATAAGAAGCCTTTCCAGGGGTGTGTCCAGCGAGCTTCCCGGAGTCGTAGAATGAAAAGCACCACTGATATTACATGACGAAAATAGTTCCCCCGAAAAAAAAACCTAATATTTATTTAAGTCAGGTCACATCTTTATAGAAACACCAGCAAGGCCGATATTTTTGGCAGTCGTAAACTAGGCGCACATTTCATGACAACAGTCCTAACAAGAATAAAGTTTAGAAAACCAAAAGATGAACTTTGTGAAATACTACAGCGCGATGCTAAGTAATCCAAACCAGATCGCCAGGTAGCAACAAAAACCACGACAGAAAAAAACATCAACAAACACCACAATCCAACATCTGTAACGAACACCCGATAAAATGAAAGGAAACACGAAGTAGGTAGGACGCACGTACAAAGTGTCCTCTCGGGCGCTATCAGGACACAGATCAGGTGTAGTGGTAAGTCGGAGCCACGGCAAACGTTTTTACTACTTCACTATTCGTACGGCTAATTTTAGCCGTGTCAATAGACAGTTTGGCATTTGAAAACATCGCGTCGCTCGGTTCAACAACTTCGACGGCACAATTTTCTTCCAGGTACTGGAATAGTGCGCTAGTAAGTGGTATATGTCGCTGTAAAATACTTGCATATGGCATGGTGATAAAACGATAAATCCTCACTGAATTCACTTCCTAGCTTCGTGAAATTAGATTGAACAACTTTAAAACGTGACAAATATCATTCTCAATCGGCCATTACAAAAAATTTATATAAAATCCTCGAAAGCAATTTTTAAAGTTATATACTAAAGTCGCGAGATATGTACATAATGTAACTATTGAATCGAGAGTCCCTGACCTTTGAACCCCCATGTTACAGTCCCTGACACACCGAGCTGTCGCTTGTGTTACTTGGCAAATCAAACCAGACTGCTGTCCAATTTACATCTAGTATATTCTAGAATAAAATTACAGAAGACGTTAAAGTCAAATGAAAAGTGATGAATGTGGAGATTATGGAGGTTATGCTGCTCACATATTACTGTGGTTTTATAGGAGAATCACACACGCACATAGTATGTTGACGCACATAGTATGGGTGACACAAACGCACACATTGAACGTGGCACGAATGAAGTTTCTTTGACTTGTGCTTCAACTTGACAGCATTATTTCCTAACAGTAGAGTATTCACGTTTACATAGCTAGTTGGTCCTAAATATCCACTGGCCACAACAATCACTGACCACAAGTCTTAGTCCAAATGAAGTCTCCGAGTCTAGAACCAACCAACCAACCAACCTACAACCTGCCAACAAACCAACCTGTCATAGGTGTGCAAGGAACAGACAACTCACAACATTCGCCAAGTCAGTCACGGGAGATAACTATGATTCAAGATCTCACGTTAAAAACCGGTTATCTGGTGACGTCATTGGGCTTGAATTGATGCGCTTAACCCTTAGCTGATGACAAAATGAATATTTCTGTCTGAACATGTCACTGACACACGGCAAAGTCATAGTCACTGAGAACCCACTTGTGTCATTAAAAACCCACTTTGACTTTACAAACCCCACTTTGTCATTTAAACCCATTTTGTTATTGGAAACCCACTTGTGTCAATAAAAACCTACTTTGCCATAAAAAAAACAACACTTTGTCTTTAAAACGCCACTTTACACTGCCATTGTGAACAAAATATTCAACTATTTAAATGTAAACATTAATCCCTGTAGCGCGTGTCTTTAATTTAAACCAGATTAATGAAGAAATGGCCAATTAACAACAGAGACAGATTACCACGCATTCCTATCCTAGTTCGGCCCCCGGCTGACCCATGACACCAGCTCCCATGACATCAGCTCCCATGACATCTCTCCAAGACCACCACATGGAAGTCTTCTGTCATGATGCTGATATTGTTATCGCTTATCAGCCTGGCTGAAAGCAGCTTACTTAAGGCGCCACGGTAAATAGATTAGGAAATTCCCAGTCTGGTATGGGGGGGGGTGGGGGGGCTAAGGATAGTAACAAGAGAGATGGTGCTGCCTAGAGCGGAATGGATATTCCCATTACTCTAAAATTAGTTTGGTACCACAATTATTATTTTATTTTATTTTTTTGCGACGGGGAAGGGGGGGGGTGAATTGTAAAAATAAAGAGGAAAGAGTCATCAAGAAAGTTATTGAAGGTACATGAGACATGAGGTATGGAAAAATTGAAATGGCCATGCAATATTATATTATACCCCCCCCCCGGGTTCCCACAGACTGAAATGTATAGACAAACTAATGCGTGCCCAGAAAGCGTTTTGTTTGCTAACGATGATTCCTAGAGAGATGAGTTTAAAAACGGACACAATGTAACAGAGAGGGTCACGTGACTAAAATACTTGCATATGACATCACGTATGCTAATTATTTCTAATTAACCGAACTGTTCTGTTAGAAAGACATTTCAAACTTTGTCTGACGCCTGAGACAATAGCTGGCTAAGTTCAAACCAAGACAAAGCGTTATATCAAAGGCTTCGTTTGAAAAAAAAATACAAGAGCATTCTTCTTACGGAAATAAGTGACATGAATGAAAATGTAAGACTGTAAGGTATGCAATGTTAGAGCAATGAAAATAAGATCATGTGTGTAATAATATGTCATTGAAATGCGCGGTAGGTATTTATAGGGTAATAGAGGAGGTAAAAATTCACCGGTGGTTACAATTTTGAGATAGCGGGCTTGTCTGGAGGGCAGAGTGTGTTTACCCGAGTCCTTTGATGATTACAATGGTCGACAATAAACAGATACAACTTGTGAATGACTCATGGCGGAGGGCCGCTGGAATAGGTCAGAAAGTATGCAGGGATTGGTGGCCCGTGAGGGGGGGAGAGTTCAATGTTAAATGAGGACATCAATAACATTGAACACGAGTGCACATAACTCTGTCAGTGAACAACAGAGTTATGGCCCGTGCACCGCTTCTATGAGAGGGCAACACTCGCTGGTGTAGAGTAGGGTTTAGGTTAGATTATATCAGTTTGGGGAAGGGATACAACGAGGGCTTCAGGTGTCCTAGAGAAGCCATGATTGAATGTGTTTAGTGGAGGTCCTAGAGAAGCCATGATTGGATGTGTTTAGTGGAGGTCCTAGAGAAGCCATGATTGGATGTGTTTAGTGGAGGTCCTAGAGAAGCCATGATTGAATGTGTTTAGTGGAGGTCCTAGAGAAGCCATGATTGAATGTGTTTAGTGGAGGTCCTAGAGAAGCCATGATTGAATGTGTTTAGTGGAGGTCCTAGAGAAGCCATGATTGAATGTGTTTAGTGGAGGTCCTAGAGAAGCCATGATTGAATGTGTTTAGTGGAGGTCCTAGAGAAGCCATGATTGAATGTGTTTAGTGGAGGTCCTAGAGAAGCCATGATTGAATGTGTTTAGTGGAGGTCCTAGAGAAGCCATGATTGAATGTGTTTAGTGGAGGTCCTAGAGAAGCCATGATTGAATGTGTTTAGTGGAGGTCCTAGAGAAGCCATGATTGAATGTGTTTAGTGGAGGTCCTAGAGAAGCCATGATTGAATGTGTTTAGTGGAGGTCCTAGAGAAGCCATTATAAAATGTTGCTAAAACTGGGACACATACTGAGACATATTCTGAGACAGTGTTATTTCCTCCCGGAGTAAGGTTGCTTGCTAGCCATCCCGATATATCGAGACAGTCGCCGTTATGGACCTTCTTATCCCGACATCCCGGCAAGACCTACTTTTGTCCCGATTTTGCAAAACACTGTTACGAATTACGAGCGTGCCTCAACTACAGAAATGACGCCATCTGTTAGCGCACCATGTTAATGCAGTCTCGGTTAGTTGTATTTATGTCAACAAAAAATTATGTATTTGTTTTCTATCTCCGCCCAAAATGGCACTGTGGAAAGAGTATTTTCGCTGATGTCGGCCCAGTTATGGACAGATGAAAGAAATCGAGTTCTGCCAGGGAATGTGGAATCAACATTACAGTGTCAGTGTAACTACCAGCTGATTTGCATCGAGTTTTATAAATACGTAAAATTGAAAAAGGACTTGCATGAAAAATGTGAAATCTTCCGAATAATCTACAGTACAAACTATACTTCTGTAGAACTACTTATGTACAACTACTTATGTAAAACTACTTCTGTAAAACTACTTCTGTACAACTACTACTGTACAACTACTTCTGTACCAACTACTTCTGCCGCAACTAATTCTATGTAATTGTGTTCTAAAATAAAAAGAAATTTTATTAAATATTTAGATTTACTTCATTTCTACACCCCCATCTCAGAGTATGCCGACGAGGTTACACCTAGATAACACCCCACCTCAGAGTATGCCGACGAGTTTACACCTAGATAACACCCCATCTCAGAATATGCCGACGAGTTTACACCTAGATAACACCCCATCTCAGAATATGCCGACGAGTTTACACCTAGATAACACCCCATCTCAGAGTATGCCGACGATGTTACACCTAGATAACACCCCACCTCAGAGTATGCCGACGAGTTTACACCTAGATAACACCCCACCTCAGAATATGCCGACGAGTTTACACCTAGATAACACCCCATCTCAGAATATGCCGACGAGTTTACACCTAGATAACACCCCACCTCAGAATATGCCGACGAGTTTACACCTAGATAACACCCCACCTCAGAATATGCCGACGAGTTTACACCTAGATAACACCCCATCTCAGAATATGCCGTCGAGGTTACACCTAGATAACACCCCATCTCAGAATATGCCGACGAGTTTACACCTAGATAACACCCCACCTCAGAATATGCCGACGAGTTTACACCTAGATAACACCCCATCTCAGAATATGCCGACGAGTTTACACCTAGATAACACCCCATCTCAGAATATGCCGACGAGTTTACACCTAGATAACACCCCATCTCAGAATATGCCGACGAGTTTACACCTAGATAACACCCCATCTCAGAATATGCCGACGAGTTTACACCTAGATAACACCCCATCTCAGAATATGCCGACGAGTTTACACCTAGATAACACCCCATCTCAGAATATGCCGACGAGTTTACACCTAGATAACACCCCATCTCAGAGTATGCCGACGAGGTTACACCTAGATAACACCCCATCTCAGAATATGCCGACGAGTTTACACCTAGATAACACCCCATCTCAGAATATGCCGACGAGTTTACACCTAGATAACACCCCATCTCAGAATATGCCGACGAGTTTACACCTAGATAACACCCCATCTCAGAGTATGCCGACGATGTTACACCTAGATATTATGGAAAACCATACTCCAGAGGAAACGCTAATCAGCAATCTTTGATGACGTCACGAACTCCCGACAACTGTCAAGGCGGACTACTCACTACTTGTCACGCCTAGTAGAGCCTTTCACGTTCAAATAAAAATCGAATTTTGTAAACGGTGAGTTCAATAACTATAACATTGGTCATTATTGCTCAAGTTTTAAGTAAGTGATCAGACGCCGTGATAATAAAACAACATTGAAACATGCAACATTGAAAGGTTACAACATTGAAAGGTTACAACATTGAAAGGTTACAACATTGAAACGTTACAAAATTTAAATATACAACATCCTATATAATAAAAGGCTATGTCCCGTGCGGTCATCGATAGTGATTGGTCCCTCAAACACATATGTCTCCTACAGCCAATCATATTGAACACGTTTACGCGGACTTTGAAAACGAGTTATTTTTGGTCCAGTATTTCTTCCAAGACTATATTTTGAGTTATGAGCGTTGTGATTTATAGTCTAAAGCTCTGTTTTTACGAGTTATTTATTTTAACTATGAGGAATAGTATTTTTGACGTGATGCACATGTATGCTGGTCGAGACGGCTGTTGGAGGGGAGTTACAACATGCCACCGAACGGTGGCGGAACGTCCTTGGAGGGCTTTGTTGCTCGTAGAGTATAAGGCGAGTACTCTTCACATTTCAACAGCACACAGCGCACGTCCCCAGTTCTGCCAAACACTTCACATTTCAACAGCACACAGCGAATGTCCCCAGTTCTGCCAAACACTTCACATTTCAACAGCACACAGCGAATGTCCCCAGTTCTGCCAAACACTTCACATTTCAACAGCACACAGCGAATGTCCCCAGTTCTGCCAAACACTTCACATTTCAACAGCACACAGCGAATGTCCCCAGTTCTGCCAAACACCACATCACAATTATACTAATCACGTTGGAAACACCGAACTGCCGCAAGATTCCCGCTGAGACGCTGCCAACTACCGTCAACAACCCTGGGATCCCATCTCCAGCAGCTGCAAGTCTCGTCTCACGAGATTCTACGGGATCATTCGTCTTGGGGCTGTGTCTGGCGGACGAGCAGCTGCCGAGGGTTGGCGAGCACTTAGCAGGCTGGAATGACTTGAATGGCGATGGATACATCTGTTGCCACCTCCTCCCCCTCGCGCCGACCCTGCCTCATATTTCCAAAACCTTGATGTCCAGCTAATTTAAGCGCCTGAAATCATCACAGCATTTAAAAAGTCATTTACCAGTTCCAAGTAATCATACAACAAAGTTACCCTTCCCGAGCATTGTACTCCCACCCCTAGAGTACGACATGAGAATTGTCCCGAACCCTAAAGTGCGACATGAGAATTGTCAGTGTCCTAGAGTACGACATGAGAATTGTCAGTGTCCTATAGTACGACATGAGAATTGTCCCGAACCCTTAATTGCGACGGGAGAAATGTCCCGAACCCTAGAGTACGATATGAGAAATGTCCCGAACCCTAGAGTACGACATGAGAAATGTCCCAAACCCTAGAGTACGACATGAGAAATGTCCCGAACCCTAGAGTACGACATGAGAAATGTCCCGAACCCTAGAGTACGACATGAGAAATGTCCCGAACCCTAGAGTACGACATGAGAAATGTCCCAAACCCTAGAGTACGACATGAGAAATGTCCCGAACGCTAGAGTACGACATGAGAATTGTCCCAAACCCTTGAGTACGATATGAGAATTGTCCCGAACCCTAGAGTACGACATGAGAATTGTCCCGAACCCTAGAGTACGACATGACAATTGTCCCGAACCCTAGAGTACGACATGAGAAATGTCCCGAACCCTAGAGTACGACATGAGAATTGTACACCAAACCTATGTTCCCTCTAAGATTTGGTGGTCCATCTGCAAGTAAAATCTCGTGTGCAAAGTTGCACAGCATTCATTTTTTGTACAATATTTTACTAAATTTGCTGTGCGGTAATCCTAAACAGCTGCGCGGCGTAGGTCGGATATCTGCGCGGCCGCGCAGCTAAAAGGGAACATTTGCTCCGAATCCTTCAGTACGCCATGCGAATTGCACTCCGAACACTGGAGTACTGCCTCCATTTAAATCTCGATTCTATCTATAGGACACCACACCAGCCACTGATGTTATAGATGTCTTATAGAGCTCCTGTGTCCATGGCCACTGATGTTATAGAAGTCTTATAGAGCTCCTGTGTCCATGGCCACTGATATAGATGTCTTATAGAGCTCCTGTGTCCATGGCCACTGATGTTATAGAAGTCTTATAGAGCTCCTGTGTCCATGGCCACTGATATAGATGTCTTATAGAGCTCCTGTGTCCATGGCCACTGATGTTATAGATGTCTTATAGAGCTCCTGTGTCCATGGCCACTGATATTATAGATGTCTCATAGAGCTCCTGTGTCCATGGCCACTGATGTTATAGATGTCTTATAGAGCTCCTGTGTCCATGGCCACTGATGTTATAGATGTCTTATAGAGCTCCTGTGTCCATGGCCACTGATATTATAGATGTCTCATAGAGCTCCTGTGTCCATGGCCACTGATGTTATAGATGTCTTATAGAGCTCCTGTGTCCATGGCCACTGATGTTATAGATGTCTCATAGAGCTCCTGTGTCTCTGCTAATACCGCCAGCTCTACGCACTCCAATCTTCTAAAATCTTTTTAAAGCCAATATGTCTTCAGATGTCTCTATGATTCTTCATTGTGTGTAAACCGACCGTGGCTAATGCGCATGTCAGGAAGTGTCATGCATCGACATGAACAGTGAGATAAGCACGGATACTAAATGTTCATTTAATGAAATGTACACAACATGAACGACATATAGATGGGACAGTACATGAACGACATATAGATGGGACAGTACATGAACGACATATAGATGGGACAGTACATGAACGACATATAGATGGGACAGTACATAAACGACATATAGATGGGACAGTACATAAACGACATATAGATGGGACAGTACATGAACGACATATAGATGGGGCAGTACATAAACGACATATAGATGGGACAGTACATAAACGACAGATAGATGGGGCAGTACATAAACGACATATAGATGGGGACAGTACATAAACGACATATAGATGGGACAGCACGAGTACGTTTGGCTGAAGTGAGATTACAAACACATGTGACATATGACATGTGACACGTGACAATCTTGTGATGCCAGACCTGAAACTATTTGACTGGACCAGGCAGTGGCCCGTTGATGGACTGAAATAGACAACCGCCTGTATATGATCAAGTCAACAGAATGTAACGTATTTTTATTCGATGAGCCGAGACAGTAAACCCGAGACAGTAAACCCGAGACAGTAAACCCGAGAGACAGTAAACCCGAGACAGTAAAGACAAGACAGTAAACACAAAACAGTAAGCACAAGACAATAAACACACAACAGAGAACTAACTAACAACTGGTGTACAGCGAATCCTGGCTCTAAACGTAACGGGTTGTGGGGGGGGGCGGGGGGGGGGAGCGCACACCCGGCAAGCCTAAGGTGAGGGGCACGAAAGAGGTGAGGGGCAGGGGCGAGTCTCGGGTAAGCAGCGATTAAATCCAGGAGCCAAGAGTTATCTTATCGTGATACCCATTACCTCCCCAACTTCACAACGCATTTCATTGGGGCTTTAAAAATATTTTTTAAAAACATTGGCCAAAGCTCACTACCACGAACTAGGAGAACTAGAACGTAGCAGACTCATCCAGTGAGGTAACGTGATGGTTGTGGATGGTGGAGGGTGGACGGGTGGTTTGGTTTTGGGGTGGATTGATAGATGGATAAACAGGTGTGGTCGATAAATTGACGCGGTGGATAGACGGATTGGTTGGTAGTTTGTAACTAGTGAACAGACGTAGCGGCTGGTTACACGGAAAGATGGATGGTTGGTCCCGACATTAGTGGGGATAATGTGTAGAAGGTCGGTGGTCATCAACAACTGACCGCGGGACCGAGTATGACGTCACTGGCACCAACTTTTGCCAGGCAAGCGGGGAGCACAATAAATAAAAAAATAAGTCTCTCGACATTATTGATTTTTAGAAGACATTCAGCTGACCCGAAACGCCGCGTGGCTCGTAGTGTGTGTGACACAATGACCGGCAGCTGTCTGGCCGAGACCACGATTGTAAAATGTTGCCAATAGAATTGCTGAAAACTTTTGAATTTGATCTTTAATTTGATCTTGAATTTGATCTTGAATTTGATCTTGAATTTGATCTTGGATTTGATCTTTGCCATTAAAAGTTTCAACAACTTAAAATGATTTGTCGCCTAAGGCAGTGCTTCTCAAAGTGGTGGTCCGTGGGCCGGTCCGTGGGCCATCCGCCGCCGGTCCGCAGAAGTTATCAAGAATTGAACGAAAAATCTAATTATAATCATCCATTAATACTATTCATAAAGAATATGTCAATTTTTCGGCAATAATCAAATACAATGAAACAAATAAGATAAAATGAATTACATTTCGCTGCACACGTCAGTGCAGGGAAATTAGTGCACCGGTTCCTGGTGCTAGTGCACCGGTTCCTGGTGCTAGTGCACCGGTTCCTGGTGCTAGTGCACCGGTTCCTGGTGCGCTGGAGAAAATTCCCGCCGGTTCGCCATACTAAAACGTTTGAGAAGCAATGGTCTAAGGTACGGCAAGGAAGCATTTCTTCCTTAAATTGAGAACCATTGTTAGCTACTCAACTTCAACCCGTCCTACTTGAAAAAAATCATTTGTGTTCATTTTTTTAAAAATAAAATAAATATTTCCCACTATGAGAATCCCTGGTTTCAAGAGGATACATTTGAGTGAAACCAGCTTCAGTCGTGTTTATTGACGATCTCAGTAGATGTGTACCACAGATAGTGGTGCAGGTACGTGGTACTGGAGAACCTTACGTTGACAAAAGGGGACCGGGGGGGGGGACCACGCTTGTTTATTTAGGGATGATTCACTCCCATTCACTCCGAGACTGAGACTTTCAAAGGTTTAATTATAGCCTCAGCAGACGACCGAGACGTGCATCACCGAAATAAAGTCGTTGGACGCGTTCAAACACTTGAAGCGAACATAGAGATGTCACATCATCCTTCAGCATTAGATGTCACAAACCATAGCATCAGATGTCACAAACCATAGAGTTAGAGACAAGTGTTGTGACAGATTGTCATGGTTGTGACAGACTGTCAAACTTGTGGCATCGTCATAGTTTTTACAGACAGCAGCAGTGCCAACAAATATAATGGGGAAAATCTCAAATTTTTGCTGGCATTTACAGCTCATCTATTGACACACACACACACACTTTTTCCCTACCTTATATATTCTCTTACAAGGAGAGACGACTCTATACGCACACCAACGATTTATTAACTCCCTTTACAAAAGTTCACTTTCTGTAACTGTAATGTAAGATACCTCCCTACTCCCCCCTCCCCACAAGTTATAAGATATGATGAGTGAGAATTATATTTTTTTTTGGGGTGGGGGGCACAGACCAACCTTGGGTGTGTCTCTCCCAGATACAACACGGGTTGTCGGCTGTGGTGAGCAGTGGGACGGGAGGCGACCGCGCGTACAGGGAATACCAAAGGGACGTAGCCCATGAGCACTGGGGTTGTGCTTCTTTATGTTAGCGTAACTCGATTGTTTACAAACACGGCAGAAATATGAGATACGAATGGTGAGGGAGAGATGTGGGGGCCAAATACAATTGAATGTTCAGTCAGAGGTGTTCTGTTGAGGTGTTCTGTTGAGGTGTTCTGTCGAGGTGTTCTGTTGAGAAGGTGTTTTGTCGAGAAGGTGTTCTGTCAATAATGTGTTCTGTCGAGGGGGGTGTTCTGCCAAGAAGGTGTTCTGCCAAGAAGGTGTTCTGCCAAGAAGGTGTTCTGTCAATAATGTGTTCTGTCGAGGGGGTTTTCTGCCAAGAAGGTGTTCTGTCAAGAAGATGTTCTGTCAAAAAAAGGTGTCTGTGTCATCAAACCATTACACATCCTCACCACCAACACCAATAAGATGCGTCCACATATCATCAAAAACTATCTTCTGTATTATATGGCAAAACTACACATAGGATCCACATTTTGTAGCTTTGAAAAAACAAAAGCCACCAAAGAATTGAATGTCATTCACAATAATACCACCAATAAATCAGAGCTAGGTCTAAGATTCGGTCATTACAAACCCAAGACCAATGAGAATTTCCTCCTGGCTGAATAGCTAACACAAGCCCTCAGGGCACATAATTTGACATAAAGAACGATTCCAGTGAGCTTTCCGACAGTTATCCACATATCCACACCAAAGTTATCCAGATATCCACACGTAAATTTATTCACGCCCTCTAGGACTCACGCCCGAGTCATAGAGTTTACTGAAATCACACCGACCAATCAGCGGCTAGGAAATATTTGAAATTTTGATTTATTTCTCTACCACTGAGTGAATGTGTGTACCAAACGGCGCGGCCTTGACCTTGCTGCAGACCCGAGACGAATCCAATTATCGTGTCTTAATGACTCGCCCGTCCCAACGACACCAGTACGTACACCAACTAACCAGCGACTTTGCGCACTTTCCCGTGCATTTCATTGTCTTTACGCCGGCCAGACGAGACGATTGGCTCAGGCGAGACCAAAGCCGTGCGTTGATTGGTCGGCCACTGGAAGAAACAAACGAATGGAGTGCTAACTAAAGTATACAAAGAGAGGTCTGGGTGGCAGGCGAGGGTATGGAGGGGGAGGGTGGGGGAGTGCAGATGTAGGCGGCAGAGCAAATTATATCAAAGGTAGATAACCAGGAATATACAACCAACAGATATATTTAGACCAGCATCTTTAGCCGCAATGTTCTCAGCAATGTTCTCATAATGTGAGATCAGATTGTCAAATATTGAGATGACATTGTTGTCAAATATCGAGATGAGATTGTTGTCAAATTACGAGATGAGATTGTTGTCAAATATCGAGATGAGATTGTTGTCAAATATCGAGATGAGATTAATGTCAAATTACGAGATGAGATTGTTGTCAAATATCGAGATGAGATTGTTGTCAAATATTGAGATGAGATTGTTGTCAAATATCGAGATGAGATTAATGTCAAATTACGAGATGAGATTGTTGTCAAATATCGAGATGAGATTGTTGTCAAATATCGAGATGAGATTGTTGTCAAATTACGAGATGAGATTGTTGTCAAATATCGAGATGAGATTGTTGTCAAATATCGAGATGAGATTAATGTCAAATTACGAGATGAGATTGTTGTCAAATATCGAGATGAGATTGTTGTCAAATATCGAGATGAGATTGTTGTCAAATATTGAGATGAGATTGTTGTCAAATATTGAGATGATATTGTTGTCAAATAGTGAGATGAGATTGTTGTCAAATATTGAGATGAGATTGTTGTCAAATATTGAGATGAGATTGTTGTCAAATATCGAGATGAGATTGTTGTCAAATATTGAGATCTATTCTGAACTTATTTAAAACTTACTTTAGAGAAAAAAACATTTTTTATTACGTCCTGATAGTAAAGAATTTCTGAATTGTAGGAGCTTTGAGTGTAAACATGTTCAATTTAAGATCCAATTTCAAGTGTTGAGAGTAAAACTACAACAAATTCACTCACCCATCTTCTGTCGAAGAATCAGTGCCGAAATGTGCGTCAGCTTCAGATCCTGGTGGGGCCGTGGATGAGATAATCGAAGAACCGCTGGCGTGGCGCCACTTTGTTATGGCGATGGGGGCCCCTTCGGGTGAGGCCCCGAAGTGAGTCTCCTGGGGCTGGTGTCTCCGGTCTGACAGAATATCGTGGTCCGAGGCGCTTCTGTCTCTCAACGCGTGATCCGCCGGCCGGCCAGATTTCCCAGCCATGCCAGGAAGGTTGTTGTTGTTGCTGCTCACCAACTCCGAGCTGCTGCGGTGGCGGGCGTCTTCGGACGGTCTCTCGGGAACCTGTGGAGCCGCCGCTGATGTTTGCCCATACGACACTTTAATGTTAGAAATGTAAGGGGCGTTACCGGAAATGTTTGTAGGCCCCGGCAGTTGGTCGTTGGTGGTGTGGACATGTTGTTGCGGCAGTGGCCTGGTGTTGGCGGAGGACGCTTGGACGTGCGAGGATGACGCCGTGGGGGATGTCGAGCTGCCGGTGTGAGACGAGGCCAGGGACGAGGCCAGGGATGACGTCGATGCTGAGGGCGAGGTGGCCTCTTGAGGTAACATGGGTTCGCGCTTGTAGGTCGTGGCGACGCTGACCTTTGTCCGTGAGTGTAACAGAGCCATCGGCATGGCGTTGGGGTGCTGTTGTTGCTGGCCTGTTAATTTCTGGGCCTGTTTCCTCAGCTCGGCGGCGTATTTATCTTCTCGTGGCGAGCTGTTCTCCCATTGGTTCATCAAGCTCTTAAAGTCTCTCTTGGTGACCTCCACCTGCGGGTCCTCAGCCTGTTTGCCCAGGGGGATGGTGCTGATGCGGTGTTTGTCGTTGGGGGACAAGGGCGGTCGCGACGGGTCCTGGTGGTGGCCAGTGTTGGAACCGTTGTCAGATTCTCTATAATTCCTGGGCGGGAGTGCCGGCGGGGGCGCCTCGGGGCTCGGGGACCTCGGCACTGGCGGGGGCGGCCTCCTGTTGGGAAAGTTTTGATACGTAGGTGACCCCACGAGACCGCTGTCCATGCTGGCACTGAGAAGTAAACAAGAGATGATAATGAAACAAGCGCCATTGTTAAGCTCTAAAGGTAGTGAGTTCCAAAAATAAAATAAAACACCATAAAGAACAATTTACAAAGTAAATCCGAAGCTGTAAATTGAAGATCAAATACAATAGTAAACACAAATATTGGAAGACATTTAAATATGTGGAAATCAATGTTACAAATACACAGTGAATGTTTCATGAGAATCTGTTGTTACATCAGGACATTTTCGTAGTCAATTAAAAAACAAAGGCGTGTAACAAAGTGTGTGTGTGTGTGGGGGGGCGGGGGGGTCTGACGAGAGGGGTTGAGTAGCTGGACTAGGGGCCGAATCATGATACAATTTGGCGCTATTGCTTTTCAAAAAGCGTATCATTATGATGCATCTATAAAATATAAATAATTAATGGTTAGCTTAAAGGTTGGTCCACACCTTTCTGTCGCGAGCATTTGAAAGGTGTGAACCAACCTTTATAGTTGTTTAAATCGGTAAGCGACTGCTCAATTTACTCTGGTTTACTTCAATAAAAACAAGAAATATAAGAGACAGCAGGTGACAGTGATATATATAAAAAAATGTTTGTTGTAAATTCCAATAGCTGGGTTATTAGAGTAGACATGATGATGTAAGCACTTTTGACAATCAAACTAATTACCTGACAATTTGATCATGTGCGTGCACACAAAGAAAAACATGAAGTTAATCAACAATGAAAACATTCCAATCACAAACTAAACGAAGTAGACATAATAAGCTTTTAATGTTAAAAAAAACTGTACGCTATTAAATTCATTGTTTCTAATCTTGTGGGTTTTTTTTTAAATCTTAACTTAGTTTATAAAATATTAAACAGGATTGTCGGTGCCTATTTTATGCATCAAAAGAACATTAACAAATTCATACTAATAGATATATTTATAGTTCTGTATTTTTATGAATAAATTACTCCAAAGGTCAACAGTTCCGAAACAAATAATTTATTATTACGTGTTTTTTTTTAAATTTTGTTAATACATTTTTGAAAATAATTATTATTGACATTTTAATAACAGAAAATAAAAATAACATCATGGATTAAAAAAAAGTTTCAGGAAAGGTAATTCACTATTAATTTATGTGACGACAGGTATTTCTGGGTATTCGCCCTTGATCATGACTATTTTTTTGAAATTTCTGTGCAGTGTTTATAATATATCTAACTCATAATTTTCTTTAACAAGTCAATAACTTCACGAAATGTTAATGCAGTCAGAAAAAAAACACAATTTTATCATGGACATAGCAAATAGCTGATCAGAAATTCAAATATTTCAAGTGTATTTATTGGACTGAACTGACACTACGTATTGTGCTGTTAACTTTTGGACATAGAAATTAAATTAAACGTAAACAAAATATCTAATTCAATTTATTACAAGAATACACAAACAGGCATAGTTTTCTGACGTATTCATTTTCCCATTGACAATCTTGAAAAAAAAACCTCTCCCATTTTCAAAACTACAGAGACTTAAAAGAATCTAGTGATGTGGCAGATTTTTTAAAAAATTTAACTAAAAGTTGAAATGTTGGATTATTGAGCCAAATAAAATGCTGTCGTTCGAATCAAAGGTATGACCAGAAATGACACGTTTAAATCAACTCTCCAACCCCATACTTAATGGCCCACCAGGATATTCTCAAAAAAACCGACCAATCTTCATGGCTGATCCTCGAACCAAGCAGGTCTTCAAAATAAAAAAACAACAACAAAAAAACAACCTTTTTGTGCTTTTCGGAGAGATATGTGTCTTAAAGACATACTTGTAAGACGTCACTTCCGACTATGAAAGCACACATTGAAACAAAAGTTTGCAACAGAAACCGTTGCCATAGTTGTCCATATGCATTCAATTTCGACAGCATTTATTTCCCATCTTGAAAAAAATAAAATAAAAGAAGGTTTAACTTGTATAAATAGCAACCTGATTTGTGCAAATCTTTGCAAGAGGTGCAATAAAATCTGCCTTGGTTGAGTCAGGTCGTCGTCTGGGATGTTGGTTTAGAGAACACGTGTACAATAAAGGGAAAATTGTGTATGTGCATGTCTTTACTTGTCTGTGAGTGTGTGTCTTTGTGTGTGTGTGGGGGGGGGTGTTAGCTATAGAGTCAGAGATACAGATTAGATGTACACATAAATAATAATAAGCAAACACATCCGACACGGTTTGTGCCAGGAAATGGAGGTCAGTGGGTCATTTAGTTACTTCAGTTTTTAAACTATCGTTAACAGACCAGGTAAATGATATCAAACAAGTTGCCAAGTTGTACGGAACATTGACAACTAGGTAGAACATTGACATTGAACGCAAGGAGACAATTTTTTCTGGACAGTGTCCATCTCATTGTGGCCACACGAAATCCTGAAACAGCGGCCATGACGTTAAATGGGGACCACGTGCTGAACTAGTGACGAAAAGATTTGGGGGGAAAGATGGAGGATGAGGATAAAAATAGAAATTGACTCAGCCTCCAAGGTCAACATGACATAATGTGCACCAGGACAAGTGACTTCACTTAAACATGTTGAACACAGCCAGTTCTACACCCCCCCCCTCCCCAGCGTCCATCTGAAATCTCAAGTCAGACATTGTCTTCTGACAATAACCTCATCGTTACATCGGCTTGAGGCGGTGATGACGTCACCCAGGCGAACATTGGTCAGACGGCCATGGACCAAGTCGCTGAGGTAGTCGTCTTGTAACAGTGTGAACATTCAGTCCAAGAAAGTAACATGTCAACATTCAGTCCAACAAAGTAACATGTCAACATTCAGTCCAACAAAGTAACATGTCAACATTCAGTCCAACAAAGTAACATGTCAACATTCCGTCCAACAAAGTAACATGTCAACATTCAGTCCCAACAAAGTAACATGTCAACATTCAGTCCAACAAAGTAACATGTCAACATTCAGTCCAACAAAGTAACATGTCAACATTCAGTCCAACAAAGTAACATGTCAACATTCAGTCCAACAAAGTAACATGTCAACATTCAGTCCCAACAAAGTAACATGTCAACATTCCGTCCAACAAAGTAACATGTCAACATTCAGTCCAACAAAGTAACATGTCAACATTCGTCCAACAAGTAACATGTCAACATCAGTCCAACAAAGTAACATGTCAACATTCAGCCCAACAAAGTAACATGTCAACATTCCGTCCAACAAAGTAACATGTCAACATTCAGTCCAACAAAGTAACATGTCAACATTCAGTCCAACAAAGTAACTTAACATTCCGTCCAATAATTAACATGTCAACATTCAGTCCAACAAAGTAACTTAACATTCCGTCCAATAATTAACATGTCAACATTCAGTCCAACAAAGTAACATTTGTGAATTCAATCCACATTAAGTTGCTGTATACTAGTGTATACAGGAGATATGGTTTTACTAGCAACGCGATGATTTCATACATAATGACAGCGTGCAATAACACGGTTTTCAATTTAATGTCAAGACAGATGAAAGACACTTACAGCATGTTGAACACACCAATGTAATGTCAAGACAGATGAAAGACACTTACAGCATGTTGAACACACCAATGTAATGTCAAGACAGATGAAAGACACTTACAGCATGTTGAACACACCAATGTAATGTCAAGACAGATGAAAGACACTTACAGCATGTTGAACACACCAATGTAATGTCAAGACAGATGAAAGACACTTACAGCATGTTGAACACACCAATGTAATGTCAAGACAGATGAAAGACACTTACAGCATGTTGAACACACCAATGTAATGTCAAGACAGATGAAAGACACTTACAGCATGTTGAACACACCAATGTAATGTCAAGACAGATGAAAGACACTTACAGCATGTTGAACACACCAATGTAATGTCAAGACAGATGAAAGACACTTACAGCATGTTGAACACACCAATGTAATGTCAAGACAGATGAAAGACACTTACAGCATGTTGAACACACCAATGTAATGTCAAGACAGATGAAAGACACTTACAGCATGTTGAACACACCAATGTAATGTCAAGACAGATGAAAGACACTTACAGCATGTTGAACACACCAATGTAATGTCAAGACAGATGAAAGACACTTACAGCATGTTGAACACACCAATGTAATGTCAAGACAGATGAAAGACACTTACAGCATGTTGAACACACCAATGTAATGTCAAGACAGATGAAAGACACTTACAGCATGTTGAACACACCAATGTAATGTCAAGACAGATGAAAGACACTTACAGCATGTTGAACACACCAATGTAATGTCAAGACAGATGAAAGACACTTACAGCATGTTGAACACACCAATGTAATGTCAAGACAGATGAAAGACACTTACAGCATGTTGAACACACCAATGTAATGTCAAGACAGATGAAAGACACTTACAGCATGTTGAACACACCAATGTAATGTCAAGACAGATGAAAGACACTTACAGCATGTTGAACACACCAATGTAATGTCAAGACAGATGAAAGACACTTACAGCATGTTGAACACACCAATGTAATGTCAAGACAGATGAAAGACACTTACAGCATGTTGAACACACCAATGTAATGTCAAGACAGATGAAAGACACTTACAGCATGTTGAACACACCAATGTAATGTCAAGACAGATGAAAGACACTTACAGCATGTTGAACACACCAATGTAATGTCAAGACAGATGAAAGACACTTACAGCATGTTGAACACACCAATGTAATGTCAAGACAGATGAAAGACACTTACAGCATGTTGAACACACCAATGTAATGTCAAGACAGATGAAAGACACTTACAGCATGTTGAACACACCAATGTAATGTCAAGACAGATGAAAGACACTTACAGCATGTTGAACACACCAATGTAATGTCAAGACAGATGAAAGACACTTACAGCATGTTGAACACACCAATGTAATGTCAAGACAGATGAAAGACACTTACAGCATGTTGAACACACCAATGTAATGTCAAGACAGATGAAAGACACTTACAGCATGTTGAACACACCAATGTAATGTCAAGACAGATGAAAGACACTTACAGCATGTTGAACACACCAATGTAATGTCAAGACAGATGAAAGACACTTACAGCATGTTGAACACACCAATGTAATGTTCTCTGAATGAACAGTATCACATTCGAAACACACACCCTTCAGGCATTTAGCCAATGAATAGTCGTGCAGGTATCCATTCATGTCTGCAACTAGCTACCATCCACCCACTTAGTAAGTACGCCACGACGCCACACTGTATCTCAGTCTGTAGATCTAGGTAGCCATGGGAGCGGATCTCAAACAAAGATTCAAGGGATGAGTTGTGATGAGATTATTACTTTGTTGTGGGGAACCAAGATTAAAATGACGTCATCGACCCATCAAGGAGAAGGTACGTAACACATGCATATCGTATTTTCTGAATAATCAGTTCCCCTTTCTCCTTGTGCGACAAACACAGCCACGATACACCGCGGGTAATGGTGTTACCTGGGGTCATTGTAATGAAATGCTGAGAGTCTCCGACCAACCCACCCCCCTTTTTCCATTAAGGTATCAAACAAAATGAGTCAATTTCAAAGACGCAGAGTCACCGGGAGTTAAGTCCAATGCTGACGGTGGGAGAGTCCCTTTGTGTCTCATTGCGGGGGAGACGTAGATGTGCTAGACACGCATGATTGATTTGTAGTGTGCGCGTCTTTTTAAAGTCATGTCATCGGGTGGGGGGTGGGGGGTTCTAAGTTAAATTTCACCAACCGGACTGAATTATGGTCCTTCATCCAGAGGCGAGCTGAATCACGTAATCACGTGGTTTGGGTGAAGATAATGAAGTCAAAAAAGGATCCAAGAAAAGACTAAATTGCTGGCTGAATGTGTAGTATGAGGCGGAAAACACCAAATGCGTGAACCTTCAAATAACGTGAACCTTCAAATAACGTGAACCTTTAAATAACGTGAATCTTTAAATAACGTGAATCTTCAAATAACGTGAATCTTCAAATAACGTGAATCTTCAAATAACGTGAACATACAAATAATGAGAACATACAATAACCCCAATATGACGCAGCCATCTCTTTGTTTCACAAAACAAAAATCTCCCATTCAAAACTTTGAGAAGCTCTCTGAATCATCCGTTTAGTTCGACGTTGCATTCCACGGGTGACCACTGTCACACAACGAAATACTTTAATGACCAGTTTTGGACGGTGGTCCTCTCGTGATGATATTTAAGTCAATCAGGAACTGACCACTGGTCAATGGAGCCTATACGAGAGGGTGGTGTGTAATACTCGACGTCATACAGGAAGTACACTTGTTACTGAGACTGAGGGGGGTGGGGGTGGGGCGCTTGGATGAGACTCATCGCCTGGTCAACTGAGTGACCACTGCTGGAGGTTAGAGTGGTCACTCGTGGTCATACGAGGAAAGTCGTGGACAACAATAAATACTTCTAGCACATGGCAGACAGTGGAAGCACACAAGTGTACAAAAGAGATACAGACATAGAATAGGGATTGCACGTATAGAATATGGAATGTTTGTATTGAATATGGAATGTTTGTATAGAATATGGAATGTTTGTATAGAATATGGAATGTTTGTATAGAATATGGAATGTTTGTATAGAATATGGAAAACGTGTATATAATATGGAATACTTGTATATAATATGGAATACTTGTATATAATATGGAATACTTGTATATAATATGGAATACTTGTATATAATATGGAATACTTGTATATAATATGGAATACTTGTATAGAATATGTAAAACTTGTATATAATATGGAGTAATTGTATAGAATAGGTAATACTTATATAGATTAGGGAATATTTGTTAAATTTAAAACTGAGAAAATATGTATTAAAAGGGAATACATAATACATGTATGAAAAGGGAAAATAAAAAAAACGGGAATCCATGTACAGCGTGACGTCACGTTCATGCCAGGACCAGGAATCCAACCATCCGACTCAAGAACCCTAGTGGCCGACTCCGTGAGGCTTGAGAAGTCAGGTACTATCATTGAGGACACGAGAGTGGCCCACGTTCTTAGGAACACCACGGCCTGTTGTTGAGCCAGGGGGCCAGGAATGCCGGCCGCACAACCACCCCTCTCCATACAATCTCATTATCTTTATACCCTTAGGAATTCAGGGCCCATCTCCCACACCCCCCCCCCGTCCCACACACGCCGAAGACTGCGTACGGTCGGCGGAGCTCTTCTGAGAGTGAAATGCGTCCAACGTTGAGTACACTGTTAGTATCGACACTCCAGTTCCGTTGCCAGTCGTATCTGCTGTAATGACGATGCGCCTTGCGAGTTATATTTAGAACTGGAGTGAGTGAGACGCGACACAATAACACGGAGTGCAAACCACTCACACTTACAGGCCGCGGGGTTAAAGGTCAAACAGCCACAGCGTGACGTATGCAGTAGTTTTCTTGTTGTGCGCCTTCAAATAAATTGGTTTGGGATATGCCCTACAGAATAGTACTGCGAAAACACAAGATACACACACGAATTGTGTTATTAAAACTATAAATTAAACTTTATTTACGGACTAGGAATTAGTCCACACAAAAACCACTTCAATTTATTGTTGTAATCACACAGTTCGTTTGTGTATCTCGTAGTTTGTGTAATCTCGTAGTTTGTGTATCTCGTAGTTTGTGTATCTCGTAGTTTGTGTATCTCGTAGTTTGTGTATCTCGTAGTTTGTTTTGGACGTGATCCCCTCATTTCGCATTGCATTAATTGAATATATTTCATGGCAACAAGTGTCGCACCTTCATTTACATAACGCCATAAACCCCATTACATTTAAACACTAAACACTTAGTTCCGTATTAAAATTTGCCATGTAATTCATGACATACAAAGACTGGCCATGTCCTACAAACACTGGCCATGTCCTACAAACACTGCCCATGTCCTACAAACACTGGCCATGTCCTACAAACACTGGCCATGTCCTACAAACACTGGCCATGTCACACACAAACCGGGAATAGGCCCGTGTATGTTTAGTCTCACGATTGAAACCTCGACTACCGCCTACCTGAACTAGTGACTCAACATAATTTCTGAGGTTAATTTCAAACTTACCTTGAAAGTTCAAACATATCCCGATTGGTGACCACTACTGAGACTGACCAACGGCCTGGCGTCACGGGTACTTCCTCTTAACAGTGTCCGGTGTCCAGTCTATGATCACGTCGCACGGACGGTCACCCCCCCCCCACACATACCCACTATTGTCACCAGATCATAGTTATTGTCCGACCAGGTCGTGTAACAGTGAGTCTCAAACAACAGTTTTAGCGTATCGTTTTAAATAATGTGGCTCTCGTGGTATTGTGCGATAGGACCCGACGTCAATAAAATAATTGAGTATAGCACAGTGGTGTATAGTGTATAGTATAGCTATACTATAGCAGAGTAAATTATAGTGTTGTATAGCATAGTATAGTATATTAAAATATAGTATTTGTAAGTAAAGTATAAAACAGCTGGAGTACGTACATACATGGCTGACGTAGTTCAAATGTGACAAAGTTTAGTCAACAATTTTCTCTCAACTGAAATTTAAAACCTGCTCTCTTAAAATGTAGGACAGTTTCACTTGTTTGACAGCCAGCTGACCACTGGTCACAGCCAGGGGCGGATTAAGACTGCACGGGGCCCCTCAAACTGGGCCCTATCCAGCCATCGTCCCTTTAAATAAAATGATTGCTAGCAGCTAATATAAGACTGTAACTTGTAACTAAATAGCCCATTGGTTCCTTGCTCATAATTTGTCTGTACTACGCGAAAAAAAAAGATTATTCATGAAAAAAAACGAACACGAAGAAATAACTGTTTGCCGGTATCCTAAAATTGAGTGTAAAAAGACAAATACATGTACATATATAGAAGTAAAAAAATATTTTTTAAAAAACATGTTTTTATAAGCGGACTAAAAAGAAGAAAATAAAATTTAAAATAAGTACTATGATGTAATATGACTAAAAACGTGGGGCGGGCGCTTCTCAGGCTTAACTAATTCAATTCACTCATTTTCTTACTCATTTGTAAACCCTAATCATTTTAGCCAAACGCCTAAAAAGCGCCCGCCCACGTTTTTAGTCATATTACATCATAGTACTAATTTTAAATTTAAAAATGTTATTTTCTTCTTTTTAGTACGCTTATAAAAACGTGGTTTTTCGAAATCTTTTTTTTTACTTCTATTTATTTTATTCTTTTTAGTCTAAGTGTATGCTATGGTGAGTTTTGAAGTATTGATTATGTTCAAATATAATACGCATTGCCAGACAAACATTTACAGACTGGAAATGACTGATCTCCCCTTGATGTTAAACATGGTCTTTGTGGTCGGGTTTGGTGTGAACTCGGCATGTGAATGTAATGTAAACAAGGGCAGACGGATAATACATAGGCTTATATATAGATAACTTTAAAAGTTCAATAATTTAATAACGATCGATCTGAAATTTTGATACAATGCATTGTCATCCAAGATCTATCTGTGGTAAAATTTTGAGATCTCTAGGACCATCAGAAGTGGTTTAATTTTACGTTGGCAGATTTGAAAAATTGTGAACAGACAGGAACGAAAGCAAGTTAATAAAAACGTGGTAAAAAAGATTCCATGACTGGGAATAGATCCCTACATCGCTTACACCACAGGCCTACACACTTCCATACGACCAGGAGAGCTTGACGGAAATTGAAAATTTAAAAAAAAATTAAACAATATTCTTTAATATTTTCTCTTATTGAGCCTATCAAATCAGGCTTTTCGATTACTAAGACTATCGGGTCCGAATAGCGATCAGATTAATAGACAAGGGTTTTTTTAATTAAATTATGATATTTTAAGGGATTCATGAAAACATTTGTCCACCTTTATTATAAAATTTACTAAATTTGGGAGCCCCTAAATCATCGGGGGCCCCTGACTTTAGCCAGTTCAGCCCCCCCCCTTTTTTTTATAAAATCCGCCATAGGTCATAGCGATCATTGTATAGTCCAGATCGTAGTGTGGCCCGGGGCAGTGGCGATGTCCACAAGTCATAGTTTGTCAGGGGCGTGTACTACACGAGATAGCGAGCGGTATAACACACGCTTTGGGGTGTTGACAGTAGCCAGTTGTGACATCTTGAATACACAGGGGATACATCCATTTAACAGGGGATACATCCATTAAACAGGGGATACATCCATTAAACAGGGGATACATCCATTAAACAGGGGATACATCCATTAAACAGGGGATACATCCATTAAACAGGGGATACATCCAGTAAACAGGGGATACATCCAGTAAACAGGGGATACATCCAGTAAACAGGGGATACATCCATTAAACAGGGGATACATCCATTAAACAGGGGATACATCCATTAAACAGGGGATACATCCATTAAACAGGGGATACATCCAGTAAACAGGGGATACATCCAGTAAACAGGGGATACATCCAGTAAACAGGGGATACATCCAGTAAACAGGGGATACATCCAGTAAACAGGGGATACATCCAGTAAACAGGGGATACATCCAGTAAACAGGGGATACATTCAGTAAACAGGGGATACATCCAGTAAACAGGGGATACATTCAGTAAACAGGGGATACATCCAGTAAACAGGGGATACTTCCATTAAACAGGGGATACATCCAGTAAACAGGGGATACATCCATTAAACAGGGGATACATCCATTAAACAGGGGATACATCCATTAAACAGGGGATACATCCATTAAACAGGGGATACATCCAGTAAACAGGGGATACATCCAGTAAACAGGGGATACATCCAGTAAACAGGGGATACATCCAGTAAACAGGGGATACATCCAGTAAACAGGGGATACATCCATTAAACAGGGGATACATCCAGTAAACAGGGGATACATCCATTAAACAGGGGATACATCCATTAAACAGGGGATACATCCAGTAAACAGGGGATACATCCATTAAACAGGGAATACATCCATTAAACAGGGGATACATCCATTAAACAGGGGATACATCCATTAAACAGGGGATACATCCATTAAACAGGGGATACATCCATTAAACAGGGGATACATCCATTAAACAGGGGATACATCCATTAAACAGGGGATACATCCATTAAACAGGGGATACATCCATTAAACAGGGGATACATCCATTAAACAGGGGATACATCCATTAAACAGGGGATACATCCATTAAACAGGGGATACATCCATTAAACAGGGGATACATCCATTAAACAGGGGATACATCCATTAAACAGGGGATACATCCATTAAACAGGGGATACATCCATTAAACAGGGGATACATCCATTAAACAGGGGATACATCCATTAAACAGGGGATACATCCATTAAACAGGGGATACATCCATTAAACAGGGGATACATCCATTAAACAGGGGATACATCCATTAAACAGGGGATACATCCACTAAACAGGGGATACATCCATTAAACAGGGGATACATCCATTAAACAGGGGATACATCCATTAAACAGGGGATACATCCATTAAACAGGGGATGTATATCCATTACACAAGAGAATAGGTCCCTTACAGGAGAAATAGGTCCATGACACGGGGAAATAGTTACATTACACAGGGGAATAGATCCATTACACAGCGGAATATATCAATTACGTCATTTCACCATTGCATCCATTATGCCGATATTAGAAACTGACCAGAGGCCGTGAAGTCTTCTGTCTCGACTGCTGCAATCCCACGCCAAAGTTAGAGCCTTATTTACATTAAGCAAGAGAAAAAAAAGCGATCGTATGTTGTCAAATCTTACCCCAGCAGACTTCAGATTAAAGTCCATTGTTGACCGCTAGCCTGCACTGACCACAGGGTAGATTGTCCGAGATCACGAAGTGTCATGATGTTCTCATGTCCATGAATGAAACGTTCGGCTGGTTGTAAAGTGTCATGATGTTCTCATGTGCATGAATGAAACGTTCGGCTTGTTGTGGATGTCCCGGATCAGATGTTTATTTAAAACAGTAACTCTCCTTTGCTCCACTCCTTAGCCACACAAGCGTGGACATTGTTCCCGCTCCCACACTGTAAAAGGCGCGCCAAACTAGCCACAACTCGAATGGCCAGCTTCTCCACGAGTCGGTTCAAGGGGGCGATACTTTGTTGAGTTTCAATCATGGGAAGACAACACAATGGGGGAAAAGGATGAGGGGAGTGTTTAGAGTTTAGATAAATCTCGGGGTTTAAGACAAGGGCAATAACGCGCCCTGAAAGTAATCAAACATCATGATACATGATTATCACCACGTGACCATTTGGACAGGGCTTTCATCATTCAGATCCAGTGACCATTGGGATGTTAACTTGTCGTTGGTGCTGTCTTGTCTTTGGTAGATGTTGGTACAGTCTTGTCTTTGATAGATATTGGTGCTGTCTTGTCTTTGGTAGATGTTGGTGCTGTCTTGTCTTTGGTACATGTTGGTACAGTCTTGTCTTTGATAGATATTGGTGCTGTCTTGTCTTTGGTAGATGTTGGTGCTGTCTTGTCTTTGGTAGATGTTGGTACAGTCTTGTCTTTGATAGATATTGGTGCTGTCTTGTCTTTGGTAGATGTTGGTGCTGTCTTGTCTTTGGTAGATGTTGGTACAGTCTTGTCTTTGATAGATATTGGTGCTGTCTTGTCTTTGGTAGATGTTGGTGCTGTCTTGTCTTTGGTAGATGTTGGTACAGTCTTGTCTTTGATAGATATTGGTGCTGTCTTGTCTTTGGTAGATGTTGGTGCTGTCTTGTCTTTGGTACATGTTGGGGCTGTCTTGTCTTTGGTAGATGTTGGTGCTGTCTTGTCTTTGGTACATGTTGGGGCTGTCTTGTCTTTGATAGATATTGGTGCTGTCTTGTCTTTGGTAGATGTTGGTGCTGTCTTGTCTTTGGTACATGTTGGGGCTGTCTTGTCTTTGGTACATGTTGGGGCTGTCTCGCCTCAACATAAAGTAGACAAATGTTGATAAAATAAAAATGAACATATGCGACTCAAGGAGTGCTCTGCCCCTGGCTGATCATTTCGATTCTCCTTTTGATTGCTTTCCCCTTAGCCTGCCTTCAGCTCACACTTGAGATCTTGCTGTCTAACCAAATTACTTCCCCTCACGCTCCCCACCCACTCCCCCTCCCCCCCCACACACACACTCCCCCCTCCCCCACACACACTCCCCCCTCCCCTACACTTCCAATTTCTCATGTCATTCCACATCACTGTCCTTTAGATTTAATTTTAATTCTTTTTTTTTAGTGTAGCCCCAAATTACACCATTTCACATCATTGGAGTTCTTCTTCTTGTCCCAACTTCTATCCCTTTCTTTTTCTCGTTTACACTCTTTTTGTCCCCCCTCCTTTCCTAAACCCTCTCTTCCTGACCCGTCCTCTCTATTTCTGTTTTCCCAACCCCGTTTGTGTCTCCCCTTCTCTTATAGATCTTTTTCTGCTTCCTCCAAACTCGTTTTATTGTTCTCTCTCTCTTAACCTTCTCTTGTTTTTGCCTTTCCCACCCCCTCTCTCTCTACTCCGCTAGCGAACTACTCCTCTCTAACCTTAGCCCCTTTATGTCTGCATCACCTGCTAAACATCGCCGTAAATATCTGGACACAGTGAAAATATCTGGACACAGTGAAAATATCTGGACACAGTGAAAATATCTGGACACAGAGAAAATATCTGGACACAGTGAAAATATCTGGACACAGAGAAACTATAATATCTGGACACAGAGAAACTATAATATCTTGACACAATAAAAATCTCTGTTCACTGAGATAATATCTGGACACCGAGAAACTCTATGTACACAGAGAAACTAACCGGACACAGACAACGTGTCTGGACACAAGAGAAAATATCTGGGCACAGAAAAAAAATGGACACAAAAAAAATCTGAGCACATCATACAAGACCAATGGTCGCCAGTTGACATTTAGAAAGAACTCATTTCTTTTCCCCACGTAACACAACACAGGGTTGAGATTGTTCAGGTGACTAACCTCAGAGAAGGAACTGTTTAAACTTTAAACAATAGGAGGAAAGGGGGGGGAGGAAAATGGGGGTCGGGAGAGAGGGGGTCAGGAGAGTGGGGTCAGACATTCTTAATGAGATAAGAAATTTTGTTAAACTTTTACTACGCTTCACCATCAAACAGATTTTCATGAGACAGAAACCAGACTGGCCGGTAGAGACATCCAAGCATAACGAAAAACTCAAAACACATCCCAACATAACGAGCTACTCGTGGAGGGTTCTATTAAACAGAAACTCAAATTCCAAAACTAATTAATCTTTCTCCAGCACCGGTCCCAGATAAACTAGACTGGAGCCCACTTGGGAAGAGATCGCTCTACACGCCCCTGGACCAAACTGCTGGTTTAATTACAGAGCTGCGCCCTGGAGTTGGGCGCGGGGGGCGGGAGGGCTGGTGTAGAACCGTTAAAACGAGTTGGGGCAGAGAGTTCGCTATGCTAAAAGGTGACTTGTTAGCAGGGTGGCTGCCAGAGTTATCGGTCTTCTCCTGGCAATGTTGCCCTTCACTTTTATCGTCTGCTGGTTTTTTTTTATTCCCCCACGTGCGCCAACTTCAACTTAGAAGTTCTAGTATCGATGTCTGGAATTTCCGTTTATTTCCGTCACTCTCCGGTCGATGCCACGTCTATTTCCATGCAAGCTAAAGATAACTTAGAAATCTATATGTGGCGCTGACTTTGACATTAACAAGTTACCTTGTATCTGTAACAAGTTTCCTTGTATCTGTAAAATGTTTCCTTGTATCTGTAAAATGTTTCCTTGTATCTGTAAAATGTTTTCTTGTATCTGTAACAAGTTTCCTTGTATCTGGCACCAAACAAATAAGTTGAAGATAAAATGCAAATTTGGTCTGGATTTTAGAAAACTGAAATATAGACCGTCACTCTATAGTGTAGACCGACACACTGTAGTGTACACTGACACGCTGTATTGTGGACCGACACACTGTAGTGTAGACTGACACACTGTAGTGTAGACCGACACACTGTAGTGTACACTGACACGCTGTAGTGTAGACCGACACACTGTAGTGTAGACCGACACACTGTAGTGTACACTGACACGCTGTAGTGTAGACCGACACACTGTAGTGTAGACCGACACACTCTAGTTCAGGGCAGGTTATGTTACAGCCAGGTTAATTCAGACACAAACACTTGTTTCTCCCAATCACATGTTAAAAAAAGATTAATTAAAAAAACTAGAAATAAACTAGAGGACAGGGGCGTTTAATTATTTGATATGTCAGCCCCGTTTGTAACTATCAGACAACCATAACTCACTAAAGTACAATCAACCCCATCCCGGTGCCCCCCCCCCACACACACTGTTGCTCATTACCAGGCACCACCCACCCCCTTCCCCGCCCTAAAGAACAATGGATGGCCGATATCGATCCCGGCGTCCAAGGCTGCTAACTCATCTCTCACGAGTGGCATTCGAGGGCTTGTAATCGCACAGGTTAGTGGGTCGGTGGTGCGACCTAATCTTCCTGTGGTGGCAGTGGGTCGGTGGCACGACAAAATCTTCCTGTGGTGGCAGTGGGTCGGCGGTGCTATCAAATCTTCCTGTGGTGGCAGTGGGTCGGTGGCACGACAAAATCTTCCTGTGGTGGCAGTGGGTCGGTGGTGCAATCAAATCCTACACCCCCGTGATTGTATATTTATGACGTCATATATAGTGTTAACAGCACGGATGTTAAAGTTTGAGAGATGGCTGGCTGACAACACAGGAGTGTGGACGTACGGGAGGTATATGGTAATGTTGTGTTGACATGGATAGATAGGATAATGGCTAGACGGGATCATGGAAAGAAGTTGAAAAAAAAAGATATATTTTTAAAGTAACCTGCTGAAAAAGCGTTTCCAGTAACTGAGCTTGAGAATGAAAGTACTACAACTAAGACTAGTCTTAACTAAACAAAGAAATGACGTCATTCGATTTCCAAACAGTATCAATATTCGGGAAAAAAACACTCGTTTATTTCACCATCTTGTTATCATTGAACTCACCACTTTCAATAGATATCTGGGTCTGGCACAGATTGCAAATGTTTCGCCACAGGGTGATGGCCGAATAAATGAGTGTTTTTCCCGAATATTAAACGTCACAGAACAGCTGAATTGGTATTTGGCTGGTAAAAGGAATAATGTACGATCGGATGGCCAACCAGGAAATATTTAGAGATGGTGGTTCGCTTGGATAAAGGAAGTGCAGGAAAAAATCCCAGGAAGTGGCTTTAAAAATCCAAATACATCACTTCCTGTCAGTACTATCACACTCGACTTTTATTTTATTATAATTTTTGTCAATTTCGGATTTTTATAGCGTGAAAAATTTTAATGGTCGAAAAATCGGAATTTTAAAGATCTTATCGGAATTCCGTAATCGGGGATAAAAAATCTGTATAATTCTGGAAAAATCGGAATGGTTGGCCTGCATGGGTCATGGATAGACTGGGTCATGGATAGACTGGGTTATGGATAGACTGGGTTATGGTTACGTCTGGTCCAAATACGAGATGTAACGAGCAGCGGTAATTGTGATTGCATTTCTAACATTGGACGCAGCTATCCCAAGTCTAACAATGGATGCAGCTATCCCAAGTCTAACAATGGATGCAGGCAGCTATCCCAAGTCTAACAATGGATGCAGCTTTCCCATGTCGAACAATGGACGCAGCTATCCCAAGTCTAACAATGGATGCAGCTATCCCAAGTGTAACAATGGATGCAGCCATCCCAAGTCTAACAATGGACGCAGCTATCAAAGTTTACAAAGATGACTCTAAACGAAAACGACGGAACAAACAAAATACAAAAATCAATGATGGTTGCCATGACAACAACTCATTCTGTATTCTGTAAAAAGCCCACAGAATAGTTTCGTATTTCCAATTCCCTGGAAATATTAAACACTACGTCACAACACGCGCGGCGCGGTCGCGTGGGAATGCAACCGTCCTACTACACGCCTACACGCCTGGGCCTCACTGCAGAATGTCAGCTGTCTGAAATTTCATGAGTTTTCAACACAGCCGACCAAAAGGACAGGACACATTGGCTGTCCTCGGGGACAAGATAACGGAGGTCAAATTGGTACCTAACGTCGAAGATGTAGATAGTGAGGGAGGGGGGATGTAAACATGCCCGGTTGCACGTCCGTGTTCCGGGTTGTCTGTCGTTCAGGTGGAATGGTTGTCACGACTCACTCGTCACCAGGACGTTAAATGATGTCAGGACCAGGGTTGTGGAACGCCGACCCCCCCCCACACACACACACACTAAACACCACCAAACACATGATTTTAGATACGAATAATTCCATTTAGCGTAAATAATTGACGTTTTCTGCAACCTCTTCCAAGGGACGCTCATTGGTGGGGGTGGTGGTGGGGGAGTGGGGGTCTCATATCTTATCCTTCACCTACCCACTACCCACCCCCACCGTCCACGAAATGTAACCCCCACCAGCCAGGGTCCCTACAATAACATCTAGTTAACTCGCTATTTCAATGTGAAAAACATCTTCACACTGTGACTGAGCTGTTGTGATGACCAATCAAGCCAGTAGCGACTTTAAGTCATGACTTAGCAGCTGTGTATTAACCAATCAAGCCAACAGAGGTTGTCAGTCATGACTTAGCAGCTGTTGTAGTGAACCATCAAGTCAACGGAGAATGTCTGCCATGCCTGGATCTGACACAGGCCAATTTAAGGTCACCCATGCCGCCGTTAACGGTATACATCCGAAAGATACCACACGACTATTAATAGCGTCAACATAAACTTACATGATTCGGTAGCCAACTCTCCAACTTCAAAAAGTATCCAAGTCGGCCACACGCCACAGAATGTCTTCCCGGCGATGTCAGCGTCTTGGTGACACCAGAGTCAGAGACATACTCGTAGTGGTCAGAACGTCGATGCTGGAGTCAGTGGCGTCAATGACTCGAGGCTCAGTGACCACACATCTGACTTCCATTCATGGGATCTCCGATCTACCCCCCATTCGTGAGATCTCCGGCCTACATTTACACAAGGACCGGTTCGTTCGTGGTCTGGAGTCAAAGTCAATTTGGTTTCTAAATAAAGATAAGATTCCGGCAAGACAACAACAGCACAAGGCGGATTTGAGATATTCGTCCAGTCTATACGTTGACCAATGCACACATTCTCCGGGTATATACAGGTCTAGTTGACCACAACAAACATCCTCTGGGTATGTACTGGTCTAGTCCACTACTGAAAACATTCTCCACTTATATAAATGCTGTCCATCAAATTGGGAGTTTTTGAAAATATCTTCGTCTTTTAATCTACGAATCTATCGGGGTAATAACAGGTGACAATAGATGATGAAATTTGAACGAGACGAAATGGGGCAAAAGAGATATCCATTTATATATCTTCTGCCAGACTCGTTGCCATCCATCAAGGAAATGATTATAAACAGCTCTATTGCTAGCCGCATTATATCCAACAGGAACAAATGTCACTCAAATACTGAACCACGCAAACCTTTATACGAGAAAACAACATCCAAACAATCGGTGCAATTTTTCCAGGAAGAGTCGACACTTCCTTACAGACATTCGGTGCCAGGACAAAGTAATCCATCAATATACTGAGGTCAATGTTTTATTCAAGAGTGCACGTGTCCATTCGCCCCAGCTCTGAAAGTTACAGCCCCCGGTGTTGGTCAAGCAGCCATGCCGGAGTTCGGGGCATCGCTCAACTCGCACAACGTGTGGCCTGCGTCCAGTCAACAAGGGAGTGAATGCTACACGGTCAGAGTTCTCCCCCCTCTCACCCAGCCTCGCGGCCATGACCGTTGACCCCTAGAGATCTCGTTAGATATCGATCGTGAAAACATTCCTGTCAGAGTGGCAGGTGGCCCGTAAGGTACAGAGCACACGCCGTATTCGCCGTGTGAGTATAAACAATCAAAGAAATCGATCTTCACATAGTATCGATGAGATACGAGTTACCATGGTAACTATCATTGTAAAATCTATGATTACAACAACAAAATATGGGTCAATGCTAGGCCTGTCAACGGGTACCCGGGAACCCGGTGCCCGCAGTGAGTGGCATCATTGGTTGGCCAAGTGCCCGCAGTGAGTGGCATCATTGGTTGGCCCAGTGCCCGCAGTGAGTGGCATCATTGGTTGGGCCAGTGCCCGCAGTGAGTGGCATCATTGGTTGGCCCAGTGCCCGCAGTGAGTGGCATCATTGGTTGGGCCAGTGCCCGCAGTGAGTGGCATCATTGGTTGGCCCAGTGCCCGCAGTGAGTGGCATCATTGGTTTGGTCTTCTACCCAAGGTTTCAATAAAAATTTAATCCTAATGTGGAGATGCTCAGATTCTAAGGCAGCGAAATGGTGAGCTAGCTGAGAAACGTCATTGACACTCTGCTGTCGTTGTCTCCCTTGCCGTGTGAGTCCTGACTGATCTGGCCATCAAACAACAAGTGGCAGACGTGTGTTATTTCTGGGACACATCAAGTGCAGTAAAACTGATCCTCAAACGCTGATACTTGACTACCCCATCAGGCTAAAGCTCTCGTTCGACCTCTATTTTACTACTACAGACCAAATATGGAAGATTTGAAAAATTCATCCGAACCTAGCAGTGACTTTAACCTTGAAGTCATTCAAGCAAATCAGGTCAACTAAAGTCACACATAATCCCCTCCAGTCTTTAAGTCCGGTGACTTGACCAGAGCACATCGCTGTTGTTTAAAACAGCTGTGTGACGTTGACAATTTAAATAATCCGCATAGCAACAAATATCACGTTGGAATTTTTGAAATTATCAATATATGTCTCGAGATGACGTATGACAGCAGGTCTGCCCCGAGATGACGCATGTCAGCAGGTCTGCCCCGAGATGACGCATGTCAGCAGGTCTGCCCCGAGATGACTTATGACGACACGTATGCTCCAAGATGACTTATGTTTTCAGGTTCAAAGTTTCCACCTTAAACTGATAAGTACCGTCCGACGTGGCCCGGTCTCTTATCGTGTGCTGGAGCAGATTAGGACGTCACTGTCAGTTCCTGAATACCTGGCGTCAGTGGTTCTCACACTCGAGATTTCCGGACAAACATCGAAGGGAAGTTTTTTGTTTCAAATATATTTCTAAAGAGGGTTCCATACTCTTTCTAAAAAAATGACATCATATCTATTGAGATCTGTGATAGAGAAAAGGTTAGAGTTCATATTCAGAAACAAATCAGAGATGGACCATGTCTGCCATAGACTCATGACTCATAGAGCATATCAGAAAAGGGGCCGTCCATAAAGTACGTCACGCTCCAGAAGGGGGGGGGTGTAAGAAAGTGTGACAGTTTGTGACAGGGGGAGGGGAGAGGGGTAAAAATGGTCAAAAATAGCGTGACGTACTTTATGGACGGCCCCAAATAGACTAAAGAACACGTGGGTTTGCAACTTGTTAATTAAGACAATTGAGAGGGGAAAATAAATGAGAACAGGCGAAGGCAACGGTTTAATAAACAAGCCGACAACTATTGATGTAGTGAATGATTGTGTATTTCTGTAACTATTGATGCAGCGAGGGGTCGGATTGTCTATACCAGTGCTTCTCAAAGTGGTGGTCCGCGGACCGGTGCCGGTCCGTGGGCCATCCTCTGCCGGTCCACAGATGTTCTAAAAAAATAGGACAGAAAAAATTGTCAGTGCAGGGAAAATAGTGCACCGGTCCCAGGTGCAATGGAACAAAATCCTGCCGGTCCGCCATACTAAAAAGTTTGAGAAGCACTGGTCTATACAACATAATCCTTTAAATCTTTTTCTTGATATAACTCATTACTAAATTTTAGCATTTTTAATTTTAAGATTTATTTTAGGATATTCAATGCTTGATGAAAGAAGTTTAATGACTGGCAGTGTACTTTAAAAACATCTGGCTAACTGGCTAACTATGGAGCAGAGGCCACGCGCAGTTGGACAATTAGCCCTGTGTTTGGAGGATAAAGAGATTCTTCCCGAACATCCATCTCCCCATCTCCCCACCCCGCCATACGTGCCTCTGAGAACAGAACATTCCAGAGGGCCATCTATAATTAGGTCGGCAGTAAAGACGCAAATTTACGTCTGTGGAAGTACGCCCGACATTTCAAGTCTTACAGATTACTGGACTCGCCATTAAAACAAAAAAGGAAAAGCAAATGAAGAACATTATGAACACCAAGTGTAAACATTATGAACACCAAGTGTAAACATTATGAACACCAAGTGTAAACATTATGAACACCAAGTGTAAACATTATGAACACCAAGTGTAAACATTATGAACACCAAGTGTAAACATTATGAACACCAAGTGTAAACATTATGAACACCAAGTGTAAACATTATGAACACCAAGTGTAAACATTATGAACACCAAGTGTAAACATTATGAACACCAAGTGTAAACATTATGAACACCAAGTGTAAACATTATGAACACCAAGTGTAAACATTATGAACACCAAGTGTAAACATTATGAACACCAAGTGTAAACATTATGAACACCAAGTGTTCAAGGCATGGGTTGGGTTCTCATGCTATCGTTTGATGGACAACAAAGTCGCCGAAACGATGTTCTCTGTGGTTATTTTTGTAACGATACAATTTACTGCAGTATGGTCACGAGGTGTTATTTACTGCAGTATGGTCACGAGGTGTTATTTACTGCAGTATGGTCACGAGGTGTTATTTACTGCAGTATGGTCACGAGGTGTTATTTACTGCAGTATGGTCACGAGGTGTTATTTACTGCAGTCTGGTCACGAGGTGTTATTTACTGCAGTATGGTCACGAGGTGTTATTTACTGCAGTCTGGTCACGAGGTGTTATTTACTGCAGTATGGTCACGAGGTGTTATTTACTGCAGTATGGTCGCAAGGTGTTATTTACTGCAGTCTGGTCGCGAGGTGTTATTTACTGCAGTCTGGTCACGAGGTGTTATTTACTGCAGTATGGTCACGAGGTGTTATTTACTGCAGTATGGTCGCAAGGTGTTATTTACTGCAGTCTGGTCGCGAGGTGTTATTTACTGCAGTATGGTCGCGAGGTGTTATTTACTGCAGTCTGGTCGCGAGGTGTTATTTACTGCAGTATGGTCGCGAGGTGTTATTTACTGCAGTATGGTCGCGAGGTGTTATTTACTGCAGTATGGTCGCGAGGTGTTATTTACTGCAGTATGGTCGCGAGGTGTTATTTACTGCAGTCTGGTCGCGAGGTGTTATTTACTGCAGTATGGTCGCGAGGTGTTATTTACTGCAGTCTGGTCGCGAGGTGTTATTTACTGCAGTCTGGTCGCGAGGTGTTATTTACTGCAGTCTGGTCGCGAGGTGTTATTTACTGCAGTATGGTCGCGAGGTGTTATTTACTGCAGTATGGTCGCGAGGTGTTATTTACTGCAGTATGGTCGCGAGGTGTTATTTACTGCAGTATGGTCGCGAGGTGTTATTTACTGCAGTCTGGTCACGAGGTGTTATTTACTGCAGTATGGTCACGAGGTGTTATTTACTGCAGTATGGTCGCGAGGTGTTATTTACTGCAGTCTGGTCGCGAGGTGTTATTTACTGCAGTATGGTCGCGAGGTGTTATTTACTGCAGTCTGGTCGCGAGGTGTTATTTACTGCAGTATGGTCGCGAGGTGTTATTTACTGCAGTATGGTCGCGAGGTGTTATTTACTGCAGTATGGTCGCGAGGTGTTATTTACTGCAGTATGGTCGCGAGGTGTTATTTACTGCAGTCTGGTCGCGAGGTGTTATTTACTGCAGTATGGTCGCGAGGTGTTATTTACTGCAGTCTGGTCGCGAGGTGTTATTTACTGCAGTCTGGTCGCGAGGTGTTATTTACTGCAGTCTGGTCGCGAGGTGTTATTTACTGCAGTATGGTCGCGAGGTGTTATTTACTGCAGTATGGTCGCGAGGTGTTATTTACTGCAGTATGGTCGCGAGGTGTTATTTACTGCAGTATGGTCGCGAGGTGTTATTTACTGCAGTCTGGTCGCGAGGTGTTATTTACTGCAGTATGGTCGCGAGGTGTTATTTACTGCAGTCTGGTCGCGAGGTGTTATTTACTGCAGTCTGGTCACGAGGTGTTATTTACTGCAGTATGGTCGCGAGGTGTTATTTACTGCAGTATGGTCACGAGGTGTTATTTACTGCAGTCTGGTCACGAGGTGTTATTTACTGCAGTATGGTCACGAGGTGTTATTTACTGCAGTATGGTCACGAGGTGTTATTTACTGCAGTCTGGTCACGAGGTGTTATTTACTGCAGTCTGGTCGCGAGGTGCAATTTACTGTAGTCTGGTCGCGAGGTGCAATTTACTGTAGTCTGGTCGCGGGGTGCAATTTACTGTAGTCTGGTCGCGAGGTGCAATTTACTGTAGTCTGGTCGCGGGGTGCAATTTACTGTAGTCTGGTCGCGAGGTGCAATTTACTGCAGTATGGTCTAGAGGTACACGTTACTGCAGTATGGTCGCGAGGCACAAGTTACTGCAGTCTGGTCGCGAGGTGCAACTTACTGCAGTATGGTCGCGAGGTGCAATTTACTGCAGTCTGGTCGCGAGGTACAAGTTACTGCAGTATGGTCTAGAGGTACAAGTTACTGCAGTATGGTCTAAAGGTACAAGTTACTGCAGTCTGGTCGCGAGGTACAAGTCACTGCAGTATGGTCGCGAGGTACAAGTCACTGCAGTATGGTCGCGAGGTAGAAGTTACTGCAGTATGGTCGCGAGGGACAAGTTACTGCAGTCTGGTCGTGAGGTACAAGTTACTGCAGTCTGGTCGTGGGGTACACGTTACTGCAGTCTGGTCGTGAGGTACAAGTTACTGCAGTCTGGTCGTGAGGTACAATTTCTGCAGTCTGATCGTGAGGTACAAGTTACTGCAGTCTGGTCGTGAGGTACAAGTTACTGCAGTCTGGTCGCGAGGTACAAGTTACTGCAGTTTGGTCGTGAGGTACAAGCTACTGCAGTCTGGTCGTGAGGTACAAGTTACTGCAGTCTGGTCGTGAGGTACAAGTTACTGCAGTCTGGTCGTGAGGTACAAGTTACTGCAGTCTGGTCGTGAGGTACAAGTTACTGCAGTCTGGTCGCGAGGTACAAGTTACTGCAGTTTGGTCGTGAGGTACAAGTTACTGCAGTCTGGTCGTGAGGTACAAGTTACTGCAGTCTGGTCGTGAGGTAGAAGTTACTGCAGTCTGGTCGTGAGGTACAAGTTACTGCAGTCTGGTCGTGAGGTACAAGTTACTGCAGTCTGGTCGTGAGGTACAAGTTACTGCAGTCTGGTCGCGAGGTACAAGTTACTGCAGTCTGGTCGTGAGGTACAAGTTACTGCAGTCTGGTCGTGAGGTAAACTAAAACAAGTGTTAGAGTCTTGGTGTAGGTCAGACGTGGGCTCGTGTGTCTTCGGGGTTGGGGGCCGGAAAATATAGCATGTTGGTCATATGACATTTGGGTTGTATGTTGGTCATATGACATTTGGGTTGTATGTTGGTCATATGACATTTGGATTGTATGTTGGTCATATGACATTTGGGTTGTATGTTGGTCATATGACATTTGGGTTGTATGTTGGTCATATGACATTTGGGTTGTATGTTGGTCATATGACATTTGGGTTGTATGTTGGTCATATGACATTTGGGTTGTATGTTGGTCATATGACATTTGGGTTGTATGTTGGTCATATGACATTTGGGTTGTATGTTGGTCATATGACATTTGGGTTGTATGTTGGTCATATGACATTTGGGTTGTATGTTGGTCATATGACATTTGGGTTGTATGTTGGTCATATGACATTTGGGTTGTATTTTGGTCATATGACATTTGGGTTGTATGTTGGTCATATGACATTTAAGTTGTATGTTGGTCATATGACATTTGGGTTGTATGTTGGTCATATGACATTTGGGTTGTATGTTGGTCATATGACATTTGGGTTGTATGTTGGTCATATGACATTTGGGTTGTATGTTGGTCATATGACATTTGGGTTGTATGTTGGTCATATGACATTTGGGTTGTATGTTGGTCATATGACATTTGGGTTGTATGTTGGTCATATGACATTTGGGTTGCATGTTGGTCATATGACATTTGGGTTGTATGTTGGTCATATGACATTTGGGTTGTATGTTGGTCATATGACATTTGGGTTGTATGTTGGTCATATGACATTTGGGTTGTATGTTGGTCATATGACATTTGGGTTGTATGTTGGTCATGTGACATTTAAGTTGTATGTTGGTCATATGACATTTGGGTTGTATGTTGGTCATATGACATTTGGGTTGTATGTTGGTCATATGACGTTTGGGTTGTATGTTGGTCATATGACATTGGGTTGTATGTTGGTCATATGACATTTGGTTTGTCTACTCAGTGCGATTACTCTACTCTATGGGATTAATCTATTTTCGTTTCCAGAACCTTGTTTCCAACATGGAAAAAGTCAACACTGCGATATTACATTAAGTTTGTAAAAATGGAAAGCACGCCAGATACGCGCAATGGGCAACTTCCTTGGTCCTAGTCACCTTACACCAAGCACAACGAGGACACTGAACTCACGGAGCACACTGAACACATCACACAGAGCAAACCTAACCGATCACACAGAGCACACCTAACCGATCACACAGAGCAAACCTAACCGATCACACAGAGCAAACCTAACCGATCACACAGAGCACACCTAACCGATCACACAGAGCACACCTAACCGATCACACAGAGCACACCTAACCGATCACACAGAGCACACCTAACCGATCACACAGAGCACACCTAACCGATCACACAGAGCACACCTAACCGATCACACAGAGCACACCTAACCGATCACACAGAGGAATTAACGACAGACATTCAAAAGAAACACGCCATCCGGGTAACGGACAAGGCTTACTTGTAAAGGCAACGATCAGGCGACGGCCCTGGGCTGGGGGGTAGGCGACCCTGCAGCATGTTGTACTCCCGCCTGGTCCAGCGCATATGCTGCTGCTGAGGCTGGTGCTGCTGCTGCTGATGTTGAACCAGTTGGTAAATCTGTCTCGGTGGGTGATGCTGGTGGCAGCGTTCCGTGTTGTTGTTCATGGCGTCGGCAGTAGTATTCTACCATAGTGTGACGTCATAGGATGTTTGTTCTAGCGAGTGCACTCCTACTACTCCACATACTTGTCACGTGGTCGCAATGGCCAGGGTGAATATATATCCGTATTGTAATCCGTTCACAGCCAAGAAGTTAAAGCTCGTTTAAGTTCTAGTAAACATGATTGAGATCGCGGGATATTTTCCTTGGAAACCAAACAGTCAGAAAAACACATAAATTTCCTCCTGTGTAGCAAGGGTACTGAGTACTGCTATGGCAAACAGCGTGTTTAATTTTTTTTTAAACAAACAAATTTGAACCAAATATTTGAAAGAAATTTTTTCACATTTGAATGAAAATATCTAACATGAACCCAAGACCAGATACCGTTTCTGAGAAGCACGAACATGACGTCACCCCGATATGACCCGCTCAACACAAGAGTCCAAGAGGCGACCGACGGGGTGAATAACATTCTTACCCGAAACTCGCCTCGGGACGCACCTTGTTAAACTACAACAGGCACTTCGTTGTTCACCGACATGGCGCGTATCCGTTTATCATGACGCGTATCCGTTTATCATGACGTGTATCCGTTTATCATGACGTGTATCCGTTTATCATGACGTGTATCCGTTTATCCAGTAAACTTATCTGTTTTTAAAGGAGGGATCTTACCGTAACCCAGCGTCAACTAATGGCGAGTTAGAAGGGAAACATAAACACACCAATAATTGATGTTGGGATTTTAAGCTGTAATATATTCCAAAACGGCTGGACAAACGTTGTCCTTCAAAAACCTGGAACATCAAACAGTGGAAATGTGTGCTAGTTACAAGACACGTCATTTCCGGTTTGTGACTCAGCAGTAACGAGAAAATGCTCAACTATTTAATAAAATTATTGCCAAGACTTTAACATACCATATTGCACTTAATTTAAGGCTCTTAGTGGGGTGCTGGTCAAACTACATGTACATCTTATCTTATATATACAGACGCTGCTTCTATGCAGAAGATTGTTGCGTCCACAGACCATGACAGATGATCTGTTGGCAAGTGATGTAGCATTCACAGGCCACGGCTTTGTGGGTTCCACGCCTAGGCGCCTAAATACATGTAGTGTTAGGTACCCATTCGGAGCCCTAGGCCCCGGGAACAAAGCCTTCACACGGATTCGAACCCGTGACCATCGGTACGACAGTCCAGTGCTCTGCCACTCGACCACCGCGTCCACCGGGACAGATCAATTTACATCTGGTCAATACTCGACATAGATGGGCACCTCCATGTAATCAAATGAAGAACGTACAATTTTCTGGATGTTTACAAAAGCCATTAAGTAATATCATTTACTCAAATAGTGAAGAATAAAAAAACATAAACAACAAATAAATAATATAAAAATAAAAATAATAAAAAGACGAAAAGAAAGCGAATTTATTTATTTAAGTCAACACTTTCGTTAAGACAGTAACAGTTTCTTTAGGTACCTTAAACAAGTGGCCTGTCCTTTAAAAAAAAGTAAGTATAATAAAATGTTACTAAGTTTAGGTATGAATCTAGGTTACAATTTAAATACCAACATAAACCACTAATTTTGACTGGATGTCAGCAATTTATGTATGGTCGAAGGTCACATAGTCACCAAGTAATTATGGAAACATTTCCTACCCTGTAATCATCTCCTGTCATCAGTTTATACCTGACGCATTTGAACACACCACCCAATATGTGCACGGACCATAGATAAGCATGTTTAGAGGACAGAGTCTGTCACACAGCACATTCGTGTAGACTTGACTTTAGTCTGAGGTTTGGAAGATGCCCAAAGATGTGCAGCTAACAAATTACCCGTCCGAAAAGATTCCCATTGATAAACTCAATCCTGTCATATAAACTCTGGTAATACAAATTCGGATAATACAAACGCTGGTAATACAAACTCTGGTAATATAAACTCGGGTAATATAAACTCTGGTAATATAAACTCTGGTACTATAAACTCTGGTACTATAAACTCGGGTAATATAAACTCTGGTACTATAAACTCTGGTAATATAAACTCGGGTAATACAAACTCGGGTAATATAAACTCTGGTAATATAAACTCTGGTACTATAAACTCTGGTAATATAAACTCGGGTAATATAAACTCTGGTAATATAAACTCGGGTAATACAAACTCGGGTAATACAAACTCGGGTAATACAAACTCTGGTACTATAAACTCTGGTACTATAAACTCTGGTAATATAAACTCTGGTAATACAAACTCTGGTAATATAAACTCGGGTAATACAAACTCGGGTAATATAAACTCGGGTAATATAAACTCGGGTAATAAAATAGTCAGATTGTGCGAACTTTGGTGGTACAAGATCGGGAAGGGGTGATGGCGACAGGCTAAGCAATTTGTGATGAAAGATTGATTTTAAAACAATATTTTCAATTATGTGCGCGTGTGTTACCGTTTATTTGCGTATCACGAGAACCTGCCATACATTGTTAGGGGCAAAACAAGAAACATAACTTAGATTGTCTTAGATATAAACATTTTCCTTTTAGATTTTAGATTAACAGTCACCTCGACTTCAGGCTAAATAGTTTACAAATACCAAATACACTGAGCTGGGTAAAGCTCTCATTGGCGTGTGTGTGTGTGTGTACGTAGAAGCTTAAGATACCTTGAAATAACACCACTCTTTGAAAACTGAAGGAAGTGGGGGGTGGGGGGAGAAGGACTGCAATCAGGCGAGGTAGGGAAAAAAAAAGTTTGTTATTTGAAAATAAAGTCAAACCTATTCATACTCCATAAAGCACTTAAAAAATAAAACATCAGAGAATATATAATTGAAAAACTTTTAGTAACACCACTCTTTCAGATCAATAAACTTTAAACAATCCACCAAAAGAAATTTTAAAAGTTATCAGTTGTCATAAAATCCACCGTATAAATAGTATAATCGACTAAAATTAGGAAAGTTATCCATGTTACGAATACCATCAATTATTATCCAAGAGAGCACATCCATTCACTGGATATGATCAAGTTTCGGTAATGAACACGACGGTCAAGCAAATGAATATCTCCGTTACACACAAACTAGATTTCTACGTTTTTAAAAATAAAAATAAAACAATCTCCAGACATCAAGTCCAGCAGCGGTTGTGTCCCCCTGTACAACCAGCCCACCTGGCATGCCCTCCCCTTTCATGTATAGCTGGAAATTGCCCGCCCCGCCCTCCCAATCCCCATAGTTTCGGCGCCACAAAACTCTCCATGAAGTTCAGAGGCGGATCTTCTGATGTAGGCGAGGCCTGAAGACCAGCTGAAAGCACAGTCTTTCGTTAATGAACGGGCCCAAGAGTCACCGCTTGGTTCATCCTGGTGGACAACTGGACACGTGACAGCATCTCATATCACCTGGTGGACAACTGGACACGTGACAGCATCTCATATCACCTGGTGGACAACAGGACACGTGACAGCATCTCATATCACCTGGTGGACAACTGGACACGTGACGTCATCTCATATCACCTGGTGGACAACTGGACACGTGACGTCATCTCATATCACCTGGTGGACAACTGGACACGTGACAGCATCTCATATCACCTGGTGGACAACTGGACACGTGACAGCATCTCATATCACCTGGTGGACAACTGGACACGTGACAGCATCTCATATCACCTGGTGGACAACTGGACACGTGACAGCATCTCATATCACCTGGTGGACAACTGGACACGTGACAGCATCTCATATCACCTGGTGGACAACTGGACACGTGACAGCATCTCATATCACCTGGTGGACAACTGGACACGTGACAGCATCTCATATCACCTGGTGGACAACAGGACACGTGACAGCATCTCATATCACCTGGTGGACAACTGGACACGTGACAGCATCTCATATCACCACGGAGCCACAGAGTTCATGTTCAGTATTGATCTATTTATAACTCTGAATCCGCCACTAACTATGAACAAGACACTGACCTTAAAGACGCCCCTGTATATATTACATGGGCGGTGTCAATGAGAAAGGAGAAAAAAAATTTAAATTATTTATCCGGCTTCTACAGTCCACCAGACCAGTAAGAGGTTCTTTGATAATCTTACGGCCAATGTGAGTATGGAAACACTTTCCCCATCAGCTAAATCATTCAAATATTGCTTGCTGCCATGAAGGCATGCGGTGCTGTCTGCGGAAGGGGGGGGGGCTGTCTCGGGGTGGGGCGAGGGCCTGCCTAGGGACATCACTTTATGCGGTCTATAACATGTAATGTGTAGCCACGTTTAAACAAGACATCCAGAAGCCGTCTCCACACCACGAGTCTTGGATCCCTGCCATGAAACCGCTCCACCACAACTTGCACGTTTTATTTTTTTCTGCTTGAGCCAAATCGTGTTTACATTCGGCCCCGAAATTTAAACTATTTACATGAAATGTGGCCGATTGTTGACGGGAATGTCCTTGTTGTCGTAATGGCAGAAATCCTCAACCAGATGTCCCAAAATTCAGGCCACAATTTAAAAAAAAATAATAATAAAATAGCCAATCCTTTAAAAAAAAATTAAAAAAAAATTAAATTTACAAGTGCTTTTGGACATGTTTTAAGGATGACATTTGACATCAACTGCGCATGTGCAGGATTTTTTCGTCCTGTTCCCATGCAGACAAGGGACATCACAGAGATGAACATGACAGAAATAATCAGGTCTGATTCAGATGCGATCTTTTTTTAAAGGGGACAAGGCAACAAGTGAATGCTATTGAGAAACTGAGAAACAGTGAGAGAGTGGCCGGGAAAATGAACAGTGAGAGTGGCCGGGAAAATGCCCCGAGCGTTTGAGATACACGCATAGATAAACAACGAGAAATAAATAGATGAGAGATTGGCTTGCACAAGTGTTTTACGTGACTGAATACGGTAAAGTTGGGGGTCGGAACGAGGAATTTTCTCACAGTTTTGTCCAGGAGATGTTGACCGTTGAGTGGAACATTTGGACGAGTGTAAACAGCGCGAAATGTAATTCTTCTTAGTAAAATAATTTTTTAAAAACACCTGACAGACTTGTGGAAAGAAACATGAGAAAGATAGGGACAAACTGTAGAGTAGAAGATGGTGTTGATTGTAACGTAAATTGGTGATTAGAAGATGGTGTTGATTGTAACGTAAATTGGTGAGTAGAAGATGGTGTTGATTGTAACGTAAATTGGTGATTAGAAGATGGTGTTGATTGTAACGTAAATTGGTGAGTAGAAGATGGTGTTGATTGTAACGTAAATTGGTGAGTAGAAGATGGTGTTGATTGTAACGTAAATTGGTGAGTAGAAGATGGTGTTGATTGTAACGTAAATTGGTGAGTAGAAGATGGTGTTGATTGTAACGTAAATTGGTGAGTAGAAGATGGTGTTGATTGTAACGTAAATTGGTGAGTAGAAGATGGTGTTGATTGTAACGTAAATTGGTGAGTAGAAGATGGTGTTGATTGTAACGTAAATTGGTGAGTAGAAGATGGTGTTGATTGTAACGTAAATTGGTGAGTAGAAGATGGTGTTGATTGTAACGTAAATTGGTGAGTAGAAGATGGTGTTGATTGTAACGTAAATTGGTGAGTAGAAGATGGTGTTGATTGTAACGTAAATTGGTGATTAGAATATGGTGTTGATTGTAACGTAAATTGGTGATGACTTCGAGTTCTAGATCTGAAAATGAACTTTCTGTTGCTGGCTATTTGTTCCCTAAAAGTCGTATGAACACACTCAAATGCCATAGATCGAAGCGTTTCGGGGGTGCTAGTACACTGATGTAAGTAGTTAGTTCACTTACTTCAGACTTTTGGTGTACACTGATGACAACTCTCCGAGAGTGATCCCCCTTGTCAATATTTCCATTGTCCAAAAACAACAACAACAACACGACCTCGACAAATGATAAAACTGCCAAATAAACTAGCACCGAATTGAGAAAACTCCAATGATACAAGATAAACCAATGAACAAGTTGTCCATTCAACACACGAAGCAAACAATGCAGCTAGAAGAATGGATCCATCATTATTTCAGAAATCAGCTACGGATCGCGTCCTCTATGAAATATTCCCTTTACATTTTTTACAAACAGTGGCCGTCTATTCCCCACTGGCCGTCAATTCTATCCTCCAACGGCCGTCTATCGTCCTGTCTCCGTCTATCTTCTAATATCATCTTCTCCCGTGCACTCCTTCACTTTCCTTTTTGCCCTCTCAGCTGTTTAACTGTATTGCGTTTCACGGATTCGATTCCCCAAACTGGTATCGATATCTAAGTTACGGTACGATCTTTATTATATTTTTTAAAGGGATTTAATTTAATTTACTAGTGTGTTTATCTAATATGTTTAGCAAATTAGTTTTCACGAAAACTACCATGAAGACTGTTTTTGGTATCGTTCGGATGGAATATTTTGGTATCGTTAGGGACAGAGTGTTTTGGTATCGTTTAGCACAGCCGACGGTTATGTTTCAGGAGCAGACGAGACAAATCCTTTTTCCCGGCATGCCGGCAATGTTGAGCTTCGGTGATGATATCCGTTTCTTATTTTAGCTCACCCCCAAAAGAGCAGACGTGAGTTTTTCCTCCCTGTCGAATATAAGGCGCTTTATTTACCTCCCTGGTCTTCTTGTAAAGCCTGCCCCCCCACTCTTTCTCTCTCTCATTCATATCTACTCCATTCTCCAACTTAAAACTCTTTCATTCAATAAATATTACTTTCATTACAAGAGATTTTTTCCACATTTGCCATGTTTGTTGTTGGTTGCTGTTATTTTTCCCCGTTTGTTTAGAAGGGAACGGTGGGGATGATAAAACAATTTTGCTGACCAACTGGGGTGGGAGAGAGGCGGACAATGTACCACATTCCATGGGATCTTAGAGGTCCATGTACACAACACAGCCACGTCATGGGGGTCACCAAAGCCAAGGTGCACGTCATTGACTCACTGACGTCATCAAAGCCAATGACCACGTCATTGACGTCATCGAATTGAATGCCAACGTCGTCGACGTCATCAAAGCGAATACCAACGTCATTGGCGTCATCAAAGCAAATGCCCAAGTCATCAAAGCAAATGCCCAAGTCATCAAACCAAATGCCCATGTCATCGACGTCATGAAAGCCTAGGTCCTACACAATGCTCACAGGCGTAATGAGTGCACTGAATGACCTTTGTGAACAGAATGAATTTCCCTATACAAGTAACGTGGCGGTGCTATTGTCACTAATGACACAAGTAACGTGGCGGTGCTATTGTCACTAATGACACAAAACATTACTTTCAGTGAGTTCTCTACCCCACAGACCCCCCCCCTCTTGTACTGCGTTACGAGATTAGACAGCGCAGATTTTACCGGAAATAAAACGTAATTTGGAGATTATTTGTCTGTTTACTGCCTGCAACCCTGGCGCCCGGCCCCACCCTCCACACCACTTGTACCTGGCTCACGTCTGGAGCTCACGTGTCCGTGTGTAAACTATAACACCTGTTACTCTGAGCAGATGTCAGTACTGGAATGTTTGTTACTGTGAGCAGATGTCAGTACTGGAATGTTTGTTACTGTGAGCAGACGTCAGTACTGGAATGTCTGTTACTGTGAGCAGACGTCAGTACTGGAATGTCTGTTACTGTGAGCAGACGTCAGTACTGGAATGTCTGTTACTGTGAGCAGACGTCAGTACTGGAATGTCTGTTACTGTGAGCAGACGTCAGTACTGGAATGTCTGTTACTGTGAGCAGACGTCAGTACTGGAATGTCTGTTACTGTGAGCAGACGTCAGTACTGGAATGTCTGTTACTGTGAGCAGACGTCAGTACTGGAATGTCTGTTACTGTGAGCAAACGTCAGTACTGGAATGTCTGTTCGGCAGAGGACTCTGCCCTAGCCGCTGTCAAATGAGAACAAGGCCTTTTCGTTGTTGTTGTTTTTTTGTCTATCTCAGTCTCTCTCTCTCTCTCTCTCTACGCTACCTCTACACTCTCCCTCTCTCAGAGACCAGTCGCTCTCATGTCCCCTGGGACATCGAGGGCTGGAGTGAACCTCCAGTGACCCGTGGAGGTCAACTATGGCAGACGGCTACACATGCTACTTAGAGATACATAGAGATAAACTAAAAATGCATTAATTTAATTACGGTACATTCGATCGATCTGAATTTTGATACAATGCATTGTTAGGTGATACAAGTCTATGTGCAAATTTTCAGCTCGGTAGGATTACGGAAAGTGGGTCATTTTTTACACGCTTTTATTTAAGTCACAATGTTTGTATGTTGTATCCCTCCTTCAAATCTTGAAACGTAAAATTAAACCACTTCTGATGGACCTAGAGATCTCAAAATTTTACCACAGATAGATCTTGGATGACAATGCATTGTATCAAAATTTCAGATCGATCGAATGTACCGTAATGAAATTAATCAATTTTTAGTTCATCTCTATTTATCACTATTTCGAATGTATAGTCGTCTGCTAGGGTTGACCTCCACGGCTCACTGGTTTCACTCTAGCCCTCGTAAATTCCCGTGTTTACATCAAGGACAGGGGAAATCAACGCGTTTCAGTCTGTAAATGTTTGTAAATAAAAGCGTGTCCTTTTTAAAAAAAGATTTTTTTACATTTTACTTATTTACTTTTGTTTTTCCGCGGGTGGGACAACGACAAGACGATGAAGTTAATATAAGGGATTTAATTAAACAACCCCGTAAAAACAAAAGTTTTTGACCTTAAATCCCTTATATATGGGACATAACTAAAAGTATTGATTATGTTCTCGACTGATGTCCCCTGGCTTTACAACCGGGGGAAGGGACGGGAGTGGGTGTGGACATCGATGGGTGGCGTCAACGCGTGAACTCAACTGGCACGTAGAAGAAAAACAATAACAAACCGTGAATTTGAATTACATATGTTATATAGAGATAAACTAAAAATGCAATAATTTAATTACGGTACGTTCGATCGATCTGAAATTTTGATACGATGCATTTCGTTAGATGACACGAGTCTATGTGCCAATTTTCAGCTCGATGGCATCACGGAAAGTGGGTCATTTTTTAACTTTTGTTTTTCCGCCCGCCAGCGAATGTCAGAGATCACGACAGAGATGATGAGATGACGACAGACAGAGATAGAGAGAGAGAGGGAGAGAGAGAGAGAGAGAGAGAGAGAGAGAGAGGGGAGAGAGAGAGAGAGAGAGAGAGAGAGAGAGAGAGAGAGAGAGAGAGAGAGAGAGAGAGAGAGAGAGAGAGAGAGAGAGAGAGAGAGAGAGAGAGAGAGAGAAGATTTCGAAGTTAATATAAGGGATTTAAAAACGGGGTATACGTGAGCCTGACAGGACACCACAAACAGGGTATACGTGATTCTGACAGGACACCACAAACAGGGTATACATGAGCCCGACAGGACACCACAAACAGGGTATACGTGATTCTGACAGGACACCACAAACAGGGTATACGTGATTCTGACAGGACACCACAAACAGGGTATACGTGATTCTGACAGGACACCACAAACAGGGTATACATGAGCCCGACAGGACACCACAAACAGGGTATACGTGATTCTGACAGGACACCACAAACAGGGTATACGTGATTCTGACAGGACACCACAAACAGGGTATACGTGATTCTGACAGGACACCACAAACAGGGTATACATGAGCCCGACAGGACGTCACAAACAGGGTATACGTGATTCTGACAGGACACCACAAACAGGGTATACGTGAGTCTGACAGGACACCACAAACAGGGTATACGTGAGTCTGACAGGACACAACAAACAGGGTATACGTGAGTCGACAGGACACCACAAACGGGGTATACGTGAGTCGACAGGACACCACAAACGGGGTATACGTGATTCTGACAGGACACCACAAACAGGGTATACGTGAGTCTGACAGGACGTCACAAACAGGGTATACGTGAGTCGACAGGACACCACAAACGGGGTATACGTGAGTCTGACAGGACACCACAAACGGGGTATACGTGAGCCTGACAGGACGCCACAAACAGGGTATACGTGAGCCGACAGGACGCCACAAACAGGGTATACATGAGCCTGACAGGACGCCACAAACAACGAACGTGTCGGCAAAAAGTCTTCTTAAGCAAACAAACAAAAACTAATAGCAGTACCAAAACAACATAACATAAAACAGCCTCAGTGTGATGTCCAGGAACTCATTAAACAGAAAGAGGAGCAAGACAGTAGCACTAAGTAGTCTTTACAGTCACTAAAATACTGACCGCTATGAGCAGGTCAGTTGAGAGGCAGACGGCAACATAATGACCACCACGACATCGCCGACACCAACCGCAGACAGTGACCAGGTGACCAACGTGTCAGGCGTAGTGGACCATCTTGACACCGACAGACTTAATTCTGCTGTCAGGGGGAGACAATTGACAGGAGGAATGTCTGCCCCCAGGTCAAATAAGAGGCCAGGCGTGACCAACTGGAGACAGAGACGAAGTGGAAAGACAGTTCCACTCTGGTCAAGGACCTGGACCTCAAGTGAAGAAAGGGCTATGTCATATTTTTGTAGTTTTTGAGATATTCACGTTTTAAAATTCAAAGCTAAGCAGAATTATCATTAATTAACTAAATACTTTTTAATTTTCCAAGAGTCAAGAACGTTATTTTTTCATTAAATCTCATTCAGAAATTATATGTTTGACACTCAAACTCTATCAGATAGAGGGGATCAAATGCTTCTGTCATCGTGTTGTCTGGCTCATAGGAAAAAAAAAGAAAAAAGATAAAATCTTCAAATGGTTTTTCCTTACAACATATTTGAAATTGGAAGAATTCAGCTATACAAATTGTATAGAGTCTTAGATCGCAATGTGTGATACAATTCAGTCACTCAGTTTGATACAACCATGTCACTACGTGTGATACAATCATGTCACTACGTGTGATACAATCATGTCGCTACGTGTGATACAATCATGTCGCTACGTGTGATACAATCATGTCACTACGTGTGATACAACCATGTCACTACGTGTGATACAACCATGTCACTACGTGTGATACAATCATGTCACTACGTGTGATACAATCATGTCACTACGTGTGATATAATCATTTCACTACGTGTGATACAATCATGTCACTACGTGTGATACAATCATGTCACTACGTGTGATACAATCATGTCACATGTGATACAATCATGTCACTACGTGTGATACAATCATGTCGCTACGTGTGATACAATCATGTCACTACGTGTGATACAATCATGTCGCTATGTGTGATACAATCATGTCGCTACGTGTGATACAATCATGTCGCTACGTGTGATACAATCATGTCACTACGTGTGATACAATCATGTCACTACATGTGATACAATCATGTGACTACGTGTGATACAATCATTTCACTACGTGTGATACAATCATGTCACTACGTGTGATACAATCATGTCACTACGTGTGATACAATCATGTCACTACGTGTGATACAATCATGTCACTACGTGTGATACAATCATGTCACTACGTGTGATACAATCATGTCACTACGTGTGATACAATCATGTCACTAGGTGTGATACAATCATGTCACTACTTGTGATACAATCATGTCACTACGTGTGATACATTCATGTCACTACGTGTGATACAATCATGTCACTACGTGTGATACAATCATGTCACTACGTGTGATACAATCATGTCACTACGTGTGATACAATCATGTCACTACGTGTGATACAATCATGTCACTACGTGTGATACAATCATGTCACTACGTGTGATACAATCATGTCACTACGTGTGATACAATCATGTCACTACGTGTGATACAATCATTTCACTACGTGTGATACAATCATGTCACTACGTGTGATACAATCATGTCACTACGTGTGATACAATCATGTCACTACGTGTGATACAATCATGTCACTACGTGTGATACAATCATGTCACTACGTGTGATACAATCATGTCACTAGGTGTGATACAATCATGTCACTACGTGTGATACAATCATGTCACTACGTGTGATACATTCATGTCACTACGTGTGATACAATCATGTCACTACGTGTGATACAATCATGTCACTACGTGTGATACAATCATGTCACTACGTGTGATACAATCATGTCACTACGTGTGATACAATCACGTCACTACGTGTGATACAATCATGTCACTACGTGTGATACAATCACGTCACTACGTGTGATACAATCATGTCACTACGTGTGATACAATCATGTTACTACGTGTGATACAATCATTTCACTACGTGTGATACAATCATGTCACTACGTGTGATACAATCATGTCACTACGTGTGATACAATCATGTCACTACGTGTGATACAATCATGTCACTACGTGTGATACAATCATGTCACTACGTGTGATACAATCATGTCACTACGTGTGATACAATCATGTCACTACGTGTGATACAATCATGTCACTACGTGTGATACAATCATGTCACTACGTGTGATACAATCATGTCACTACGTGTGATACAATCATGTCACTACGTGTGATACAATCATTTCACTACGTGTGATACAATCATGTCACTACGTGTGATACAATCATGTCACTACGTGTGATATAATCATGTCACTACGTGTGATACAATCATGTCACTACGTGTGATACAATCATGTCACTACGTGTGATACAATCATGTCACTACGTGTGATACAATCATGTCACTACGTGTGATACAATCATGTCACTACGTGTGATACAATCATGTCACTACGTGTGATACAATCATGTCACTACGTGTGATACAATCATGTCACTACGTGTGATACAATCATGTCACTACGTGTGATACAATCATGTCGCTACGTGTGATACAATCATGTCGCTACGTGTGATACAATCATGTCGCTACGTGTGATACAATCATGTCGCTACGTGTGATACAATCATGTCACATGTGATACAATCATGTCGCTACGTGTGATACAATCATGTCACATGTGATACAATCATGTCACATGTGATACAATCATGTCGCTACGTGTGATACAATCATGTCACTACGTGTGATACAATCATGTCACTACGTGTGATACAATCATGTCACTACGTGTGATACAATCATGTCACTACGTGTGATACAATCATGTCACTACGTGTGATACAATCATGTCACTAAGTGTGATACAATCATGTCGCTACGTGTGATACAATCATGTCGCTACGTGTGATACAATCATGTCACATGTGATACAATCATGTCACTACGTGTGATACAATCATGTCGCTACGTGTGATACAATCATGTCACTACGTGTGATACAATCATGTCACTACGTGTGATACAATCATGTCACTACGTGTGATACAATCATGTCACTACGTGTGATACAATCATGTCACTACGTGTGATACAATCATGTCACTACGTGTGATACAATCATGTCACTACGTGTGATACAATCATGTCACAACATGTGATACAATCATGTCACTACGTGTGATACAATCATGTCACATGTGATACAATCATGTCACTACGTGTGATACAATCATGTCACTACGTGTGATACAATCATGTCACTACGTGTGATACAATCATGTCACTACATGTGATACAATCATGTCACTACGTGTGATACAATCATGTCACTACGTGTGATACAATCATGTCGCTACGTGTGATACAATCATGTCGCTACGTGTGATACAATCATGTCACATGGGATACAATCATGTCGCTACGTGTGATACAATCATGTCACATGTGATACAATCATGTCACATGTGATACAATCATGTCGCTACGTGTGATACAATCATGTCGCTACGTGTGATACAATTATGGTACTAGGTGTGATACAATCATGTCACTACGTGTGATACAATCATGTCACTACGTGTGATACAATCATGTCACTACGTGTGATACAATCATGTCACTACGTGTGATACAATCATGTCACTACGTGTGATACAATCATGTAACTAAGTGTGATACAATCATGTCGCTACGTGTGATACAATCATGTCGCTACGTGTGATACAATCATGTCACATGTGATACAATCATGTCACATGTGATACAATCATGTCGCTATGTGTGATACAATCATGTCACTACGTGTGATACAATCATGTCACTACGTGTGATACAATCATGTCACTACTTGTGATACAATCATGTCACTACGTGTGATACAATCATGTCACTACGTGTGATACAATCATGTCACTACGTGTGATACAATCATGTCACTACGTGTGATACAATCATGTCACTACGTGTGATACAATCATGTCACTACGTGTGATACAATCATGTCACTACGTGTGATACAATCATGTCACTACGTGTGATACAATCATTTTTTTGTGTTGTAGACAAAAAAATTAAATTGCTGGACTTCTGGAACAAAACGTGTAATTAAATAATATTTCAAAACGGCATTGCAGACATTCCTGTCTATCATAAATTGGAACAGATTGACAACTGTCTAAACAAGATTGACAATTGTCACAACCAGAAAGACAACAGTTTATATTTTTTTAAAACACGTGACTTCAAGTCTTCATGTCGTCAACACTAACACCCCATGCTCGCCATGTCCTCGATGGAAAATCTCGTTTTGACTCGGAACATATTTCAGGCGACCAATCAGGAGACGTCTTTTTTTTTAATATAGAATTCTAATGTGATTAATGTTTAGCTCCAGTGGTTATTGGAAAAACAAGCAATTCTATAACCTTGCGGTTTAAAAATAGATTCATAGATTTCTTATGTTGGCGAGTATCCAGTGTGGTGTCAATAAACATGTGGTTCTCAAAATTTTAAAGTTCAGAACATTATCGGGGCATCAAATAGCTTGAACCCGTCCATCCTTTATCCCCCAGGGGAAAGATTTGGGGCGCGGGGTGCAGGATTAATATTTCCAAATACTTTTTTCCTTCCTATTCACGAATAAAACAAAACTGTGGGATTTTCTGATACTGATACTGCGACAAAAGAAGACATTCGTGGGTATTTTAGAACCACTGATTAAAAAACATTCATCTCTCACAATCATAGATACCAAAAACCCGTTTAAAATCGTGACTTCTTTGAGATACGTGATCAACAAACGAGAACCACCGAGCCTATGTATCCGTGACTTCCAGTAGTTTTACAAGACAAGCCGTGTGTATAGCTGATGGGTAGTTATGTGAAACACATAATATATTACGACAGTTCGTAATCGCGTTCCAATGTAACTGTTACAAGACACGCCGTATTATGCCGTACACCTGGTGTGTAGTAATGTCAAACATATAATATCATATATCATATCATATCATATCAAGACAGCTCGTAAACGCATTTCGCAATTGGAGGATATTCTTTGCGGCGGTCTGTAAGAACCGATTACCATCTTCATCATGACGTATTTGAAGGACTTGTGTTTACGTTTGTTGACACATGTTAGAATAGTTGAATAAGAAAAGTCTTACCGTAAATTGTCAGAGCCGCCCTGTATAAACCGAGCTCCACATGAGGTCAGGGGTTAAAAGTCACAGGTCAGTGGAGTTTTAGTGAGGCCAGAACCAGGTTCTAACTTAATACAAGCCTAACTCAGCTGGCCAGGCAGTCGTAGAAGTTCTGCTACCATGGGCCACATAACGCATACACAACAACATGCGGACGGCGGCTCGGAATAGGGTCGGTCACACAGAGGCGGCACTCGCACGGAAGGGGTGCGAGGGGGGGGGGAGGCACACAAAGGTGGCACCTAATGAAAACAAGCCGCGCGTGTGGTAGAATCATCTTTGATGTGTGGGTAGTAGGTGCCGCAAGTGTGACCAACACAACAGGAGGGAGGAGGACGTACAGTGGAGAGAAGGTTGGGGCTAAGATATACAAAGATGGGAATATGGGCTAGGACACACACATGTGGGACAGAGGACACACAAAGTGTGGGGCTAGGACACACAAAGTGTGGGGCAGAGGACACCCAAAGTGTGGGGCTAGGAGATGCAAAGATGGGAATAGGACACACAAAAACTGTGGGGCTAGGACACACATTCTGTAATGGTAAATTCAAGTTTTTCAATAAGGACAAACGTTACTGATGGATGAAGGGCTCAAAATAGAATTATGGGATCATTTTTACCAGAAAGGAAGAGCATTCGAACATGTCATTGAATGATATCGGATATCAAAATATTTCTCATGTCATAAAATAGTTACTGATACAAAATAAAACTAGAGGTTAAAGGTTTGGAATGTAAATAAAACTTGCGTGTGGGATGGTGGAGGTGGGATGGCCACACAGTTAGCAGACGACCGTCGGTTTAGTTTGAACTATTTCTGTCAACAATTTCAGCCAATCGAAATACACGACGTAAATAACACAGGAGAGACGTGATGGGAAAATGATTTTACGGTGAAACTTAAGATTTTTATGTTTTGTGTTAATTACGGCTTTGTGTGGGGTGTGTGTGTGGGTGCTGTGTGGGTGCTGTGTGGGTGTGGTGTGTGATTGTGAGTGTTTGGGGTGTGTGGGAAAAGTGTGGGTTTGGTGTTTTGGTGGGGTTTAAGGGTAGTTTGTGTGGGTGGGAAGACACGATTCAAAATGTAACTAAATGAGGCGGAAGCGTAATGACGTCATCAATGAGAGTGGGGTGTGGGGTGGCGTGGACATTGAGAGAAGTAACGGAGTCCATATGACGGCCGTAGATACGAGGGAATATATCCGTAGGCACTAGGGAATATATCCGTAGGCACTAGGGAATATATCCGTAGGCACTAGGGAATATATCCGTAGGCAAGATGGAATATATCCGTAGGCACAAGGGAATATATCCGTAGGCACTAGGGAATGTATCCGTCGGCACGAGGGAATATATCCGTAGGCACGAGGGAATATCGACCTTGGAATGATTTGGTAAGTCCTGTTGAGAATGTGAGACGGTGTGGTTGGATGGGCTGAGAGAAAAGGGAAACGTTTACTGAAAGATTCCAAGTGTGAGATCAAGAAATTGGTTTTTATTCGGTTTTTATTCTATCTATAAACTTAGCTAGGACACAGTTAATATGCCGGTACTATGGGCGGGCTGGTCTTAAGGAGGCTTGGTGAGTGTCTGATGTAGAAGGTAGAGATGCGCACAGTCTATAGTCTATTGGCTATCCTCAGATGTCTCCACAAGGTGGACTATAAACAACAGTGTGAGAAGACTTGACGCCACTAAAAGTTGGAGTAAACCAACACATTTCTGTGGACTGCCCGGGTCTGGTACTACCCGAACTATGGTCGACATGGGAATTATAGGGGGGGGGCGGTGGCAATGCCCTCTGCCCATTGGCGTTAACGGTACAAGGTTGCTCAACTTGGGGCATGTCGTCAAGACGAAAGATTATCGTGGAAAAACGATATTTTTCATTTGTTAAATAATATGAGAACCGCTGGCCAGGACTGCATGTTACTTGACGTTAAGGAGACTGGGAGATTGAGAACCCCTGGCCTGGACTGCATGTTACTTGACGTGAAAGAGACTGGGAGATTGAGAACCCCTGGCCTGGACTTCATGTAACTTGACGTGAAGGAGACTGGGAGATTGAGAACCCCTGGCCTGGACTGCATGTTACTTAACGTGAAGGAGACTGGGAGATTGAGAACCCCTGGCCTGGACTGCATGTTACTTGACGTGAAGGAGACTGGGAGATGAATGAAACTATCACAACAGGATGCTGACTCATCCGTCACGTCGTGTGTAACGAGGACGGCTCTGTGCCGTGACGTCATGTGTGGACGGAGGTAGGCTGGTACACGGGGGGAGTGCCTGAGTGCATCGCCAGGTGGCAGCTCACCAGGACCAACTCAAGCCTCTCTAGGTATACGCTTATAGCGGGCAGTGCGTGTCACGATGGGTCAGCTTGACACGCGATACGTACCACTATTTGTGACCTCCTATACCTCCCATTGTCTTCCATATACCCCGTTTGTCCTCCCTTTACCCTCGACTGTCCTTTATATACCTCTTATATAACCACCCCCACCCACCCATCAAGTTCAGTAAGAAAGTTGAGGTCAACAGCAAGCATACGTTAGAAATGGACCAACCCGTCAGTCAGTGATTATTTAAATAAACTAAAGGGTTAGAGATTAAACAAATTAGAGAGTTATAGAATAAACAACATTGACATGAGAGTTAGAGATTAAAGAAAATTGAGAGTTAGAGATTAAAGTAACTTATAGTTCTACTCACTTTGCGTTGCCTGTGTCAAGATTCTGTGGATGTAACGAACAGATTGTTAATGAATGTTACATGGAGAACTTTGATATTAGATCATTGAAATCAACAAGTTATCCTTACTACTTAGTTGCTACCAAATGTAGCCATACGGGAATTGACGGATCAATGCTTTCAGCATTCAGTGAAAATTGGCCATTATTTCAAGGGAAATAATCATTTTATATTGACATCCGCTTACGTTTATTTGGTAAGTTCCCTTTAATAAGGTTCCTTTAATTTAAAATGTACCTGGCAGTGTCTTATTGACTTTCTCTCAACATTTCTACGCTAGATTAGTAATTATTCCACTTCTATACTTTATCTATAATTCCATTTCTATACTAGATCTTTAATTCCATTTCTATACTAGATCTTTCATTCCAGTTCTATACTAGATCTTTAATTCCATTTCTATACTAGATCTTTAATTTCATTTCTATTCTAGATCTTTCATTCCAGTTCTATACTAGATCTTTAATTCCATTTCTATACTAGATCTTTAATCCCATTTCTATACTAGATTGTTAATTCCATTTCTATACTAGATCTTTAATCCCATTCTGTAATTCCATTTCTATACGATAATTATTCCATTTCAATTCTAGATCTTTAATCCCATTTCTATACTAGATCTAGATTTCTAGTTCTATACTTTTATTTCCATACTAGAAGAATTGATCTATAATTCCACTTCAATACTATGTCAAACATTCATTTTCTATAATAGAATAACGTAATTACATTTCTAAACTAGTCCAATAATTTGATTTCTATACTAAATATCTAATTCACTTGACTAAACTACGTCAAAGAATGACATTAAACTTAAACAACTATTAAAATATCTTAAAAAAAACGTACAATATCCATGGAGTCGGCTATAGAATCTCTGGGTGTTGACGGAGAGAAGAGGCTGATGTCCTCGTAGTGGTTCTCTGAGGCGAAAGAGCTCCGGTTTGACCTGCGGTCGTGGTCAGGGCTGTATCTCAGAGACCCCGATGACCGCAGCCTACTCCAGTCCGTCTCGCGACGCATGCGGTCGTGCTTGGCCATGTCCATGTAATCCGAGCTACGCGATGACGTGGAGTTTGACCTTCGGATGCTGTCCACCCGCTGGGCGCTCTTGGCCAGGTTCTCGTTGGCCTTGGAGATGATGTCCGCCACCGACTCCGAGTGGCTGCCCTCGATGGACTCGTACATGGACGAGTCGGTGGACGCCGTGCCCTTCGGGTGCGAGCCCCCGGGCGGGGCGCCGCCGTGAGTCTTTCGCTGGTAGAAGCTGAGGACCGCCTGCTGTTGGAACTTCTTCAAGTCGGGCTCGTTGCTCAGCAGAGACAGGTCTTCGGACTGTGTCCTAGAGTGACTGGAGCCATAGTCCGATGACGTGTGGTTGTGCGATGACGGGTAGTCCCCCGTGAGCGGAGACGGGCCGGGAAAGGTCGGGGTGGCCGGGTCGTAGGTGAACGCCTCCGTGTCGTAGCTCGTGGGTTTGTACAGCGTGCTGGGCCTCAAGGTGGGGATCTGCTCTGACGTCGTCCGCTTCAGGTTGCTTCCCTTGAGAAGCTCCGTCTGGCTCTTTCGCCAGGCTTCATTCTGCCACACGTACTTGACCTGGTCATCGCGCCTGGCGACCGGCCTCTCATCAAGTGCCCCGACGGAATGACCAGGAGGGCGCTGGCCAGCGGCGTCCTCCCCCGAGTGAGGATGATCTTCCTCCTGTATCAACCCCAAACCAAGCGAGTCTGAAAATTTGTTGCTTCTTGACATGGGAACATAGGTCGAACCATCCTGACCAGAAAAATCTTTGCCTTTAACCAGAAGTTTGGATTGTGGTGAGGAATTCTGGGAGATCAAACGTTCAGTCTCGTCGTAAATCCCGTAGGCCTTCCTCAGCGAGGGTTTTCTGTTGAACTGATAATCAGAAAGATCCTCCTCCGTATTGATGAACACTGAATCCGAATCACGTCTGCTCGATCTCTGTTCCTCGAACCCTGGCTTTTTGTTGGATAGTGTGGTGCTAGATGTGGTGCTGTGTGTGGTGCTGTATGCAGCGGAAGACAACAATGTAGGAGGCACTTGAGGGCCGTGACCTGAGAGAGATTCAGCATTATTGGTGAAGGCAGAACCTTGAGATTGTCTGGGGTCCGACGATGAACTTGGTCGAACAGTGGTCGAAGAAAGGTCAGAGGTCATCATAGAGTACGGCTTGGCTGGCCCAGTAGGTGAGGGCTGGTTGGAACCAACCCGGGACAGATTAGAGCTTGACAGCACGGGAGCACTGGATTCACGGTGGTGACCTAAACCGGAGTTGGACGAAAATGACCTGGGGTCACTCGGCTGGAATCTTGACTTCTGGACCAACAGGGCAGGGTCCAAGCTGCGCCTGCTCCTGGATGAACTGGAGTCCGTCTTGTGGCTGGAACTGGCGTCTGAAAACACAGAAGACGCATCGGCGATGCTGGACACTGAGCCGTAGTCGTCGCGGCCAAAGAGACCGGCCGTCTGGTCATGATGAATGACCACACTGCTGTAGGACTCGGCTTCCCTTAGGCCTGGCTGTAGAGCGGTGCCGGCCGTTGCTGCGTCGTATTTGGGCGACTGTTCTTGGGAAGACGAGGACGACAGACGTTTGTCATTGGTCAGGCCAAGTCTATTGCCATAAAATTCCTCGGAGAGCTTCCGAAGAATGGATGCGCTGTTGTCCATGAACGGAGAGATCACATTTTTGGAATGATTATTTCCACTGTTTGATATGGGGCTCTCGTCTGTGGCATATTTTGCCCGTATGTCCTGCATTCCAGTAAACTGGGTAGATTTCATTGAGTTCGAAGAAGGGAATTTAAAAACCTCATCCCCGTGCTTTTTCGCATCCGCTGGAAATTTTTTCTCGAAGTTCGAGTCGAGGTCGGCATTCTGAAAATCCCTGGACATTCTGGCCTGTATGGACTTTTCCTCGAACATCTTTTTCTGGTCGTCTGGTGTCTTGGGTGACGTCTGCGTGCCGAACTCACCCACTTGAGTCTCAGCGTGGCGCAGCTTTGAGGCCTGAACTGAAGGATTGGACACCTTGATGGCGTAGGGCATCATCTCAGTCTGGGTGCTCGTGTTGTAGTATGGCGTTGACTTGACGATGTACGACTTGCTCTTCTCTGTGCCGGGCCTGCCGTCCTGGTGCAGGCCGGACTGTGTGGAGAACTCACCGCTGGAGCTCGGCCTGACGGGTGAGTCTGTTTTAGGAGACTGTCGGGTTCTGAGGACGGTCTGCGGTGCTGGACTTTGGCCGGCGCTGGACGCAGAGCTGGGAGCGAACTGGCGCGCACTGTTGGTTTTATCCGGCCACGGCTGGAGTGGAGATGCTTGTTTGTACTGGTCGTGAAATGACCTTGGCCTACTTTCAGAAGAGGCTTGCTGGCCGTTCTCTCCCTGGGAGTCAGATCTGATTTCTCTGTTGCTGTAGCCCAGCGGCGAGCCCTCGAGCGGACTGGTGCTCGAATCCATCCGACTCGAGCTTTGCTCCGCTGTGAGATTTCCCTGCTGAATGTTCAAATTGGACGGACGGGCGTTCTTAGGGGCCTGGTTGGCGGCAGGATAAGGCAGGTACTGCTGAGTGTTTGAGAACCTTGAGACGGGCTCCCCGTAGTGTGTCTGGTGGTGAGAGGAAGGGTCCCCGATAGCACCCAGCCTGGACGACAGATCCTGATGGTCGACACCTTTCCTCTCCCTCTCCGGGGGAGAAGGGGCGTTGTAATTTTTATCCCCTATGTTATTTCCGTCGGGGTCCATCTTCGGGGGTGGGTAGCCGGACTTTGAGTTTTTATAGAAATCCTCGAATTTGTTCTCCACGCTGTCGTAGTTCCTCTTGTGTACACGTCCGAACCGGTCGTACACAAACTCGGACTTCAAACCCGGGTCGCTGGTGTTCCTCCCACCCTTACCCTCCTCCGCTTTCCTCTCGGCCAACGGACTGTTCTTCTCGGCGAGGGTCCTCAACCCGGGCGTGTAGGCGAGCCTCTGCTTCTGCGGGAACTCCTTGCTGGTGTTGGTGTTGTCCGTCATGGACTGCGCCCTGGTGTTGATGGGCTGCGTCTGCTCGGACGCGCCGCTGGGCTTCGTCACCGGCCACGACGGGTACTTCTCGTGGTTTTGGTTGACCTTGATGTACTTGAGACTGGCGGGGTCCCGCGTGGGGAGCCCCGCCCCGCCCATGGGGTTGTGGTAGCTCTGGGTGTCGGGCGACTGGGGCACGCTCTCGCGGCCCGTCACCTCGTCGATGTCGTCGATCTCTGAGATCTTCTCGCTCCGCAGCGGCGCCGTGCCCAGCAGACTGACGTTCTCGTAGTCAGGCTGATAGCGGTACAAGCTGTGGGCGGGCAGAGAACGGCGGACCTGCTTGGCCGAGGCGTTCATGTCTGACGTGTACATGTCTGGGCTATACACCTGGGAGCCGTACTCCCTTGGGCCCGAGCCATACTCCCTTGGGCCCGAGCCGTACTCCCTGGGGCCCAATCCAAACTCCCTGGAGCCCGCGTCGCTGCTGTTGGCGTAGACGCCTTGTTTCACGTTGTGGTCAGACGATGTGCGCAGCATTCCCTGTGACGAGTATCTGACGTCAGAGGCCTCATGGCCAAGGTCGTCTAGGAGGTTGGGGCTGGACTTTGTGCTCATCATGTGCGCCTGGGACCTCGGGGACATGCGCACTGTATCGTCCGCGTCACTTCCGTCAGGTTTGGTTAAGTTGGGGGAAGATTTCATGGACAAGAGAAGCTGCCGTTGTTGCTGCTGCTGCAGGTAGTTGCTGCTGCCGGGCGAGCTGGCCAGAGACTGACCATCTGACCTCCGCCTGTTCACATTGGCCAGAGGATCCTGGAGGTGTTGGCTTTGGCCAGCCGATGACCAGTGACTCTCGCGGTAACGAACGCCCCCGCCCGTGGCATTGTTAGGCGCGGAGCGCCTCTTGTCGCCGCCGGGTCCCCAAGGCGGGTCTGAGGAGGATGAGTGACCTCTTGATGTCACGCCTTTGTCTGGGGGCACGCCACCGAGTTTACCAACACTGGAGACGAGAGAAATATTGTGTTTATTATATATTATTGTTGACGTTGTTGTAAATATTATTATTATTATTGTTAACGTTATTATTTTATTGACGTTCTGAAAACTTTAAATAGCGTTGCTAACATTGCTAAAAACATGAAATAATATGTCCATCAGAGTCAGTTCGTAGTATAACTCTAGGATGTCCGCTTAAAAAACATTGCACACCAGTCTAACAGTGCACACCAGTCTAACATTGCACACCAGTCTAACAGTGCACACCAGTCTAACATTGAACACCAGTCTAACATTGCACACCAGTCTCTTGTTGTAAAACGAAAAGTTCATTCGCATACCTTGCGATGTCGTGCTGTTTAATTTCTACTTATGTGATCCTGTCAAGTCAAAATTCTACAGGCAGTATTGACTGAACTCATTTTTCTTCACAAAATTTATACTCTAAAACTCAAATGTAAATTTGTTTAACAAGTTTCCCTAAGAAATACCTAAATGTGCATGCATTAGTCCTTAGTCTATAAGGTCTTTTCTGAAAAGTCATTTCTTATTGTGCCCAGGAGTAAAGCACCATTACTTGTACATTAACATATGTTACTTAGTGTGCTGCGATATAAAAACACTTTTATCAAAGCATGCACATATAACTAACTACACAGCAAATATATTGCAAGACTATTTCAAAATTAAAAATCGCAAACACTACATATCGTTCGTGAGCCATGCCATGTTGCTTCATCCACATAGATGCCATACTTCTGATGTTAGTCAAATCCACATAGACGCCATACTTCTCATGTTAGTCAAATCCACATAGACGCCATACTTCTCATGTTAGTCAAATCCACATAGACGCCATACTTCTCATGTTAGTCATTCGAAAAAAAGTATTTTTAATTTAGTTATAGAAACTTTATATATATATAATATGAATAATATTTTTAACAATTTAAAAATTAATACATACATACATATATATATATATATATATATATAGAGAGAGAGATGAACATTGGTGGGGAGGTGTGTAGTCTTGTGTAGAAATAATTTGACGCCTACGGATTGCTTATTGATGATGGCAAAGAATTCAGCTGTATGATGTATGTCCACGACCCGAGGCATATGAGTCACGTGGTTGTGTCACACTTACATGGAATATGTGGCTAATTTATACAAGGAATACTGGGTTAATAATATATAAAAGGAACATTGGGCTAATTTATACTAGGAATATGGGCTTAATTTATATCACGAACATATGGCTAATATTTAAAATGAATATATGGCTAATTTATACAATGAATATATGGCTAATTTATACAATGAATATATGGCTAATTTTTACAATGAATATATGGCTAATTTATACAAGGGATTTGGGGCTATTTTATACATAGATTATGAAACTAATTTATACATGGAAAATAAAACTATTATATATTTGGATCGCCCGATTTCAAATGACGTTGCAGTTATAATTAGCGTAATCGTAATTTTAGTTACATCAGAAAGTGGCTAATCTATTTATAGTAAGTGATGGAGAAGATGAGGTGTCTATGACAGCAACGCCAGGGGAAATAAATCAACCATATCATGGAATGCTGTATGTTGTACTACGTCCGAAGTAAGAAAGGATGACAAACTGGCCAGTACTTTGCCTTGGGGCCAAATGAGATGAGATAGGTGACGCAGGGAAAAGCCCTGGCTAAGAATGTAACACTGCATTGGCCGCCAGTCTACGGCCGTCAAGCCTTATCCTAGTGATAACGGTAGTTCTTACTACTCAGTAACTCATTTTAATTTTCTCTAACATTTTTCGCTGAAAGATTATGATAATGTACCACTAATCAGGGTAATCTAAAATATTGAACTAATAATCTAATACATAATTTGCAATGTATGTCACGTCCCGTCTGTCCTGTCCGTGACGCTACTAATTTTAGAAAGTAGCGCACCAAATTACTGCACCAAAAATAATTCTTTTCGAACGTTCCGCATAAAATTGTTCAATATGAAAATAAACGAAAAAAATAAAAATAAATAAAATAAATGAAAGTTCTGTATTACATTATTTTTTATTCTGATGTGTATTTTTTTTCTAAATAAATATATTTCGGCTGAAATTTATTTATTTTGAAAACGTATGTATTTATTATTAATGTTAAAAACGTCCGTCATTTTTGACGGGTAATATACTAGTTTAGTAATATTTTCCCATATTTATTTTTCAGGCTATTGACCGTGGATTACAGTAGTAAACTATAGCTTTCATGTTATAGCTTTCATGTTATAGCTTTCATGTTATAGCTTTCATGTTATAGCTTTCATGTTATAGCTTTCATGTTATAGCTTTCATGTTATAGCTTTCATGTTATAGCTTTCATGTTATAGCTTTCATGTTATAGCTTTCATGTTATAGCTTTCATGTTATAGCTTTCATGTTATAGCTTTCATGTTATAACGTTCATGTTATAACGTTCATGTTATAGCTTTCATGTTATAGCTTTCATGTTATAGCTTTCATGTTATAGCTTTCATGTTATAGCTTTCATGTTATAGCTTTCATGTTATAGCTTTCATGTTATAGCTTTCATGTTATAGCTTTCATGTTATAGCTTTCATGTTATAGCTTTCATGTTATAGCTTTCATGTTATAGCTTTCATGTTATAGCTTTCATGTTATAGCTTTCATGTTACAGCTTTCATGTTACAGCTTTCATATTACAGCTTTCATGTTATAGCTTTCATATTACAGCTTTCATTTTACATCTTTCATGTTATATCTTTCATTTTATAGCTTTCATATTACAGCTTTCATGTTACATCTTTCATGTTATAGCTTTCATGTTATAGCTTTCATATTACAGCTTTCATGTTATAGCTTTCATGTTATAGTTATAGCTTTCATGTTACATCTTTCATGTTATAGCTTTCATATCACGGCTTTCATGTTATATCTTAAGTTTACAACTGTGAGGGAAGGCGTGTCTCTTGGCCAACAATGAGGAGATCAGGTGCCAGTGGAGGAATGCGGTGGTCGGCAGGGGGTAAATGTGTCTGCCAGGTAGCGTGACCCAGGGGTTAATAACTGGACCAGCCCCGAGACGGCAGGATTAAATTGGTCTTTGTTAGTAGCTCAATGCCAGTCAAGAACGTCTTTATACAAGACGTCTGGTATACAGAGTTTATTCAAGACTTCTGGTTTACAGAGTCTATTAAAGACTTCTGGTATACATAGTCTATTCAAGACTTCTGGTATACAGAGTCTTTTCAAGACTTCTGTTATACAGAATCTATTCAAGACTTCTGGTATACAGAATCTATTCAAGACTTCTGGTATACAGAGTCTATTGAAGACTTCTGATATACATAGTCTATTCAAGACTTCTGATATACATAGTCTATTCAAGACTTCTGATATACATAGTCTATTCAAGACTTCTGATATACAGGGTCCAGTCTTGGTGCAGTTGCTAAAAGCCTCCACCAGAAGTGAGAATTATGGACGGATTGACGTCATCAAGACAGACAGTAAGACCGTTGGAACAGGTGTTGATAACATGTTGATAGCATGTTGATAGCCTGTTGATAGCATGTTGATGGCATGTTGATAGCATTTTGATAACATGTTGATGGCATGGTGGTATAAGTGAACAAATAATAATAATAATAAGAAGAAGAAGAATGTTGATAGCATGTAGATTGTAGATGATTGCGATCTAATCTCAAGTGACTTTCTTTAAGCACAATTTGCCCTGCAGAGATGATGAATTTCTTTCTGTAATTTGTTATATGCTTGCCAAAGTCGTGTTGTTGTTTTGTGTAACATCCTACCACAAACTGGTATCTCTTGAGACCATCACACCGGGGATCTACCCTTCTGTAGAGGTTGTTAGCACTCCATCAAAACTGGAAATATTTACCACGATTCACCCGAGAAGGTTGTGCTATGGTGTTAGGCAGGGGTGTCTTAAGTCAGACCCGCGGGCTAAATACGGCCCGCGTTAAACTCTTAACTGGCCTGCGACCCTATCTTAAATAATTAATTGTCTCGTGGGTTTTTATCAGTAACGACGACAAATGATGGCAAAAATTGTTGTTGTTTACCAATCGTAGATTTTTATTTATAAAAGCCGTAGAAGTTATTTGCTGTTATGTGAACGAAATCTAATGACGTCAGACATCAAACTCGATGACGTAGTATTGCTTATTTTTGCCTAATCGGCAAAAAAAATAATTTTTTTACGCAACACTTTCATTTTAGTTATATTTTTACACATTTGTTCATTTTAAGGTAGGTAGTATTTAAAATATTTTCTACAACTCCGCCATTATTCATACAATTTTAGTAATCTCTAACGATGGAGTAAGATATCTATTAAGTCTCGAAAATCTCGAAAGTCCCTCTCTCCCCACACAACAATACCACTTAAACAAATTACAACAAAAAAAAATCATAATTAAAAAGCCTATACCTCAGTCGCAACGTATGTAATTTGTGTTTAAATCCGGTCCACACGGTTTTTTTTTGGTTACTGAAGGAACATAGCACTTGTCGCTAAAAGCTTGGACACCCCAGTTGTATGGGTACTCACTGGTACTTGGTGTACGAAGAGGATTGCTACTTTGGTATGTTGAGGCTTGGTACTTCGGTGTGTTATTGAGGCTTGGTACTTCGGTGTGTTATTGAGGCTTGGTACTCTCAGTAAGAGAAAAGTGTCGCCGAAAGAACTCAATACCGGTATTCATACTCCATTTTCCTACCCCGCCCCCCGCCCCAAGGCTTTTAATATTTTTTGAAGTTCCAATTTTACCTACCGATAATTCTAACGCCTGCCACATCATTTCTTTTACCAACGTACATCTGCACTCCGGGCTGACGGTGCGTGTGTGTGGGGGAGGGGGTATTCTAGAAGAACATGTGGTCAGTCAAGAAATAAAACATGAAACGGCGCGCACTCTTTCATGGTCATCAGCTCTTGGATTTGGCTGCAGAAGAGCAGCTCCACAGATGACGGATGTTTACACAGATGCAGGGGTTCTAGAGTTAGCACATGTTGGCTCTTAAGGATTAGTTAAATGGTGACAGAACACCAAGGAAAACCAAACTGTAACGAAAGTCAAAGGCCCTGAAGCATGCTGGGATAAATTCTTAGGCACTGCAGCATGATGGGATAAATTCATAGGCACTGCAGCATGCTGGGATAAATTCATAGGCACCGAAGCATGCTGGGATAAATTCTTAGGCACTGCAGCATGCTGGGATAAAATAATAGACACTGCAGCATGCTGGGTTATATTCTTAGACCCTGCTGCATGCTGGGATAAAATCATACACACTGCAGTATGCTGTGATATATTCACAGGCACTGCAGCATGCTGGGATAGACACTGCAGCTTGCTGGGATTGCAATGCTGATGTGAATTTCGAAACCGTTATGTCTCAACAAAAGGCGCAAGCTCGAGGGGATAACTTTATGCACGGAAGTCGGTCATGGGTTAATGCGTCATTACAACTGGGCTGCACGCAAAGGGTTAACTTGGACTACACACGGCCAGGAGAGCTCAGCTGACAGGACACGGGGCACGGCACACAGGACACGGGGCACCTTACTGCCTTACCTTATCTTTATCATCCGGGACAGGTAGTCAAACATCCTTCTAGCGGTTGTAATAGCCACGTCCAGCTGTCCAATAAAACATTCCACGCCCCTCAGCTTGACCACAGACACGAAGGAAATTCAAGTATATAGAGAGAGATAAAGTCTTTCAAACAAGGCTACTTCAGTGCTGGTACTATTAAATAACTGAGACCAAAATAACAGGATTTTCTCGTTGTGCCCTCGTGGTTAGAGCTGTGTTGTCACCGAGACTTGAACGAGGAAATAATGTACGACAACCTGAAGAGTAAGCCTGATTGTTTCTTCAATTTTCCTTTTGATGTATGTCAGCAACATCGAGACACCATTATACTCTAGACATTTTCCGAGACATCGTTATACTTTAGACATTTACTGACACATCATTATACTTTAAACATCTTCCAAGACATCATTATACTTATACTTAAGACATCTTCTGAGATATTATAATTTAGACATCTTCTGAGATATTATAATTTAGACATCTTCTGAGATATTATAATTTAGACATCTTCTGAGATATTATAATTTAGACATCTTCTGAGATATTATAATTTAGACATCTTCTGAGATATTATAATTTAGACATCTACAGGGACATCATTATACTTTAATTATCTTCCAAGACATCATTATACTTATAATAAATAAATAATAAATAAATAAATAATAAATTGATTATTTATATAGCGCTATATCCCAGTAAGGAACTGGGCTCACAGCGCTTTACATGAAAGAAATAACATACTTATAAGTATTAAATTAACATTCATATCACAACAAACACACAAAATTACAATACATTATACATAAGCTACGTTAATCATTTACAAGTAATGTTGTTTCATCAATTTTAAAAATAAATTTTGAAAAGATGTGTCTTAAGTGCAGTCTTGAAGGACTTGGTTGTTTGAATACTACGTATGTGTAATGGTAGAGAATTCCATTGTTTGGCTGCACAAAAAGAGAACGACCTTTCACCAAACGTTTTGGTGCGTGTCGTAGGAACATCTTAAGACATCTTCCAAAACATCATTATACTTTAGACATCTTCTAAGACATCATTACACTTAAGACATCTACGGAGACATCATGTACTTCATACGTTTTCCTCTTTGTATAAAATGGCTCACTGTAACCATGTATCGCATTGTAACGGTGAAAGTTATCGGAAGTTCATTTCAGTTTGTTTTTTTCATAGCAGAAAAATAATTTATAAATTTCAATAAACTATGAGTGACCCTACCTGTCAATATTCGAGTACAACATGAAAGGTATCGATTCCTTTGAGTCTTTTGTTTACAAGTTCACACATCTAGAACATGTCACATGGCCCGCGTTAAGTTGTACACTAACGAACAGTACACCACTCCGTTACAACACGGGACTGGGCCGCCTGCGTCACTTCTACCACCATTGAGAAAAATCAACAATCAGCTGTACACAAAAAAAAACTACAGCCAGACGCTCTCGTGCCAGGAATAAAACACTCGCTGATGGATGCTCAAAATTCATATCTCCCCACCAGGGATGGGGTTAAGGTGAGGAGGAAATTTACCTGGTCTCACAGGTGAATGTAGGGAAATTAAAACTGAGGCAAGTTGCTGACGTCACAACCTCCTTGACACATCGTCAACAGTCAGGGAGGGAGGGGAGGACTAATGACAAGGGGGGAGAGGGAGTATTGGGGGAGGGGGGATTTCTACTTGATGACCTACCATGACTGTTTTAGGTAAGAGGATTTGATAGTGGGAGGGGAAGATGAGGATGGAGGAGATGATGGGGAGGGAGGGGAAGATGGGGATGGAGGGGATGATGGGGAGGGAGGGGAAGATGGGCATAGGGGAAGATGGGCATAGGGGAAGATGGGGAGGGAGGGGAATATGGTGAGGGAGAGGAATATGGTGATAGGGGAAGATGGGGAGGGAGGGGAATATGGGGAGGGAGGGGAATATGGTGATAGGGGAATATGGGGAGGGAGGGGAATATGGGGAGGGAGGGGAAATGGTGATAGGGGAAGATGGGGAGGGAGGGAAATATGGGGAGGGAGGGGGTGATGGGGAGGGAGGGGAATATGAGGAGGGAGGGGAATATGGGGATGGAGGGGAATATGGGGATGGAAGGGAATATGGGGAGGGAGGGGATGATGGGGAGGGAGGGGAATATAGAGAGGGAGGGGATGATGGGGGAGGGAGGGGAATATGGGGATGGAGGGGAATATGGGGATGGAGGGGAATATGGGGATGGAAGGGAATATGGGGAGGGAGGGGATGATGGGGAGGGAGGGGAATATAGAGAGGGAGGGGATGATGGGGGAGGGAGGGGAATATGGAGAGGGAGGGGAATATGGGGATGGAGGGGAAGATGGGGATGGAGGGGAAGATGAGGATGGAGGGGAATATGGGGATGATGGGGAGGGAGGGGATGATGGGGAGGGAGGGGAAGATGGGGATGTAGGGGAAGATGAGGATGGAGGGGAATATGGGGATGGAGGGGAATATGGGGAGGGAGGGGATGATGTGGAGGGAGGGGAATATGGGGATGGAGGGGAAGATGAGGATGGAGGGGAATATGGTGATGGAGGGGAATATGGGGATGGAGGGGATGATGGGGAGGGAGGGGATGATGGGGAGGGAGGGGATGATGGGGAGGGAGGGGATGATGGGGAGGGAGGGGATGATGGGGAGGGAAGGAACCATGAGGAGAGAGGAGGGGATGGGTGGGAGGCAGAAGTTGTTGAAGAAAGGTATGGGAGGTGACCAATGTAGGCTCCCTGTAGGCTGCGCGGCTACGCAGATATCTGACCGACGCCGCGAAGCAGTTTAGAATTACCTCGCTGCAAATTTTGAAAAATATTGCACAAAATAATGGATGCTGTGCAACTTTGCATACGAGTTTCTTTATACTTTGCACACTGACCAACGAACCTTAGAGGGGACATTGGAGGTGACTTTGGAAGGTGGGAATTGATAAGGGAGGGGAAGATATTGTAACACGGGAAATGTTAAGGCAGATAATGTTTCGTTTTGTATCAGAGTGAGTTGAACAAATAAATAAAATAAGATGAAAATGGAGGGGCGGGGGAAGACTCCTGTCAAGGTTAGGTCATAAGTATGACATCTAAATAACTTGAACTTCGTACTCTAACCTCTGACCCGATGTGTCCAAGACACCTACTGTCCTATTCCATCAAAGACTCTCCCTCAAGATTCTAAACAGTCCTTTGTTGTCCTGTCAAGGATGTCCTCTCGCCCAGTGTCCTGCACAGAAATTTCCCAGAGTTCCCGGATATTTAATCACAGCGCAACTGTTACAACAACATTTAGTAACACTTCCTCATCAGGTGCGCCACACTTCAGTCACTGCCCATGATTAACTGCAGCGGCACACCGCGTCACGACTAAAGGTGACACGTGACAACAGTTTTATTTACTTCTTTTAAAGATGGTTAAGCGGAATGGCCGCTATAATTAGATTAAGTCTTATAAATAACGTGTAATTTGAGTTTATACATGCGTCCTTTGGATGGTAACAGGTCAGCATTTGGTGGCAGCATACAACATGGTCAACTTCAACACTTGGTGGCATCATACAACATGGTCAACTTCAACACTTGGTGGCATCATACAACATGGTCAACTTCAACACTTGGTGACATCATACAACATGGTCAACTTCAACACTTGGTGACATCATACAACATGGTCAACTTCAACACTTGGTGGCATCATACAACATGGTCAACTTCAACACTTGGTGGCATCATACAACATGGTCAACTTCAACACTTGGTGGCAGCATACAACATGGTCAACTTCAACACTTGGTGGCATCATACAACATGGTATCGAAGTCAATAGTTCGCTAGCCTAACCTGGAGGTCATGGGAACTAGTCCACGTTAAGTCACAATAAAAAAATAATGATGAATGACTGTTGCTAAAAAATTCCAACGCAGACCTCGAGAGGAGATGGGCGCCGCTAAGTCTACCAAGCCCCGAGAAAGTTCCAATGGAAACATTAGAAACCCTTACGACCACGCGGTCATGAGGACAAAGAAAACTAAGTCTGAACTACCGTAGCTAGACCATTAATGCATTCAATTATTCTAATTTATTCATATCTCTTATTTTAATTTATTCAAAGGCTTCAGAAGGCTAGATAGGGTTTGTAATTTAAATACTGAAAAAATATCTACTGCTAATAGAATAAACTTAACTCTAACACACTAATTAGATATATGATTATTAGACAGAAATTAATTCTAACACTAACAACTTACGAAGTTCTCGCTATCAATGGTTAGTGCTGGTGTTTTTGCCGGGTGATTCGTGTTCCCTCAAAGACCATTATGTTTCACAATTTGTTGTGACGTGTAGCCTAACAAAACTTCCACATTTTAGTGATGTATCCTAGATCCACATTTTAGTGATGTATCCTAGATCCATATTTTAGTGATGTATCCTAGATCCACATTTTAGTGATGTATCCTAGATCCATATTTTAGTCCCCTAAAACAAGATCCACATTGTAGTCCTCTAAACTAGGTCTACATTAGTCCTATAAACTAGGTCCACATTAGTCCTATAAACTAGGTCCACATTAGTCCTATAAACTAGGTCCACATTAGTCCTCTAAACTAGGTCCACATTAGTCCTCTAAACTAGGTCCACATTTTAACCCTCTAAACTAGGTCCACATTTTAGTCCTCTAAAACTAGATCCACATTTTAGTCCTCTAAACTAGATCGACATTTTAGCCCTCTAAACTAGGTCCACACTTGTACACTAGACCCACATACCAGAGAGAAGGAGAGGTTGACCCAAGGTGCAGCATGTGAAACGTACAGCCCGTACAGCCCAAACAGCTCGGAGATAACGCGACATGCTTCTATAACCAATATCTTAATGTTGGCATGATAACTGGCTCTATCGGAGATAGGGGGAGGAGGGGGGGCGTGTGTGGATATTTGAAGGGAGGAGGGGGGGGCGTGTGTGGATATTTGAATGGTCGTGTTTAGTAGATATCAAAGGCAGAAGTCAAACATTGTCCGATGTGGTAGTGTTGTGGTAGTGTTGTGGTAGTGTTGTGGTAGTGTTGTGATAGTGGTGTGGTAGTGTTGTGGTAGGTGGTTTGGTAGTGGTGTGGTGTGGTAGTGGTGTGGTAGTGTTGTGATAGTGGTGTGGTGTGGTAGTGTTGTGGTAGGTGGTTTGGTAGTGGTGTGGTGTGGTAGTGGTGTGGTAGTGTTGTGATAGTGGTGTGGTAGTGTTGTGGTAGGTGGTTTGGTAGTGGTGTGGTGTGGTAGTGGTGTGGTAGTGTTGTGATAGTGGTGTGGTGTGGTAGTGTTGTGGTAGGTGGTTTGGTAGTGGTGTGGTGTGGTAGTGGTGTGGTAGTGTTGTGATAGTGGTGTGGTGTGGTAGTGTTGTGGTAGGTGGTTTGGTAGTGGTGTGGTGTGGTAGTGGTGTAGTAGTGTTGTGGTAGGTGGTGTGATATTGGTAATAACCAAAGTTGAGGAAGGGCCAGAGAACGATGGAGAGGAGAATGACAGTTAAGGGATGGAGAATATACAAATGAAGGGAGTTGAGTGAGAGAGATAAGAGAGAGAGAGAGAGAGGGGGGAAGGAAGAGAGAGATGAGCGGCACAGGAATGTACTTACGAGGTAAAGGTGGGGGGGGGGTGAGAAATGAAGGAGCATTTTAGATCGGGAAGGTGAAGATGATGAAATAGAAAAAAACACGTCTTATGAAACTCCTCACATTAACGTTCGCTATTCAATTTTAATGGCAACTGTAAACACGTGTTAACATCGTCAGTTTTTTATTTTCTTTCGATTTTTTCCAGAGTCACTAAAAATAAACCATACGTCACAGGAGGTCACTTGTGAGGTGATCTCAAAGTCGGGAGATTGGTGTCCGAAGTAAAACTATTTGTTCCTGAAATTCCAAAGAGAATTGACTTGGGCGGAGACTTATGGCTGGGTTGATGAGGGAGGTCCTTGGGACAGTAAACTTGTGGGCTTCGATACGGGTGGGTGAATTACTCTAGCAGTAGTTAATGTGTTCATTTATGATGCGCGTGGGCGTGGTATTCGGATGGTAAACATGAAAAGTTTAGAACTGAATAATCGAGGCTGACCCTACAGTAGGTCATCACAAATATCTAGGCTGACCCTACGGTAGGTCATCACAAATATCTAGGCTGACCCTACAGTAGGTCATCACAAATATCTAGGCTGACCCTACAGTAGGTCATCACAAATATCTAGGCTGACCCTACAGTAGGTCATCACAAATATCTAGGCTGACCCTACGGTAGGTCATCACAAATATCTAGGCTGACCCTACAGTAGGTCATCACAAATATCTAGGCTGACCCTACAGTAGGTCATCACAAATATCTAGGCTGACCCTATGGTAGGTCATCACAAATATCTAGGCTGACCCTATGGTAGGTCATCACAAATATCTAGGCTGACCCTACGGTAGGTCATCACAAATATCTGTCTACATACAAATCTATACTTCATCGGTATCCCTTGCTAGTCTAAAACACCGGTACACCATCACCAATGTTGAAAACCCCTTGAAAGAGAGTCACCTTATATGACATGATACATGCCCCCCTCCCACACACACAGGGTCCACCCCGTGGATTCACTGAACCGTGAAACACGCAAGAGCGATTGCGATATCTCCGTCAACCGGAAACTAAAGTTAGTCATATCTAACACGAAGTGGAAACGACACTGTCCAGATCGAGGGGTAAATATGTGTGGGAGATTACTGCGTAGCGTCAGCTGTAAGGGTCAAAGGGTACAGGGGTTAAAAGGTAAACAGAATGACTTGGTACGATCAAATTATCATTAGCCTTTTATTAGCGAGTCTTACATTCAACATTACACTTGCAAGACACACAATCAGCCTTCCATTGACCAGTACAAAATCAGCTTTTCTGTAACTAAAATTATCATTTAGTATCAGCTCTCATTTATCAAGCCGTATAAATCCCCATTCTTGTGGCGAGGCTTTTTTTTTATTTAAGAGTTCTAAACGGCTATTTCACGACTGCGCCAGAATAACCGCAGGTGCAAAGACCAGAGGAATGACCGTAGACGTTAAGATGTTAGGGCAACGAGGCTTGCTCAGCTCACACTTTCAATCTCATCACTGTATCACAAACCATTAGCCACCTTTAAGACCTCGTTAATGCCTCGTGTGATGACGAGAAGATAAGAGCATGACTTTGATACACGCGTCTGATGATAATTGATACAAGAAACCCCACCCCCCCCCCTCATTGCAATTGCACGCTCACAATCTTCCTCAAGTGGAGCTATTTTAAGCCTGAGAATTGAGTGGTTTTGATAGTTTCCCTTTGATACAGACAGGAACTACGTCATCAGGCGATGTTAAAAATACGTCATAACAGACCAAGCTTTAAAGAAAAGCGTGTTTATGTGTGAGTGTGTGTGAGTATGTGTATGTTTGAGTGCGTGTATAAATGTAATAGTATGTGTATATTTAGGTGTATGTATGAGTGTGTGTATTTGTAAGTGTGCGTATATGTATATATATATATATATATATATATATATGAGTGTGTGGCTCTGTGTATGTCTGAGTGTGTGTTTAAGTGAGTGTGGCCGAAATAAGGCATCAAGACATCAATATACCCTTTAAGCTGCGCGGCCGCGCAAATGTCTGACCAACGCCGTGCAGCAGTTTAGAATTACCACGCAGCAAAGCAAATTTTATAAAATATTGCAATTTTGCACACAAATTCTTTTATTTTGCACATGCACCAACGAACCTTAGAGGTAACATTGCTAGACATCAAAGTCAGGCCTTGCCATAATCATTATACGAACATGCACCAACGAACCTTAGAGGTAACATTGCTAGACATCAAAGTCAGGCCTTGCCATAATCATTATACGAACATGCACCAACGAACCTTAGAGGTAACATTGCTAGACATCAAAGTCAGGCCTTGTCATAATCATTATACGAACATTGCTAGACATCAAAGACAGGCCTTGCCATAATCATTATACGAACATTGCTAGACATCAAAGACAGGCCTTGCCATAATCATACGAACATTGCTAGACATCAAAGTCAGGCCTTGCCATAATCATTATACGAACATTGCTAGACATCAAAGACAGGCCTTGCCATAATCATTATACGAACATTGCTAGACATCAAAGACAGGCCTTGCCATAATCATTATACGAACATTGCTAGACATCAAAGACAGGCCTTGCCATAATCATTATACGAACATTGCTAGACATCAAAGACAGGCCTTGCAATAATCATTATACGAACATTGCTAGACATCAAAGACAGGCCTTGCCATAATCATTATACGAACATTGCTAGACATCAAAGACAGGCCTTGCCATAATCATTATACGAACATTGCTAGACATCCAAGACAGACCTTGCCATAATCATTATACGAACATTGCTAGACATCAAAGTCAGGCCTTGCCATAATCATTATACGAACATTGCTAGACATCAAAGACAGGCCTTGCCATAATCATTATACGAACATTGCTAGACATCAAAGACAGGCCTTGCCATAATCATTATACGAACATTGCTAGACATCAAAGACAGGCCTTGCCATAATCATTATACGAACATTGCTAGACATCAAAGACAGGCCTTGCCATAATCATTATACGAACTTTCCATTAATAACATGTTTGCATAATCATAAGGCAAAAAAACCATGACCATGTTACTCCGCTACTTTACTCACTTCATTGGCTACCCATACAAGCTCGAATTGATTACAAACTGCCTGTTCTCTGTCACAACTTCTTTTCTGACTCATCTCCTTCCTATCTTACTGAACTTCTGTCGGTCTACTCACCCAGTCGTCAGCCACGCTCTTTTGCAGACACGCGTATTCTCTGTGTTCCTAAGACACGAACTAAAACTTTTGGCGAAAGGTCAATCTCTTTTTGTGCAGTCAAACAATGGAATTCTCTACCATTACACGTCCGTAGTATTCCAACTACCAAGTCCTTCAAGACTGCACTTAAGACACATCTTTTCAAAATGTATTTACAAAATTAATGAAACAACATTTGTTTTTAATAATTAGAGTAGCTTATGTGTAATGTACTGTCCTTTATGTTGTTATTATGGTATGAATGGTTATTTAATTATTATATGTATGTTATGATCTCCATGTAAAGCGCTGTGAGCCCGGTTCCTTACTGGGATACAGCGCTATAAAAAGTATCAATTATTATTATAATTATTAATTACGCTGTGAACGCGGTCATGGTAGGCATTGTGCCGAAACTTGGTCATAAAGAGCTTCTTCACAAGGTAATGACCTGAGGTTATCTTCTTGTTAGAATCACGGAATTCAACTCATTAACAACCACATTTACCCCAAACGTTTGTTGTCTAAAATATTGTTTTTGATAAAACTTCATCAAGGAACTAACAATTGGGCGTAATTGTCTAAAATATTGTTTTTGATAAAACTTCATCAAGGAACTAACAATTGGGCGTAATTGTCTAAAATATTGTTTTTGATAAAACTTCATCAAGGAACTAACAATTGGGTGTAATTGTCTAAAATATTGTTTTTGATAAAACTTCATCAAGGAACTAACAATTGGGCGTAATTGTCTAAAATATTGTTTTTGATAAAACTTCATCAAGGAACTAACAATTGGGCGTAATTGTCTAAAATATTGTTTTTGATAAAACTTCATCAAGGAACTAACAATTGGGTGTAATTGTCTAAAATATTGTTTTTGATAAAACTTCATCAAGGAACTAACAATTGGGCGTAATTGTCTAAAATATTGTTTTTGATAAAACTTCATCAAGGAACTAACAATTGGGCGTAATTGTCTAAAATATTGTTTTTGATAAAACTTCATCAAGGAACTAACAATTGGGCGTAATTGTCTAAAATATTGTTTTGATAAAACTTCATAAAGGAACTAACAGTTGGGCGCAATTGTCTGACTAGAACAAAAACAAAACTAAAACCATTCGCACCGAAAGAGTGATCACGTGACCTTTTGCTTGAATAGCGGAGTTTCCAGTCGTCTTATCTTTCCTTTGGTTTCCATGAAAACACGGCTTACTTAAATAGAACAAGTCCTTATCTTGGAAGCGGAGCTCATTTCGGAGTCTTGCCAAAGAGACAAGGCCCGCGGGGTAGGATTCTGAAATTTTACGTTGCAAATATTCTTTCAAATTAACAAGTCAGGCAATCTGGAGTAAACTGGAATACTAGCAGTTCTCTGAGCTATGTACTTTTGTGGTGGATTTAGAACAGATTTTTAAACAATGATTTTAACAGTACTTACAAATACGCAGAGTACATACAATTTACGAACAGTACTTATTAAACAATATAATTTGCAATGTCTGTCCGTGACGCTACTAATTTTAGAAAGCAGGTAAAACCAAATTACTGCACCAATGCATCAAAAGGTGTGCAAATTAAAGATGCGCTGTAAAAAAATATTATATGACGTCATTGTTTTCGCTCATATTTTAATTTTGGAAAAGGGATCAATGTAAAAAGAGGATTTGATCATGGTTAATTATAAAATAAAAAAACAAACCCCTATTATAAAATACTTTGTGTAGATTTCAGAAAGTTTAATATTTCGTATTTATCAAACAAGGACAAGTTAGTTGGGCTTTTGAAAAAGTCGGCGCCGTAGGCGCCCTAAAAAAAGTGCATTTTTTAAATAAAAAAAAATATTTTAGCTGAAAACTTCCGTAATTTTTGACGGGTGATACGCTAGTAAGTACGTAAGTACTTACAGTACCTACAAGTATGTATAGTACCTACAAGTACGTACAGTACCTACCTGAGATAGTGCAGTGTACTGGGCCATGAAGAATGACACAAGCCCATCAGCCCCCAACAAATGTCTGACTCTAGAGACCAGATCCATTAAACCCTGCGGGTAGCGGGTAGATGAATATTTACACACAAGCCGGCCCGTGGGACAGATAATATAGTGTCAAGTGTATAGACAGCAGAGACAGTGTATAGACAACAGCCGGCCAACAGGACAGCATATATAGTGTATAGACAACAGCCGAACGGTAGGACAGCAAAAATAGGGTATAGACAGCATGTCGTAAGACAGAAGGCTCATAGGTCGACCAAGAATGAGAAGGACATATACATACATCAGTCATGTCTACATGAGGGCAATGACTACATGAGGGCAATGTCTATATGAGGGCAATGTCTACACGAGGCTCATGAGGCCAATGTCTACATGAGGGCAATGACTATATGAGGACAATGACTATATGAGGGCAATGACTATATGAGGACAATGTCTACACGAGGCTCATGAGACCAATGTCTACATGAGGGCAATGACTATATGAGGGCAATGACTATATGAGGGCAATGTCTACACGAGGCTCATGAGGCCAATGACTATATGGGGGCAATGACTATATGAGGGCAATGACTATATGAGGGCAATGTCTACACGAGGCTCATGAGGCCAATGTCTACATGAGGGCAATGACTATATGAGGGCAATGTCTACACGAGGCTCATGAGGCCAATGTCTACATGAGGGCAATGACTATATGAGGGCAATGACTATATGAGGGCAATGACTATATGAGGGCAATGACTACATGAGGACAATGTCTACATGAGGACAATGTCTACATGAGGACAATGTCTATATGAGGACAATGTCTACATGAGGGCAATGTCTACATGAGGGCAATGTCTACATGAGGGCAATGTCTACATGAGGGCAATGTCTACATGAGGGCAATGTCTACATGAGGACAATGTCTATATGAGGACAATGTCTACATGAGGACAATGTCTACATGAGGACAATGTCTATATGAGGACAATGTCTATATGAAAACAATGTCTACATGAGGGCAATGTCTATATGAGGGCAATGTCTACATGAGGGCAATGTCTACATGAGGGCAATGTCTACGTGAGGGCAATGTCTACGTGAGGGCAATGTCTATATGAGGACAAATGTCTACGTGAGGACAATGTCTGCGTGAGGGCAATGTCTGCATGAGGACAATGTCTACATGAGGACAATGTCTACATGAGGACAATGTCTACGTGAGTGCAATGTCTATATGAGGACAATGTCTACATGAGGACAATGTCTACGTGAGGGCAATGTCTATATGAGGACAATGTCTGCATGAGGAAAATGTCTGCGTGAGGGCAATGTCTGCATGAGGGCAATGTCTATATGAGGACAATGTCTACATGAGGACAATGTCTACGTGAGGACAATGTCTACGTGAGGGCAATATCTGCATGAGGACAATGTCTATATGAGGACAATGTCTATATGAGGACAATGTCTACATGAGGACAATGTCTATATGAGGATAATGTCTATATGAGGACAATGTCTATATGAGGACAATGTCTATATGAGGACAATGTCTATGTGAGGACAATGTCTACGTGAGGACAATGTCTGCGTGAGGGCAATGTCTGCATGAGGACAATGTCTATATGAGGACAATGTCTATATGAGGACAATGTCTACGTGAGGACAATGTCTACGTGAGGACAATGTCTACGTGAGGGCAATGTCTACATGAGGACAATGTCTACGTGAGGACAATGTCTGCGTGAGGGCAATGTCTGCATGAGGACAATGTCTACGTGAGGACAATGTCTAGGTGAGGACAATGTCTACGTGAGGGCAATGTCTGCATGAGGACAATGTCTATATAAGGACAATGTCTACATGAAAACAATGTCTACATGAGGACAATGTCTATATGAGGACAATGTCTATATGAGGACAATGTCTATATGAGGACAATGTCTACATGAGGACAATGTCTACATGAGGGCAATGTCTATATGAGGACAATGTCTATATGAGGACAATGTCTATATGAGGACAATGTCTACATGAGGACAATGTCTGCATGAGGACAATGTCTATTGGAGGACAATGTCTACGTGAGGACAATGTCTACGTGAGGGCAATGTCTGCATGAGGACAATGTCTATATAAGGACAATGTCTACATGAAAACAATGTCTACATGAGGACAATGTCTATATGAGGACAATGTCTATATGAGGACAATGTCTATATGAGGACAATGTCTATATGAGGACAATGTCTACATGAGGACAATGTCTACATGAGGGCAATGTCTATATGAGGACAATGTCTATATGAGGACAATGTCTATATGAGGACAATGTCTACATGAGGACAATGTCTGCATGAGGACAATGTCTATATGAGGACATAGTCTACATTAGGACAATGTCTACGTGAGGGCAATGTCTGCATGAGGACAATGTCTGCATGGGGACAATGTCTATATGAGGACAATGTCTATATGAGGACAATGTCTACATGAGGACAATGTCTACGTGAGGGCAATGTCTGCATGAAGACAATGTCTACATGAGGACAATGTCTATATGAGGACAATGTCTATATGAGGACAATGTCTACATGAGGACAATGTCTATATAAGGACAATGTCTACATGAGGACAATGTCTATATGAGGGCAATGTCTACATGAGGGCAATGACTACATGAGGACAATGTCTACATGAGGACAATGTCTATATGAGGACAATGTCTATATGAGGACAATGTCTATATGAGGACAATGTCTATATGAAAACAATGTCTACATGAGGGCAATGTCTATATGAGGGCAATGTCTATATGAGGGCAATGTCTACATGAGGGCAATGTCTACATGAGGGCAATGTCTACGTGAGGGCAATGTCTACGTGAGGGCAATGTCTATATGAGGACAAATGTCTACATGAGGACAATGTCTGCGTGAGGGCAATGTCTGCATGAGGACAATGTCTACATGAGGACAATGTCTACATGAGGACAATGTCTACGTGAGGGCAATGTCTATATGAGGACAATGTCTACATGAGGACAATGTCTACGTGAGGGCAATGTCTATATGAGGACAATGTCTGCATGAGGAAAATGTCTGCGTGAGGACAATGTCTATATGAGGACAATGTCTACATGAGGACAATGTCTACGTGAGGACAATGTCTGCATGAGGACAATGTCTATATGAGGACAATGTCTATATGAGGACAATGTCTACATGAGGACAATGTCTATATGAGGACAATGTCTATATGAGGACAATGTCTATATGAGGACAATGTCTATATGAGGACAATGTCTACGTGAGGACAATGTCTGCGTGAGGGCAATGTCTGCATGAGGACAATGTCTATATGAGGACAATGTCTATATGAGGACAATGTCTACGTGAGGACAATGTCTACGTGAGGGCAATGTCTACATGAGGACAATGTCTACGTGAGGACAATGTCTGCGTGAGGGCAATGTCTGCGTGAGGGCAATGTCTACGTGAGGACAATGTCTACGTGAGGACAATGTCTACGTGAGGGCAATGTCTGCATGAGGACAATGTCTATATAAGGACAATGTCTACATGAAAACAATGTCTACATGAGGACAATGTCTATATGAGGACAATGTCTATATGAGGACAATGTCTATATGAGGACAATGTCTATATGAGGACAATGTCTATATGAGGACAATGTCTACATGAGGACAATGTCTACATGAGGGCAATGTCTACATGAGGGCAATGTCTATATGAGGACAATGTCTATATGAGGACAATGTCTATATGAGGACAATGTCTACATGAGGACAATGTCTGCATGAGGACAATGTCTATATGAGGACAATGTCTACGTGAGGACAATGTCTACGTGAGGGCAATGTCTGCATGAGGACAATGTCTATATAAGGACAATGTCTACATGAAAACAATGTCTACATGTGGACAATGTCTATATGAGGACAATGTCTATATGAGGACAATGTCTATATGAGGACAATGTCTACATGAGGACAATGTCTACATGAGGGCAATGTCTATATGAGGACAATGTCTATATGAGGACAATGTCTATATGAGGACAATGTCTACATGAGGACAATGTCTGCATGAGGACAATGTCTATATGAGGACAATGTCTACATTAGGACAATGTCTACGTGAGGGCAATGTCTGCATGAGGACAATGTCTGCATGGTGACAATGTCTATATTAGGACAATGTCTATATGAGGACAATGTCTACATGAGGACAATGTCTACGTGAGGGCAATGTCTGCATGAAGACAATGTCTACATGAGGACAATGTCTATATGAGGACAATGTCTATATGAGGACAATGTCTACATGAGGACAATGTCTATATAAGGACAATGTCTACATGAGGACAATGTCTATATGAGGGCAATGTCTACATGAGGGCAATGACTACATGAGGACAATGTCTACATGAGGACAATGTCTATATGAGGACAATGTCTACATGAGGACAATGTCTACATGAGGACAATGTCTACATGAGGACAATGTCTATGTGAGGACAATGTCTAAGTGAGGACAATGTCTATGTGAGGGCAATGTCTACATGAGGACAATGTCTACATGAGGACAATGTCTACATGAGGACAATGTCTATATGAGGACAATGTCTATATGAGGACAATGTCTACATGAGGACAATGTCTACACGAGGGCAATGTCTACATGAGGACAATGTCTATGTGAGGGCAATGTCTATGTGAGGGCAATGTCTATGTGAGGGCAATGTCTATATGAGGACAATGTCTACATGAGGACAATGTCTATATGAGGACAATGTCTACATGAGGGCAATGACTACATGGGGACAATGTCTACATGAGGACAATGTCTATGTGAGGACAATGTCTAAGTGAGGACAATGTCTACATGAGGACAATGTCTACACGAGGGCAATGTCTATGTGAGGACAATGTCTATGTGAGGGCAATGTCTACATGAGGACAATGTCTATATGAGGACAATGTCTACATGAGGACAATGTCTATATGAGGACAATGTCTATATGATGAGGGCAATGTCTACATGAGGACAATGTCTATGTGAGGGCAATGTCTACATGAGGGCAATGTCTATATGAGGACAATGTCTATATGAGGGCAATGTCTACACGAGGCTCATGAGGCCAATGTCTACATGAGGGAGATGACTATATGAGGGCAAAGTCTACTTGAAGACAACGTTTAAGGAGTTTGTTCAACCATGAAGGGCGACAACAGCTATGTCTGGAATACACAAGATATAGCCTCCCGTGTTGCTGGAGTATAAAGCATTTTTCTGCGACACATTTGAACATTGACTCTAGCCATATAAACAACGTCAAAATGGACATTGACACAAGCGATGTGAACACTGTCAACGTGAACGTAGACCAAGAGCGATATAAACACTGTCAACATAAACATTGACAACATGGACATTGACACAGGCGATATGAACACTGTCAAGAAAGACTCGGTGTTCGCGTACACCCTGATCATTGAAGCACACCAACGTTAAACAACAAGCTGTGTCTTAGGTTGTTTTGTTTTTTTCACAGACGTAAAGTTACACATGACGGCAATGGAAGGATGTGCGTATTTTGTTTCCAATACTGTTATGTCCGACCCAAGCTGGGGCTGATAGCAAACATTACCAATCAACTAGTTACTAGCCTAGTATATGTGTTATTTATATGCATTTGTTTTGTAATGTACATTATCTGTTTGTACTGAAAATTTCACAGCAAAAGCTTTTATAGTCTATAAAAGTTATATATTTAAACGTAAACTGACTGTCGGCCAAGTTCGATTTTCCATCAATGTTTTTTTTTAAAAATGCATCAATTATCTGATCGGCGTTTACAATATGTTATAACTGGCATTGATTTCTAATGGGAATTCTCTGTTTGTACTGAAAGTTTCATAGCAAAAGCTTTAATAGTTTTTACAGCTATTTAAATGTAAATTGTCGGCTGAGCTCAATTTTACATCCTTGTTTAAAATAAAATTCATAAATTGTAACTGTATTTTATAATTGGCATTAATTTCTAATGGGCATTATTTGTTTGTACTGAAATTTGAATATAAAAAGCTGTAATAGTTTTAATGTTTAACATTTAAATGTAAACTGTCGGCCGAGTTCGATTTTCGATCCATGTTTTTTTAATGTACATAAATTATCTGATCTGCATTTAATGTATTCTTTTATTAGCATTGATTTCAGCTGTGAATTATCTATTTGTACTGAAAAATCTACAGTTATGGCATTGTTGGTTTAAAAGTTGTGCTATTTTGTAGTAATATAGAATTTGTTGACCTTTGTCGCTAATGAACCCCTGTCCCTATATGCTCATGTTTTATAAAATATATTTAATTACTTCACAACTACTGTGTTGTTTTTATTTAAGTGTGTGTTATTAATTTATCCCCCCAAATTGCATGGCTCTATATTCATGTATTACTAAGTTATGAACAAAATAGTTTGAGAAGAGCTTAAATTGGATAATCACAGTTTTTAGAATTAATTACAAAGTAAAATGAGAGGCAAATTAATTGACTAAAAAAAGCACAACTTTTCTCCTATAAAAGATAGAGGAATGATTTTGGTGTCAATGGAAAGAAAGCTGTTTCCAGCGATATGCTGTTTGTTTATGTCAGCTGTATTTGAAATTTTGAGCTGGCGTGCCTATACCCAGTGATAACAACACAAGGATAGAACCATAGAGTGGTTCCCCCTTGAGACCACTTAAATAGTTCATTCTCACATGTTATGTTATAACTTAAAATAATTAATACAAACCAATTATTAGAAATATTGACAGAGTCGTTCAGTAAATCCAAAAATGTCATTAAATTAAGATGATAAATCCAAAAACGTTCATGAAATTTAGATGAATAAATCCAATTCCTTGTTCCAAAACTCCCCACAGCCGACTGTGGTCCCGTATACTCGCACCACTGGCCCGTCCTCCTACTAACATTCGGTCACAGATAACATGACATTATCCGCATTCCACAACAGCAGCGGTCGTCTCGCCAGCCCCTTGATACCGCGGCACACTGACTTCACAGCCCACTGGGCCCCCACGGCCGTCCATGTTCCCAGGTCAAGCCTCTCAGCTCGGCACACCTGTGTGGGCAGGGGCGTCGACGGGCACGGGCGTCGGCGGACAGGTCGCCACAGCAGTCGACTGTAGACTGACCCTGGCAGTGGCGCACACCAAAAATCATTTATCGTGAGTGGGTCAACAAAGGAGTCACGGGGTGGGGGGGAGGAGATAGTGAGTCTAGCGGGACGGAAAAAAAAAGGGGGGGGGGTTGTATTCTTTATCTGGTCAGCTTGGGGGCTGATCGGTTTAAGATAATTTCCCACGGAGCAACTCGTTTCATTGTGTGGCCTGATTTCGTGTCATCACAGACTTAGAAGTTGACCAGCATAACTTTTACAGAGTTCTCTTGACAACACATACTTAAACTCGGGCTTATAAGCTAGATACGGGTTGATACGGGTTGATATAGATTGATACGGGTTGATAGGGTTGATATAGATTGATACGGGTTGATACGGGTTGATATAGATTGATACGGGTTGATAAAACCAGAAATAACAGTATCTGAAGTATCTAAATTTCAAGTACATGTTAGGCTGAGGATTGAAGACGGTATAAAAAATGATGAAGAAATTATGATACATTGTTGGGAGAAATTGTAACACTTGTGAGGTTGTTGTGAGTGAAGTTGGTGTTGTGTGTGAAGTTGTTGTGAGTAAAGTTGTTGTGATTGAAGTTATTGTGAGTGAAGTTGTTGTGAGTGAAGTTGTTGTGAGTGAAGTTATTGTGAGTGAAGTTGTTGTGAGTGAAGTTGTTGTGAGTGAAGTTATTGTGAGTGAAGTTGTTGTGAGTGAAGTTATTGTGAGTGAAGTTGTTGTGAGTGAAGTTGTTGTGAGTGAAGTTATTGTGAGTGAAGTTATTGTGAGTGAAGTTATTGTGAGTGAAGTTGTTGTGAGTGAAGTTGTTGTGAGTGAAGTTATTGTGAGTGAAGTTGTTGTGAGTGAAGTTATTGTGAGTGAAGTTATTGTGAGTGAAGTTATTGTGACTGAAGTTATTGTGAGTGAAGTTATTGTGACTGAAGTTATTGTGAGTGAAGTTATTGTGACTGAAGTTATTGTGTGTGAAGTTATTGTGACTGAAGTTATTGTGAGTGAAGTTATTGTGACTGAAGTTATTGTGAGTGAAGTTATTGTGACTGAAGTTATTGTGAGTGAAGTTATTGTGACTGAAGTTATTGTGAGTGAAGTTATTGTGACTGAAGTTATTGTGAGTGAAGTTATTTAACTGAAGTTATTGTGAGTGAAGTTATTGTGTGTGAAGTTGTTGTGACTGAAGTTGTTGTGACTGAAGTTATTGTGTGTGAAGTTATTGTGTGTGAAGTTATTGTGTGTGAAGTTATTGTGTGTGAAGTTATTGTGTGTGAAGTTATTGTGTGTGAAGTTATTGTGTGTGAAGTTGTTGTGTGTGAAGTTATTGTGAGTGAAGTTATTGTGAGTGAAGTTATTGTGAGTGAAGTTGTTGTGTGTGAAGTTATTGTGAGTGAAGTTATTGTGAACGAAGTTATTGTGACTGAAGTTATTGTGAGTGAAGTTATTGTGACTGAAGTTATTGTGACTGAAGTTGTTGTGACTGAAGTTATTGTGAGTGAAGTTGTTGTGACTGAAGTTGTTGTGACTGAAGTTGTTGTGAGTGAAGTTATTGTGAGTGAAGTTGTTGTGTGTGAAGTTATTGTGACTGAAGTTGTTGTGACTGAAGTTATTGTGACTGAAGTTATTGTGACTGAAGTTGTGAGTGAAGTTATTGTGAGTGAAGTTGTTGTGTGTGAAGTTATTGTGTGTGAAGTTATTGTGAGTGAAGTTGTTGTGACTGAAGTTGTTGTGAGTGAAGTTATTGTGACTGAAGTTATTGTGACTGAAGTTATTGTGAGTGAAGTTATTGTGAGTGAAGTTATTGTGAGTGAAGTTATTGTGAGTGAAGTTATTGTGTGTGAAGTTATTGTGAGTGAAGTTATTGTGACTGAAGTTGTTGTGACTGAAGTTGTTGTGAGTGAAGTTATTGTGACTGAAGTTATTGTGACTGAAGTTATTGTGACTGAAGTTGTTGTGACTGAAGTTGTTGTGAGTGAAGTTATTGTGAGTGAAGTTGTTGTGTGTGAAGTTATTGTGAGTGAAGTTGTTGTGACTGAAGTTGTTGTGAGTGAAGTTATTGTGACTGAAGTTATTGTGAGTGAAGTTATTGTGACTGAAGTTATTGTGAGTGAAGTTATTGTGACTGAAGTTATTGTGAGTGAAGTTATTGTGACTGAAGTTGTTGTGTGTGAAGTTATTGTGAGTGAAGTTGTTGTGACTGAAGTTGTTGTGAGTGAAGTTATTGTGAGTGAAGTTGTTGTGTGTGAAGTTATTGTGAGTGAAGTTGTTGTGACTGAAGTTGTTGTGAGTGAAGTTATTGTGACTGAAGTTATTGTGAGTGAAGTTATTGTGACTGAAGTTATTGTGAGTGAAGTTATTGTGACTGAAGTTATTGTGAGTGAAGTTATTGTGACTGAAGTTATTGTGAGTGAAGTTGTTGTGACTGAAGTTATTGTGACTGAAGTTATTGTGTGTGAAGTTGTTGTGACTGAAGTTATTGTGAGTGAAGTTATTGTGACTGAAGTTATTGTGAGTGAAGTTATTGTGACTGAAGTTATTGTGAGTGAAGTTGTTGTGACTGAAGTTATTGTGAGTGAAGTTGTTGTGACTGAAGTTATTGTGAGTGAAGTTGTTGTGACTGAAGTTATTGTGAGTGAAGTTGTTGTGACTGAAGTTATTGTGAGTGAAGTTGTTGTGACTGAAGTTATTGTGAGTGAAGTTGTTGTGACTGAAGTTATTGTGAGTGAAGTTGTTGTGACTGAAGTTGTTGTGAGTGAAGTTGTTGTGACTGAAGTTATTGTGAGTGAAGTTGTTGTGACTGAAGTTATTGTGAGTGAAGTTGTTGTGACTGAAGTTATTGTGAGTGAAGTTGTTGTGACTGAAGTTATTGTGAGTGAAGTTGTTGTGACTGAAGTTATTGTGACTGAAGTTGTTGTGAGTGAAGTTGTTGTGTGTGAAGTTATTGTGTGTGAAGTTATTGTGTGTGAAGTTGTTGTGTGTGAAGTTGTTGTGAGTGAAGTTGTTGTGAGTGAAGTTGTTGTGAGTGAAGTTGTTGTGACTGAAGTTATTGTGAGTGAAGTTGTTGTGACTGAAGTTATTGTGAGTGAAGTTGTTGTGACTGAAGTTATTGTGAGTGAAGTTGTTGTGACTGAAGTTATTGTGAGTGAAGTTGTTGTGACTGAAGTTATTGTGAGTGAAGTTGTTGTGACTGAAGTTATTGTGTGTGAAGTTATTGTGTGTGAAGTTATTGTGTGTGAAGTTATTGTGTGTGAAGTTATTGTGTGTGAAGTTGTTGTGTGTGAAGTTATTGTGAGTGAAGTTGTTGTGTGTGAAGTTATTGTGAGTGAAGTTGTTGTGACTGAAGTTGTTGTGAGTGAAGTTATTGTGAGTGAAGTTGTTGTGTGTGAAGTTATTGTGACTGAAGTTGTTGTGACTGAAGTTATTGTGACTGAAGTTATTGTGAGTGAAGTTATTGTGACTGAAGTTATTGTGACTGAAGTTATTGTGACTGAAGTTGTTGTGACTGAAGTTGTTGTGAGTGAAGTTGTTGTGAGTGAAGTTGTTGTGTGTGAAGTTATTGTGTGTGAAGTTATTGTGAGTGAAGTTGTTGTGACTGAAGTTGTTGTGAGTGAAGTTATTGTGACTGAAGTTATTGTGACTGAAGTTGTTGTGACTGAAGTTGTTGTGAGTGAAGTTGTTGTGAGTGAAGTTATTGTGAGTGAAGTTATTGTGACTGAAGTTATTGTGAGTGAAGTTATTGTGACTGAAGTTATTGTGAGTGAAGTTATTGTGACTGAAGTTATTGTGAGTGAAGTTGTTGTGACTGAAGTTGTTGTGTGTGAAGTTATTGTGAGTGAAGTTGTTGTGACTGAAGTTATTGTGAGTGAAGTTGTTGTGTGTGAAGTTATTGTGAGTGAAGTTGTTGTGACTGAAGTTGTTGTGAGTGAAGTTATTGTGACTGAAGTTATTGTGAGTGAAGTTATTGTGACTGAAGTTATTGTGAGTGAAGTTATTGTGACTGAAGTTATTGTGAGTGAAGTTATTGTGACTGAAGTTATTGTGAGTGAAGTTGTTGTGACTGAAGTTATTGTGACTGAAGTTATTGTGTGTGAAGTTGTTGTGACTGAAGTTATTGTGAGTGAAGTTATTGTGACTGAAGTTATTGTGAGTGAAGTTATTGTGACTGAAGTTATTGTGAGTGAAGTTATTGTGACTGAAGTTATTGTGAGTGAAGTTGTTGTGTGTGAAGTTATTGTGACTGAAGTTGTTGTGACTGAAGTTATTGTGACTGAAGTTATTGTGAGTGAAGTTATTGTGACTGAAGTTATTGTGACTGAAGTTATTGTGACTGAAGTTGTTGTGAGTGAAGTTGTTGTGACTGAAGTTATTGTGAGTGAAGTTGTTGTGACTGAAGTTGTTGTGAGTGAAGTTGTTGTGTGTGAAGTTATTGTGTGTGAAGTTGTTGTGTGTGAAGTTGTTGTGACTGAAGTTGTTGTGAGTGAAGTTGTTGTGTGTGAAGTTGTTGTGTGTGAAGTTATTGTGTGTGAAGTTGTTGTGTGTGAAGTTGTTGTGAGTGAAGTTGTTGTGAGTGAAGTTGTTGTGAGTGAAGTTGTTGTGAGGGAAGTTATTGTGAGTGAAGTTGTTGTGAGTGAAGTTATTGTGAGTGAAGTTGTTGTGAGTGAAGTTGTTGTGAGTGAAGTTGTTGTGACTGAAGTTATTGTGTGTGAAGTTGTTGTGTGTGAAGTTGTTGTGTGTGAAGTTGTTGTGACTGAAGTTATTGTGAGTGAAGTTGTTGTGACTGAAGTTTATGTGAGTGAAGTTGTTGTGACTGAAGTTATTGTGAGTGAAGTTGTTGTGACTGAAGTTGTTGTGATTGAAGTTGTTGTGAGTGAAGTTGTTGTGAGTGAAGTTGTTGTGAGTCAAGTTGTTGTGACTGAAGTTGTTGTGAGTGAAGTTGTTGTGTGTGAAGTTGTTGTGTGTGAAGTTGTTGTGTGTGAAGTTGTTGTGAGTGAAGTTATTGTGACTGAAGTTGTTGTGAGTGAAGTTGTTGTGTGTGAAGTTGTTGTGTGTGAAGTTGTTGTGTGTGAAGTTGTTGTGTGTGAAGTTGTTGTGAGTGAAGTTGTTGTGTGTGAAGTTGTTGTGAGTGAAGTTATTGTGTGTGAAGTTGTTGTGTGTGAAGTTGTTGTGACTGAAGTTGTTGTGAGTGAAGTTGTTGTGTGTGAAGTTATTGTGTGTGAAGTTGTTGTGAGTGAAGTTGTTGTGTGTGAAGTTATTGTGTGTGAAGTTATTGTGTGTGAAGTTGTTGTGTGTGAAGTTATTGTGTGTGAAGTTGTTGTGAGTGAAGTTATTGTGATTGAAGTTGTTGTGACTGAAGTTGTTGTGAGTGAAGTTGGTGTTGTGAGTGAAGTTGTTGTGAGTGAAGTTGTTGTGAGTGAAGTTGTTGTGACTGAAGTTGTTGTGAGTGAAGTTGGTGTTGTGAGTGAAGTTGTTGTGACTGAAGTTGTTGTGTGTGAAGTTATTGTGTGTGAAGTTATTGTGTGTGAAGTTGTTGTGTGTGAAGTTGTTGTAAGTGAAGTTGTTGTAAGTGAAGTTGTTGTGAGTGAAGTTGTTGTGAGTGAAGTTGTTGTGAGTGAAGTTGTTGTGTGTGAAGTTGTTGTGAGTGAAGTTGTTGTGTGTGAAGTTATTGTGTGTGAAGTTATTGTGTGTGAAGTTGTTGTGTGTGAAGTTGTTGTGTGTGAAGTTGTTGTGACTGAAGTTGTTGTGAGTGAAGTTGTTGTGTGTGAAGTTATTGTGTGTGAAGTTATTGTGTGTGAAGTTGTTGTGTGTGAAGTTGTTGTGAGTGAAGTTGTTGTGAGTGAAGTTGTTGTGAGTGAAGTTGTTATGAGTGAAGTTTGTGTTGTGTGTGAAGTTGTTGTGACTGAAGTTGTTGTGACTGAAGTTATTGTGTGTGAAGTTGTTGTGTGTGAAGTTGTTGTGAGTGAAGTTGTTGTGACTGAAGTTGTTGTGAGTGAAGTTGGTGTGAGTGAAGTTGTTGTGAGTGAAGTTGGTGTTGTGAGTGAAGTTGGTGTTGTGAGTGAAGTTGTTGTGAGTGAAGTTGTTGTGAGTGAAGTTGTTGTGAGTGAAGTTGTTGTTGTGAGTGAAGTTGTTGTGAGTGAAGTTGTTGTGAGTGAAGTTGTTGTGAGTGAAGTTGTTGTGAGTGAAGTTGTTGTGAGTGAAGTTGTTGTGAGTGAAGTTGTTGTGAGTGAAGTTGTTGTTGTGAGTGAAGTTGTTGTGAGTGAAGTTGTTGTGAGTGAAGTTGGTATTGGGAGTGAAGTTGTTGTGAGTGAAGTTGTTGTGAGTGAAGTTGTTGTTGTGAGTGAAGTTGTTGTTGTGAGTGAAGTTGTTGTGAGTGAAGTTGTTGTGAGTGAAGTTGTTGTGAGTGAAGTTGTTGTGAGTGAAGTTGTTGTGAGTGAAGTTGTTGTGAGTGAAGTTGTTGTGAGTGAAGTTGTTATGAGTGAAGTTTGTGTTGTGAGTGAAGTTGTTGTGAGTGAAGTTGTTGTGAGTGAAGTTGTTGTGAGTGAAGTTGTTGTGAGTGAAGTTGTTATGAGTGAAGTTTGTGTTGTGAGTGAAGTTGTTATGAGTGAAGTTGTTGTGAGTGAAGTTGTTGTTGTGAGTGAAGTTGTTGTGTGTGAAGTTGTTGTGAGTGAAGTTGTTGTGTATGAAGTTGTTGTGAGTGAAGTTGTTGTGTGTGAAGTTGTTGTGAGTGAAGTTGTTGTGAGTGAAGTTGGTGTTGTGAGTGAAGTTGTTGTGAGTGAAGTTGTTGTGAGTGAAGTTGTTATGAGTGAAGTTGTTGTGAGTGAAGTTGTTGTTGTGAGTGAAGTTGTTGTGTGTGAAGTTGTTGTGAGTGAAGTTGTTGTGTATGAAGTTGTTGTGAGTGAAGTTGTTGTGAGTGAAGTTGTTGTGAGTGAAGTTGTTGTGTGTGAAGTTGTTGTGAGTGAAGTTGTTGTGAGTCAAGTTGTTATGAGTGAAGTTGGTGTTGTAGGTAGAGGGACGTGGCTGCCAACATACCCCACCCGCCCCCCCTGACACGTGACAGACGTGACCCACTTACCATTAGCTCCTTTATATTATAAGGAGATTGATTCCACTTTAAAGGGAAGTTAAAGCGTTGTGTTTTTTTTAATAACCCCACAAGAGAGGAAGGTTCTTGTTCCATTGTGTATTCTTACATTTTTATTTGGTCATAAATCTTAAGTTACGCCACTGTTGCACCCACCCACCCCTCCCCCATTATTTATCTTAACTTCCTGGAACCACTCCGGACTGGCTGGCTTCTCTCTCTCCCCCCCCCTCTTTCTAATCAACAAGTAACGGTAACTCGTCTATTTCTAGCACCTTTGAGTGGTGGCCCTTAGAAATCATTGACACACCGACAAAAAAAAATGAACAAAAGGAAAGAAAGAAAAAGAAGACGCAAATTAAAGACAGTTAAGTTTGATCATAAAAGCTTGTCGGGTTAACTCTATCACATTGACCCCATCACGTGAACTTTATCACGTGAACCCCATCACTGATCACGTGAACCCCATCACGTGAACCCTGGCACGTGAACCCTGGCACGTGAACGCAATCAAGTGAACCCTATCACGTGAACCTCACCTGAACCCAATCAAGTGAACCCTATCACGTGAACTCTATCACGTGAACCCTATCACGTGAACCCTATCACGTGAACCCTATCACGTGAACCCTATCACGTGAACCCTATCACGTGGACCCTATCACGTGAACCCTATCACTTGAACCCCATTACGTGAGCCCCATCACGTGAGCCCCATCACGTGAGCCCCATCACGTGAACCCCATGACGTGAACCCCATCACGTGAACCCTACACATCACGTTTGGTTGGAAACTTCGGCTTGTATATTATCTGAACCAATCGTTCTCTCGTGTCATGGCATTTAAACTGAGAGTATCGAATTCGTTGCTGGTTGATGGGATCGACGGAAATGGGTTTAAAAGGTAATCTGTGGTACAGTGAGAATATATAATATAGGATTAGGTGCAGTTGTCGCCTACACATACTTCATAATTTCACAATAATCTCAACCAAAATAAAGTCACAATCATCGCTTTCAAATCCCGTTAACAAGTGACTGGATTTGAACAAATCAGCCATGCACATCGGAATGCCAGGTATTTTTTTGTGACAGGCCATTTGATGGCGTATCGGTATTTGACAAAGTTGATAAAATCTGGACTCACAGAACTTCACTCGTCATGGGACAAAGTTGTCACTCAAAACTCTCGAACATGTTGTCCTATATCTAGACTAGTTTTCATGTGTTCTGATGGACGCGACGCATCTATCAATATTCCACAACTCACTGCCCTTAGGACGTTATACCTAAATATTCCACAACTAATTGCACATTGGACGTACCTAAATATTCCACAACTCACTGCCCATTGGACGTTATACCTAAATATTCCACAACTGTGGCCATCTTCGTGACAGCAAAGAGCTATCAGTTTGTTATTTATTTATTTCATACACTTATATAGCGCAATACTCCTCCAGCCTACTGCGGGCTCACCGCACTTCAAAGACACTTCCAACAAACTTGAGTGTAAAGACATTGAGCTCTCAATCTTCCTAAACAAATTTACATACACAACATCATATACAAATGTCCACCGTTGACTAGAAGTCAGGTGGAGCGAGATCAGGGCACCTCATCGTCTGCCCGCCGAAACAGCCCTCCTGGACAAAAAGAATGTCTCCAGCCTAGTCCCAGTCCCAGTGTTACTCTGGTCATGTGGGTCGATACACCGAGAGCGTCGACAGTGGCTATTTTAAAATGTATGTCTCTCCTTTCCCTAGTTATTTATTAACCAATAATGAATTACCTCACAACACCAAACGATTCATCTTTTTTTCCTGACACCCCAGCACAATATCACCCCTACCTAAACACCACTCACACCACAATATACCATCATTGCCCCAACAAACTACCTACCTAAATACCACTCACACCACAATATACCATCATTGCCCCAACAAACTATACCTACCTAAACACCACTCACACCACAATATACCATCATTGCCCCAACAAACTATACCTACCTAAACACCACTCACACCACAATATACCATCATTGCCCCAACAAACTACCTACCTAAATACCCACTCACACCACAATATACCACCACTGCCCTCAACAAACAACAACACTTAATTAAACAAATTCACGGAAAGTCTTCATATTATGGCAATAATCTCCTCGCTATGTGCATGTAGTACAGGAGATGTGCCACTAGACCAACGTTTTCCAATGGTCTCACTTTCATAGTTTTTACGACTATGGAACGAAATCCAATTCTTGGCTTCTCAAAATTTATGAATTTTTTCAATTTGAAAAAATCAGTAAAATATCCGAGATCAATCTAATTGATTGACTTTGCTAAATGGGATACATTGCATTTGGTTACGCCTCTCCGTAGTATCTGAGACCATGCGATGCATCATTTGGTTACGCCTCTCCGTAGTATCTGAGACCATGCGATGCATCATTTGGTTACGCCTCTCCGTAGTATCTGAGACCATGCGATGCATCATTTGGTTACGCCTCTCCGTAGTATCTGAGACCATGCGATGCATCATTTGGTTACGCCTCTCCGTAGTATCTGAGACCATGCGATGCATCATTTGGTTACGCCTCTCCGTAGTATCTGAGACCATGCGATGCATCATTTGGTTACGCCTCTCCGTAGTATCTGAGACCATGCGATGCATCATTTGGTTACGCCTCTCCGTAGTATCTGAGACCATGCGATGCATCATTTGGTTACGCCTCTCCGTAGTATCTGAGACCATGCGATGCATCGTTTGTGGCCCCTACTGCTCCTTGATATTAGAACCGCTGAGTTAATCTAATTTAAACCAAGGAACACTATACAACTATGTCAAGGGCACTTGAAGTTAAATGCCACACCCAATAAAACAGATAAATAAGATAAGACAATTCAAAAATTAGTTTTACAGTATTAAAAATCATACCAATGCAACTCATAATATAATGTTTGAGGGGGTGGGGAGGGTTATTCTTGTTGTTTGTCTTTGTTTTGGTTTTGTTTGTTTGTTGTTGTTTTTTTGTAGATAATTTTTTAAGTTATCAAATGCCGCTGATCGCAGCGGGGGCCAAATTCTGATTAAGTCGACGCCCTGAGACTAGGTAATTTACATACATTTTTGTAACGTGGGACAAACAAGCGTCCTGACACGATCCAAATATAGTAACAGTGGACGAACAAAGGCATAGGCATAAGGGTCGAGAACTGCGTGCACGTAAACTAAAGTTAGCGAGGTCGTATCTATTCGTGATACAATTGGAAGTTATGAATTATAACCAAGTTAACAACATACTATAACTATTGCATGGATTCGATATGACACATAATCCAGTCTTTAAATTAATCAGTTTTGCGGCCTTTTTAAAAATTCTATGCCAGCTATCGTGGATTTCTTTTCTTCAAAAATTTACTTTAAGAACGTTCTCACAGTAGTTTGTTCTAAAAAAACAAGAACAAGAAATCAAAGAGTCGTTTGTCAAAAACCATCACCCCTTTCTGTTGGTGTGAGGGGTGGGGGGCGCTCCCTACTGCCTGGTACAACACTAAATTATTTCTAGAGCAACTTGACCGCGGTGTCGTAACGGCGGCTGACGATTAATTAAACAAGACAAACAGACATAAGTCTGTCTATTGAAGTACGTGGGTCGACATGTCTATTAGCACGCCCGTGTGTTGCCATAACAAAGACTTTGGATCACATGTGATCACGACAGGTCTACACCAGCCATTGCCGATAGATCACCCTGGCGCTCGGCGTGATTACACTTACACGCTTGGTTCGTCCCGTTAATTGGAGGGACACAAGGGCAAGTACCCTGGGGGTGCCGCGATTACCCTCCCTTGACAATATTTTCCTAAGGATTCCTGACGGTATTGACTTACGGAGGGTAACTAGGAACTCGAGACTCAGTCATTACTTCTGGAATGTTTCACAGATTGTACAGATACAGGGAGGTAACTCAACTAGTGAACTGGTTTGTCTTCATAGGTACATTCCCCTTACAGTACCATAACTTTATTTAAAATACCCCACGCCCCCCTCCCAACTCATATTGGCTTTGCGCAAAAGTAAAAACGAAATAATAAAAAGATACATCTTATTGAATAAACAAATCAGAATTCCTAAATTCATTTAACGCGAATTGTATTGAGGATGAGAAATTCAGACGCTATTAAATTAAACCGGCACTTATGGATCTACAATGGCTTCCTGTGGCTGTAAGAATAGACCATGAGATTCTTTCACGATCATATGGCAGTATGGACGAATCAGCGCCTCAGTATTTCATGGAGTTATCATCGGAACATGTATCTCTAAAGGGGCTGCGATTTTCTACCATATTATAGAATAGGGTTGATCATTTCTAAGACCGGAAAACGTCATCGCTCAAAGAGTAATGTTCTATCTTTAGATTACATTTTAGCGGAACAATGTGTTACAGCATAAATGAAGTCGAATCACTATGTTCTTAAAATTGTTAGCATAATAAAATTACGAAACTGTTTTTCCATTTTCAAGTCCAATTTGCTGTCTAAAATTAACAAATAGCTGACAAAATACATCCTTCTCCATATACCAACATGTACACATTGAGTCGTATCTTTTATTAAATTTTCATGAAATCTGACTTTAAAAGAGATAAATATAGCCCCAATATTTCTATTAATAGCTCTCCGCCATATTATGACAAGGCCTTATAGGTCTGCGATGAAGCTTTTAAGGAAAATACAAGATATACGAACGAATCGTTTATTAAATTAAAAAATTTTTTTTAAATTAAAGCTTTATTAATATACCAGTGCACAAGTAGACGTTTCGGCTAATGCCTCCATCAGTGCAGCAAAGATTTATTTATTTTAAATCGTCTATCTTGTACTTAGCTATCTTATACGTAGTCCTTTCTGATAGTTGCCACGCCATAGTAGATGGCAAGCGTTTCTTTCAATCGTCGGCCCCAAAATTTTGGAACAATCTTCCGAAATTTTTGAAAGAGTGGGAAAACAAAAAGAAATTTAAGAAAAATTTCAAGACTTTTTTATTTTTATTTGATATGTTGTTTTTTTAACATCAGAGCGCAACGAGCATATTGGTCTAGCATGGTCAGTGTCAGTGTCAGTGTCCGTGTCAGTGCTACTATAGCAGAAATCATTCGTTCATACATAAGTTGTTGATATCTCGAGGAACTGAGGTCCGGCTAACGGACAGGGAACAACACACAACAAATTATTCTACAATAAAAATAACTATGTATCGACAACATGAATCTACTCAATAGCATGAATCCTTTCAACAGCCTGAACCCATTCGTATATATAATAAACAACCCAAAACTGATTCAATAGCCTGACTCAACTAAACATCCTCAATCTAATCTATTCGACAACCTTAGAAGACACTTTGTTGTGGAGAGTTTTTCAAAGTTATTGTCTTGATTTTCTGAGCCAAGCGCTATGTGTCACTATGTGTCACTATGCGATCACTATGTGATCTGCGAGATCAAGAGCTGACAATCGAGACCGGATGTGCCCAGAAAGGAAGGTTTTACGTTCAAGTTTGCCCGGCAGACGACAACTTCCACCAGCAGACGTGAAATGTTAATCCTATTGTGCATTGTCTCCCCCTTACCCCAAAAAGCGGCGGTATTACAAGCGCCATGACACGTACCTTCGCGTGTGACTTCCGGTGTCAATGTCTGTCTCTTTAACTGTACACGGTGGTAAAATTGTCTGCATAACTATATACAGTACAGTATCTCCCTTCCCCAGATAAGATAAGATCATCTCAGCTAGGGAGGGGAGACCATCTCAGCTGGGGAGGGGAGACCATCTTATTTGGGAAGGGGAGAACATCTCAGCTAGGGAGGGGAGACCATATCAGTTGGGGAGGGGAGACAATCTCAACTAGGGCGGGGAGCCTTCGTGGGTGTTTGAACATTTCTCCTTAATTGACCAAGAATCTATCCCAGGCAAACTTGATTAGAGTGCAAGTGTGGCTCAAGTGTGTACATCGAGGGACAAGGGCGGGTATTTATCTTGGTCGAGAATAGCGAGGGTGGAAATGATAAACAGCCGTCAATCATGGCTCAGGTGTGGTCAGCTGAGGTAAGCATGTTCAAGTTGGGTCAACAGGTGGCGAGGAAATTAGCGCTAGGACATCAGACATAAGCTGCTAGTGGGGAAATGAATGGCAATATTTTGCTTTCAGACAAAGGAGATTGTACACCTTTGTGGAAACATTTCTTTGCCCGACAGGGTGCCTTTAACTAAGACGATCCCATACTCCCAGGGGATCACGAACACAAATATGATCCCTTTGCATAACGGGATCACGTACACAAATATGATCCTTCTGCATAACGGGATCACGTACACTAATATGATCCTTTTGCATAACGGGATCACGTTATGGTTGGAACCCGTTCCCGATATGATCCAGTTTTCCAGGGAAGCCTAGTTCCCTGGTGTAGTAACAATCCTTTGTCCCCTTTAATTTCATCTCATCAAATTCCATTTGAGGACCTGTTATATGTCCCCTTTAAGCAGCGCGGCCCTCCCAGGTATCTGACCGACGCCGGGTAGCAATTTATAATTACCGCACAGCAACGTTTTATACGGATAACCAAAGATCGGTGTATAATTATATAATAGAGGTGCAACTTTGCACACAAGTTTTTTCTTTTTGCACATGGACCAACGAACCTTACAGGAAACATCGATCCCGCTCGCCGTAAGATTAGTTCCCCATGTGCTCCAGTTCCCCATAAGCTCCAGTTCCCCGTAAGCTCCAGTTCCCCGTAAGCTCCAGTTCCCCGTAAGCTCCAGGTTCCCCGTGAGATCTAGTTCCCCGTGAGATCTAGTTCCCCATGTACTCCAGTTCCCCATGTGCTCCAGTTCCCCGTAAGATCTAGTTCCCTATGAGATCTAGTTCCCAGTGAGCTCCAGTTCCCCGTAAGCTCCAGTTCCCCGTAAGCTCCAGTTCCCCGTAAGCTCCAGTTCCCCGTGAGATCTAGTTCTCCATGTGCTCCAGTTCCCCATGTGCTCCAGTTCCCCGTGAGATCTAGTTCCCCATGTGCTCCAGTTCCCCATGTGCTCCTCCAGTTCCCATGTGCTTCAGTTCCCCGTGAGATCTAGTTCCCCGTGAGATCCAGTTCCGCATGTGCTCCAGTTCCCCATGATATCTAGTTCCCCATGTGCTCCAGTTCCCCGTGAGATCTAGTTCCCCATGTGCTCCAGTTCCCCGTAAGCTCCAGTTCCCCGTAAGCTCCAGTTCCCCATGTGCTCCAGTTCCCCGTAAGCTCCGGTTCCCCATGAGCTCCAGTTCCTCGTAAGCTCCAGTTTCCCGTTAGCTCCAGTTCCCCGTTAGCTCCGGTTCCCCTTGAGCCCCGGTTCCCCATTAGCCCCAGTTCCCCGTTAGCTCCAGTTCCCCGTTAGCTCCAGTTCCCCGTGAGCTCCGGTTCTCCGTGAGCCCCGGTTCCCCGTGAGCTCCAGTTCCCCGTGAGCTCCAGTTTTGGCTCCTCCCTCTCACGTTAACAGTTAGATCCCGTGCCATGTAGGATTATAAAGAAATCCACCAAATATTGTCAAAATGTCAGCAACACCAAAGTAGCGGTTCAACTTACTCTTCACATTAATTTTTCGTTAAATGGCTTAGACCTTTTTTTTCCTTTGAAAAAGAATAATTTAAAAAAATTCAAATGAAATTCTCCAGAGATTTTCAAAATAACTTTTATGTCTCATTTCATTATATTTTAAAATATCTTTTCAAAAAATAAGAACATATTAGTCATATTTCCTTTAAATCATTGACGATAAAGAAACAATAAAGAATGCAAAGGACTATTACAAAACTCGTAATTTGTCTATAAGACTAACATCTGGAATAATGAAGAAACCTTGACATTTATGTATGAAATTGACTGAGTTTGACGAATACTTTCAGTAAAACATGAAAATTGTTCACATCAAAATCCGTTGAAAGAAATGGAGATCTTGTAAATAGTAAAACTAAAGAATTTTCTAGAGCAAGATAGATCTTCCCGAATAAAAAGACTAATATTAAATTCACGGTCTTACAAATAATTAATTTAAAACTATCTTCGAAAATTATTTTTTTATATATAGAATAGCCCAGAATCAAGTGAATGAGACGATTACTTTTCAAATAATGCACAATTAGAATCGAGCAGGTACCTCAAAGTTGGTTACTGTTGTGGTTGGTTACTGTTGTGGTTGGTTACTGTGGTGGTTGGTTACTGTGGTGGTTGGTTACTGTGGTGGTTGGTTACTGTGGTGGTTGGTTACTGTGGTGGTTGGTTACTGTGGTGGTTGGTTACTGTGGTGGTTGGTTACTGTGGTGGTTGGTTACTGTGGTAGTTGGTTACTGTGGTGGTTGGTTACTGTGGTGGTTGGTTACTGTGGTGGTTGGTTACTGTGGTGGTTGGTTACTGTGGTGGTTAAATACTGTGGTGGTTAGTTACTGTGGTGGTTAGTTACTGTGGTGGTTGGTTACTGTGGTGGTTGGTTACTGTGGCTGTTGGTTACTGTGGCTGTTGGTTACTGTGGCGGTTGGTTACTGTGGTGGTTGGTTACTGTGGCTGTTGGTTACTGTGGTGGTTGGTTACTGTGGTGGTTGGTTACTGTGGTGGTTGGTTACTGTGGTGGTTGGTTACTGTGGTGGTTGGTTACTGTGGTGGTTGGTTACTGTGGTGGTTGGTTACTGTGGTGGTTGGTTACTGTGGTGGTTGGTTACTGTGGTGGTTGGTTACTGTGGTGGTTGGTTACTGTGGTGGTTGGTTACTGTGGTGGTTGGTTACTGTGGTGGTTGGTTACTGTGGTGGTTGGTTACTGTGGTGGTTGGTTACTGTGGTGGTTGGTTACTGTGGTGGTTGGTTACTGTGGTGGTTAGTTACTGTGGTGGTTGGTTACTGTGGTGGTTGGTTACTGTGGTGGTTGGTTACTGTGGCTGTTGGTTACTGTGATGGTTGGTTACTGTGGTGGTTGGTTACTGTGGCTGTTGGTTACTGTGGCTGTTGGTTACTGTGGCTGTTGGTTACTGTGGCTGTTGGTTACTGTGGTGGTTGGTTACTAGCGCAAACAAACTAAGAATATTGGTAATATACTTTGTTTTACCGAGTTAATAATAATAAAAAATGATCCGTAGATATTTTTCGCATTTGTTGTAGAGAAGATGTTTTCAGCATATTTTGTAAAGAAGATATTTTCAGCACTTGTTGTGAAGTAAATATGTTCAGCATCTGTTGTGAAGTAAATATGTTCAGCATCTGTTGTGAAGTAGATATGTTTAGCATCTGTTGTGAAGTAAATATGTTCAGCATCTGTTGTGAAGTAAATATGTTCAGCATCTGTTGTGAAGTAGATATGCTCAGCATCTGTTGTGAAGTAGATACGCTCAGCATCTGTTGTGAAGTAGATACGTTCAGCATCTGTTGTGAAGTAAATATCTTTAGCATTTGATGTTGTTAAGTAGATATTAACAAAATATGTCTGAGGGCAAGGTATCACGATGTGCCAAATCAAGGGGAGGCAAGCAAATGTTTCGTTTGTTAGTTGGCGTTATCTCTCTTTGGAAAAACATTGGGGGAAATGATAAAAAAATGTCTGGCAGAAACTATTTTAAAATGTGATTATCTGATCCAAAGTCTTATCTCTGCGTGTAATGTCATACAAATACGGGCATAGCAGAGACTAACATAATAAAATGTGATGATCCGGTAGTGCGTCTAAACGTATAATATAAATATAAAAAATATAGTTCACAATAATGCGTTTAACGTCATATGTTTTGCTGTTTGTTCATTCGAGAAGGCATCTTGTCGACACGGTCGTTGCTTTATTGTGACCAGTGTACTATAACTATTTCTGTCTTCCTATCCAGGTGGCTATCTACCTTATTGATTGTTTATTTTACTCATCTGTATGTTACACAGTGACTAGTCCACAGTCCACAGTTGGTTAAGGGTAAAATATACTTTTATGGGGTGTATAATGGACGTCAATGTTACAAGGTGTATGGCAGGTTTCTTCCACATTTACCCACATACACATACACCACAGGCACCCACACCAACATCCGGGCTTTCGCCGACATCGGAGGGCCGAAAGGGATGTCTTCGAAAGTTTTTAATGAGTATTGCCTCGTGATAAACTGGCAGGTATTTTATTAACATTATTTATTATTTGCTTACATTTGTTCAAGCCAGGCTATGCCCCAAATAGATGGCGCTGAGTGTGAGCAGATGAGACGCGCTTGTCATGTGGTCTCGACATCTCCTCGCTGGGAGGAGAAGTTGGTGTTGACATCAATAATCAATAGTAAACTTTCCGCGTAGAAGAGTAATTAGCCGAGGGCGGGGAGATTACTGTCCCCAAAATTCGGAAGTTCGCCTCCCTTTCCCTGGTGACAGTAGATGGGAATATAGAAACAACTTATCAAATTATCTTTTTTTTAAAAAAACATCAAATTATCTTAAACATCTCATCAAGATCTAGTTCCCCGTGAGATCCAGTTCCGCATGTGCTCCAGTTCCCCATGATATCTAGTTCCCCATGTGCTCCAATCTAAAACAAATCATTGTTGTCGGTGAGTGAATCCATTTATAAACTTCTTTGGGTGCAAATCGGTATTATTTCTAGTGACGGACATATTCTGACGGCAAGGAGTGGTAAAGGTATGTTGAATGGTAGGGGAAGGTGGTGATCATTGTGACCTCTTGACCCTTGCCTGGTCAACACTGATACACCACCTGCTTGCTCCTTGTGGACACACGGGGATGGACACAGGTCAGAGGATGGAGAAATGATGGACCTGTGGAAGGGGGGGAAGGTGGTGTATTTGATGGCGAGCCAAAGAGTGATAGTTGTAACGAGTGGTGGGGGAGGGCTATCGTATAAAAAATAGTTCCAACAGATCTCAGAAAAACGTGCTTCCATTTTTGCATAATGAGAAAAGTTCTACGTAAATAAACCGAGCAGATCGGTTTATTGTTTGTATTCGTCTCTGGCCTTAACCAACCATTCGGCTAGTTACAGACGTGTGTCATTATGTAACGAAATTAGCCAATTAGAATGTAATTCATTAATAGTCGGTTCACACTGTGGATCATCTCGTGGAGCATACAATGGAGCAACCCATCGAATCTCGTTCGAACGCACTATTTTTGTCAGTCCACACACAATGGAGCATATTATGGAATGTGCATATTATGGAATGTGCATATTATGGAATGTGCATATTATGGAATGTGCATATTATGGAATGCTCCATAGTGTGCCGCTTAAATCGATTTAAATAAGCAGAATATCTAGAATGATGTCGTCATTTTAAATGTGTCTAAAACAGATATTCCATTTAATATCATTGCAAGGATCATGAACAGTACGACTAATGAAAAATATAAGACAGGATATCTGTGAAACAAGCAGACATCAATGGAAGTTCAAGTTTCAGAGTAAATACTAGCGTGTCAGGGATATGGTTCGTGTGTCACAGCAAGGACTCGCGTGTCGGTGACAGCGGCTAATGAGGGCGCTAATTGTGCCTATCCACAGTTTACTGTGTTCACGAGAGGCTTGTGTCAACATTGCAGACGACAACGTAAATACTAGAAATGATGGCGAGGAAGCGGCGCATGCGCATGACATTATCAACCAGCAAGTGTGTCTGCCACCAGGTCTGAGACAGTTTGTGTGTCTGCCAGCAAGCCTGAGACAGTGTGTGTCTGCTAGCAAGTCTGAGACAGTTTGTGTGTCTGCCAGCAAGCCTGAGACAGTGTGTGTGTCTGCCAGCAAGTCTGAGACAGTTTGTGTGTCTGTCAGGAAGCCTGAGACAGTGTGTGTCTGCCAAAAAGTCTGAGACAGTTCTTGTGTCTGTCAGCAAGCCTGAGACAGTTTGTGACCCATCATACTAAATATAATTGTACTGGAAGTTAAACTTGCAAATGCACGAGTTCCATCAATCCATGGGCTACAATGAAAAAAGCATATCACAGATATTGCTTAAAATCTTTGTTTCCAAAATAGTGACTTTAGTGAGGCACAACAAAAAGTTTTTAACCTTTCTTTCATATTCCATGTTGAGTTTGCGCAGCGAGTGAAGCAATTTGTGGCCATCAAATGTTTGATTGCTGAGCACAACAAAAGTGGGTAAAATGGTGGCCTTCTTTTAGAGCGGCATTCAAGGTAAGACAGGATGTAGCACGTTTTATAGGAGGCTACAAATAGCTGTCGACAGCGTCATGATCCTGATTGACAGCCGTTATTTGTGATAATGTCCGGGCGCCATACGCAAGACGTATATGAAATCTATCAAAATGTCAACAAATCTAATTTACAAACTCCATCTCTGAAAAATCCGGGGGGCCATTTATGACGTGACGTACAAATTCGTGTGTTGAGACCGATGGTGGCTCACTGTCCATATCCCCTTACAGACATGCATACAGACAGACAGACATACAGATAGTCGTACATACAGACAGATAGACATACATACGGACAGACATACAGACAGACAGACAGACATACATACAGACCGACAGACATACAAAAAAACATACAATAGTCGTACATACAGACATGCAGACAGACATATAGACAGACATAAAAAGATATACAGACAGACATGCCTACAGACAGACCTACATATACAGACATACTTACAGAAAGACATACCGACAGACATACGACAGACATACAGACAGACATACAGACAGACATACATGCAGACATACATACAGACATTCAGACAGACATACAGACAGACATACAGACAGACATACAGACAGACATACAGACAGACATACATACAGACATACAGACAGACATACAGACAGACATACATACAGACAGACATACATATATAGACAGACATACAGACAGACATACAGTCATACATACAGACAGTCATACAGACGGTGATACAGACAGACAGACAGTCATACAGACAGTCATACAGACAGACAGACTCACTTAAAGCTCTCCCCTCTCCGCCTGCTCGGCCTCATGCTCGCGGCCTGGCTACTCTTGGACTGGGTGTAAACAATGCTGTCATCACTGTGGCGCTGCCCACGATACTCCTTCCGCCGGAAGTCAGTTGGTCGTGGCTGGTGGGACTGCTGCTTGGGGCCGCTGGTGGGGCTGTCCCAGCTACCTCTGAGGAGAAATAAAAAGGGAAATCGAATCTCTGTTAAGACATGGGCCTGTACCCGTGTATAAGTGTGTCCCTGAGTCCACCCAGCTCCGATGGGTACCTGACAATAGTTAGGGAAGTTAAGAGGGCTGGACATTGTGCCACACAATCCCCACATAGCCCTGGCCTGTCAACGCTGCGTCACTTGCCAACAGGCCAGCGTGGTCTTTGCGTTCTTATAAAAACGCAGGAAGCAAGAACGTTCTTCTCAGACTGATAAATTAAAAAAATATTTTTTTTTAAAGTCTCCCTATAGTAGGCAGGTTTGTGGCATGGCAGACACTGAGGGCGTCCTTCTTTACGGGTGCCTTTGTTTTCTTCCCTTATTTTTCCTTTACACATCTTTTTTTTTAAATATACTTTTTTAATTAATAAAATTTTCTATCGCCTCAACCTGCTCCCTGTCCTTCTACCCCCTCAACCTGCTCCCTATCCTTCTATCGCCTCAACCTGCTCCCTGTCCTTCTATCGCCTCAACCTGCTCCCTGTCATTCTATCGCCCCAACCTGCTCCCTGTCTTTCTATCAAGTTTGAGTTTTGGTTGTGTGACTCAAGGGATTATCCATTACACACACCACAACGATTAATGTCAACCCACTTCTGCACACACCCTCGGCCCCTCTTCGTCCTTCCACTTTTATCCCTCAAATACCCTTACATATCCCCCTATATGCACTTACATGTCCCTCCTATATGTCAACAAATGTCCCTTATATGCCCTTACATGTCCCTACTATACGTACTCAAATGTCCCGCTATAAGCCCTTACATCTCCCTCCTATATGTCCGTACATGTACCTACTATATCCCCGAACATGTCCCCCCATACAATTTCACACACCCCTCCCCCCAACCCTCACATTTTTTTCTTTTCCAATCACCGGTTCCACAATCACAAGCCAATCATTACGACGTCGGAGATTGTGATCAATAAACGTGTCATCAAAAGGAAAGTAAACGACCGTGTGACCAGCAGACGAGAGCTATCTACCCGACCCGCGTCTGCACCCAGGGCCAGGGTCGTCGCGGTCAAATCCACGTCATACAGACAGATAACAGAGCCCGTGGTAGTGTAGCAGCCGTACACAGACCTGGCCACAGATACACAGACCTGGCCACAGATACACAGACCTGGCCACAGACACACAGAACTGGCCACAGATACACAGACCTGGCCACAGATACACAGACCTGGCCACAGATACACAGACCTGGCCACAGATACACAGACCTGGCCACAGATACACAGACCTGGCCACAGATACACAGACCTGGCCACAGATACACAGACCTGGCCACAGATACACATACCTGGCCACAGATACACAGACCTGGCCACAGATACACAGACCTGGCCACAGATACACAGACCTGGCCACAGATACACAGACCTGGCCACAGATACACAGACCTGGCCACAGATACACAGACCTGGCCACAGATACACAGACCTGGCCACAGATACACAGACCTGGCCACAGATACACAGACATGGCCACAGACACACAGACCTGGCCACAGACACACAGACCTGGCCACAGATACACAGACCTGGCCACAGATACACATCGGTTATGTAGATGGGTGAGTTAAGTATTCTAATACTTTAACCAATAAATGGTACCAGATGTCAGAAGTCCTTTCATTCAATGGTGCCAGATGTAGGAATTCCTGTCATTAAACAGTGCCAGATGTAAGAATTCCTGTCATTCAAGGGTGCCAGACGTCAGAAGTCCTGTCATACAATGGTGCCAAATGTCAGAAGTCATGTCATTAAATTTTGCCAGATGTCAGAAGAACGAGAAGTGGAGCCAGAAAGTCGAAATTTTCGTATGATTACTTTGAAATTAACAGGAGAGCACAAGTCTTCTTCTATCTAGCTGACGACACGGCGGAAGTGGTTTCATTTTAATTGGAAGGAGACAGTGTGTAAAAAGGATTGTGTGTCTGTAAGGGCTATGAATCAAAGTGTGGGATGAGGGGGGGGGTAGCTACTAAGGTACGGGTCCAAGTGTGGAGTGAGGGGGGGTGGGGGTACCTGCTCAAAGTTTGCTTAGGAGCAACCAGTGTTCGTGCAAACGGTGAGGTCACTGTGACCTTCAGAGGAGGTCCTGTCTTGATGCAGAAAATTCTTGAGTGTGGCTATACGAATGACGTCATCGGACAATTTGTCCGATGTTTGTTTTAGTACGTCAGAGGTTCTCAAGCCATGCGCTTGAGTTATTCCTTTGTTTTTAAGTAACTTTTGTACAAGCGAGCTACATACGCTTAAATGTAAACAATCACGTGTCACGTGGTTATAGAGGCCTGGAAATCGACAAGTTCGGGACCTCAAGGTCATGGAAAATAGAAACTTAAACCGACATGAATGCAGTTCATTGGTCATAGAATGGTCAATCAATGGTCAAATAATGGTAATACAGCGGTCATCTTGGTGATTGGCCACTAAACCAATACAGTTTGATTTATTTACCATTAAAACGCTTTCTCCAGCAGACGATACCAAAGCAAAACAACAAAATTGAACAATAATCTCGCTCTCAGAAACTTTTAAGGTCAAACTTTGGTCAGGTGTTCCACACAACTTGCCAACCCTACACCCTACCAACCCGCAGCTTGTAACAACCCAAGTGAGCAGTGTAGCTATTGTAATTGTCAACCCCCAGCTTGTCACAACCCAAGTGAGCAGTGTAGCTATTGTAATTGTCAACCCCCAGCTTGTCACAACCCAAGTGAGCAGTGTAGCTATTGTAATTGTCAACCCCCAGCTTGTGACAACCCAAGTGAGCAGTGTAGCTATAGTACTTGTCAACCCCCAGCTTGTCACAACCCAAGTGAGCAGTGTAGCTATTGTAATTGTCAACCCCCAGCTTGTGACAACCCAAGTGAGCAGTGTAGCTATAGTACTCGTCAACCCCCAGCTTGTGACAACCCAAGTGAGCAGTGTAGCTAGTACTCGTCAACCCGCAGCTTGTGACAACCCACTTGAGCCATGTAACACAAACGGCAAACATGATTTCGTCCCCTCCCCCGCCCCAACCCCCAGCTATCGACGTCACCGCGTCTGAGAGTGTGGTGACAAAGAGTTGAAAGAATTCCAATGATGCGTGCCCGGGGAAAAAGGTAAAACACATAAACTTGCCAGGCATCTACACCGTCAAGGACCTGGGCTGACCTTTCAAGTGGGGCAGCACCATGCACAAGCACAACGAAAGGGCAAATGTCGTGTTTTAAATGGGCGGTATATATGTGGAGAAGAACAAAACTGGCGATGAAAGAAAGATTTGAGCGGCATGAACGCCAGTTGGTGGAAGGTATGCCGAAATGGTCTTGTCGCCTCAACGCAGTTCCCATGTGAAAATCTCAGAGACAGTTGCGTGGAACAAGCTATGTGCTGCAGGCCGTGTCTTTGTTATTATCGCATTCATACAGTCAGGTCCTGTCCACTGTCCTTACAAACATTCATACTTACACATGTAGGTCCTGTCTACAAACTATACAAACATACATAAAATCACATGTAGGTCCTGTCTACAAACCATACAAACATTCATACACTCACACGTAGGTCCTGTCTACAAACCATACAAACATTCATACAATCACACGTAGGTCCGGTCTACAAACCATACAAACATTCATACAATCACACGTAGGTCCTGTCAACAAACCATACAAACATTCATACAATCACACGTAGGTCCTGTCAACAAACCATACAAACATTCATACAATCACACGTAGGTCCTGTCAACAAACCATACAAACATTCATACAATCACACGTAGGTCCTGTCAACAAACCATACAAACATTCATACAATCACACGTAGGTCCTGTCAACAAACCATACAAACATTCATACAATCACACGTAGGTCCTGTCAACAAACCATACAAACATTCATACAATCACACGTAGGTCCTGTCAACAAACCATACAAACATTCATACAATCACACGTAGGTCCTGTCCATACAAACATTCAACCAAACACGGTTCAGCCAATAAAATATCAACCTGTATTTGTTTTCATGTTATATTCATATGTTCGGCTTTTCTAACACCACATTACTCGTTTACCTGACAAATTTCATAGATCATCTGCCACAACCTCCTAATGTACTCACTTGTGTTAGTGTTAGCCAATGAAATGTCAATTATTTGAGTTGGCCAATCAAATGTCAATTATTTGCGTTGGCCAATGAAATGTCAATTATTTACGTTGGCCAATGAAATGTCAATTATTTGCGTTGGCCAATGAAATGTCAATTATTTGCGTTGGCCAATCAAATGTCAATTATTTACGTTGGCCAATCAAATGTCAATTATTTTCGTTGGCCTATGAAATGTAAACTATTTGCATTCGCTTATGGTAAATGCATAAAATAAAAACAGGGTATTAGTAGGCCTGACAGGACGTAACACAACAGCGAACGTTTCGGCAAAGAGCCTTCTTCAACGGACAAATAGTACACAAATGAAACGAATAAAACGAAATAATAGAAAAAAAAACACTTAGCTGCGGTGAAATCCAAGTAGTCCAGTAGTCCATCTCTACTGGACTACTTGGATTTCACCGCAGCTAAGTGTTTTTTTTCCTATTATTTCGTTTTATTCGTTTCATTTGTGTACTATTTGTCCGTTGTAGAAGGCTCTTTGCCGAAACGTTCGCTGTTGTGTTACGTCCTGTCAGGCCTACTAATACCCTGTTTTTATTTTATGCATTTACCTTTTTAAAAGCCTGACTGCAGTCTCACCCCCATTACTTTATTTGCATTCGCTTATGAAATTCAAACAATAATTGTTTTAGCTTTGCTGGCGCCATTGGAGGGGCGTATTCAGCTTATCTGTACCACCACCACCCCCAAGTCTAATCACTGAGTCAACTCTGAGGCCGTTCAATTGTTGCGTTAAGGAATGCTGCAAAGAGTGGGGTACTTGGGTGCAGAATGCTAAACAAATCGGGTGGGCTCCATTAACTACATAGTCTGAAATCTTCTACCGTTGTGTCTACAAGGGAGCCTGTAGCTTTGTTGGAATGCCTGCATCTAGATTTGTTGATTCTAGAATTGTAGGCAGACAAAGTCAAATGTTGGATAGCAGGATAGTGAGCGGCAATGTGTTGGAGAGGAGAATCCGTGGGAGAATTAGATCTAGTTGTGAAAGACAAACGGTGATAAGAGAAATCGGTAAGACAATGTTCAGTATCAGAATGTTGGCGATATACAATGTTGAATATTAGCATTTTGGCTGAACATCGCAATCTAACGTTAAATTATGTATCGTGTGTTTAAAACAACAAATAACATTATGAGTATGTACACATACCTGAATCTCAAATTGTGTCATAGAACCAAACTGTCTCTCACAAACTATCATAGTCCGTTGTTTTATTTAAACAACCGCCAATTGCGACCAGCATGTCAAATATCAGTCAGTTTGTCTTCTTGCAGGCGTCAAGGTAAGTGTAAAATGACGTCCTTAAATACACATTAACTGACGTGCATGCGGCCAAGTGTGTCCCGGGGCCCCAATAAGCCTTTGTCTCTGACATACATTTCATTAAGGAATTTTTTATTCGATCTTGGTACCTGCCATTTAATGACAAATCAATACGCGGGTTTTATAACAACAACAACCGTAACTGTAATTGTAATATGTGTGGGCGGTCACTGTATCGACAGCAGTACGAGTTGTGGAATCGATGTGGTCACGTCGGAGTCCTTCACTGGATTCGAACAGCGTCAAGAGATTTGGTCAAAGTGGCTGGGGTTTAGATAAAAAAAGATGTCTGTTTACATTTGTATCGCAGTAGACATCGCCGTAACGTGACGACACAGATGAAAGAAGCAAAGATGACCTGACGCCGGGAGTGGTACCCAGAATACCTTTCGATCCACAGCTAACAATGCGTTTGTCACGTGACGTTGCCGCCCCAATCAGTGTCAGAACGAGGCCGGCGCTTAACGTAATGAGCTGTTTGGACGCAATGTACCTCCCTTTGACTTCATAGTACTACATTTTTAAAAAAAAATCTAGACTATTTGCGTCGTGACAGCCTTGGACAATTATATCTGAAATACTTGGACGGCGTTAAATGTTAGTGACCGCAAAGTGGTCCCCTCTCCCCCCACAGCAAATATCGTACATTTTTTAATTTAAAAAAAAACAACAAACAAACAAACTATCAACTCATTTCATTGACAATTTTCTTCAGGGATTCAGGGATAATTTAATGTATTCCCTTTCCTCAATATAGTTGAATTAATGCTACATGGTTAGGTCCGTTACACAGTGTCATGTCCGTTACACAGTGTCACGTCCGTTACACAGTGTCCCGTCCGTTACCAAGGATCACGGCCGTTACAACCCACCGATGGCGTCGAGTGAGGCGAAAGTGCTTTAACTGTGGAAATACAGCTGGCAAAATCTTAATGTTTTAAAAAATGTATGAATCATAACTTAATCATAACTTAATCATAACTTAATCATAACTTAATCATAACTTAATCATAACTTAATCATAACTTAATCATAACTTAATCATAACTTAATCATAACTTAATCATAACTTAATCATAACTTAATCATAACTTAGTCATAACTTAATCATAACTTAATCATAACTTAATCATAACTTAATCATAACTTAATCATAACTTAATCATAACTTAATCATAACTTAATCATAACAAGTCGTCCTCACTAGCAAATAGTTTTCATCAATCATGGATACATTCTTACACGCCAACATTAAGGTGCAATGATATACGACCACAATGACTGTCTTGTGCCGAGCTGATGTTTACGACTGGTTCCTCTGAAACTGTATGTGTTGTGTGGGCGTGGGGAACCAATGAAGACAGATGACTCAGTTAAGTCATTTCTCCAACTGTCGTCGCCGGGTTGGTAACAAAGAGCGGTAATCCTAGTTTCACTCAATTGTAGCCGACATTCAATGACGGACACCTTCTCTGCGCACTTCGGTGCGCACGTAACCGCCTTGTACAAACACCGTGCCCAGGCGTGCAGTGGGCCACCAATCAGTCAAGATTAGCCCTAGTCAAGCTGTGTTTACCAAGTGCAGGGAATATTATAAATGCGCAACGTTTGAGAGATTGGCGAGATTTGTGGATGATTTCAAACGACTGGCCGTCAAAACAGAGCGATCTATCACATCCACGACGACAGCACTAGATCTTTGTACTCAGGCTTTGAAGGCCTGGGTCTACCTACTGCTGTCACGTGGACGTGTGGCCCGTGAGACGAATGGTCCGGTTGGACAGCGTGATCCAACACGATAACACTTAACACCATAGAGCAGAGGTTCTCAAAGTGGGGTCCACGGCTCCCTAGGGCAGTGCTTCTCAAACTTTTAACTATGACGGACCGGCAGGAATTTTTTCCATTGCGCCAGGGACCGGTGCTCTATTTTCCTTGCACTGACAAAATTTTTCTGTCCTTTTCTGATATCTTCTGCGGACCGGCGGCGGATGGCCCACGGACCGGCACCGGTCCGTGGACCACCACTTTGAGAAGCACTGCCCTATGGGACTGCGAAGCGGTTTCATTAAGACCGCTAAAAACCTACAAATATTTATTTATATTACAGGTTCTACTGAAGAATCGGGGAGTTTTATATACTTCATAAAATAAATGGAATTAAATTTAATTCTTAAAAAATAAATTACTTATTTGTACAAGTACATATAAAACAGCGAATATAAAATGTTATTCAACGATTACATAGCATGTAATGTTTTATGAATACATAAATTTTTGTAAAAAAATGTTTTATTCACTAAACTTTTCTTTTTTTTTAAAGGGGACCGCCAGCTATCAAACAATTTTTAAAGGGAACCACACGCTGGAAAAAAAAATTGAGAACCGCTGCTAAAGAGTCTCCTATCATGGCAGAATATTTTTTCAACGCCATTGATCTTGTTAAATGCTTCAGTTGTATGTGGTTGTATATTGAGATAGATCACTGCGTTCAAGCGGTGTACAGTTTATAAATAGTGGAATAAGATATGTTATAATATTCAATAATTAATAGCTGATATATTCGCAAAGAATTTCTGCAGTCGGCCGAAGAAGTTTCGTCGAAGCTCCTGATCGAATTACGTACGTCCATGCCAATCATTTTTAAGTAAAACTGGTTGTAAACTCTAGGCATAGTCCGATATGAGCTGTGGATTTTCAGATGCAGACACCCAAAACTGCAGTGGAAGTCATGGCACACGTAGTCCTGCCACTAGCCGTCAGACGTGGCCAGGTAACAGTAATGACCGTGGAGCGGTGCAACAGACTGGACAGCATGGGAAACATGTTCCTACGTGCAACCCGTTTACCTGGCCGTCACGATAGAAACAGAAGGTAGCCATGGACGTGTACATTGAAGCCTTGACTCAATCGAGAGACAGAAGGTAGCCATGAACATTTGCATAGGAGCATTGAGTGAATAGAGAGACAAAAGGTAACCATGAACGTGTACATTGTAGCCTTGACTCAATCTAGAGACAGAAGGTAGCCATGAACATTTGCATAGGAGCATTGAGTGAATAGAGAGACAAAAGGTAACCATGAACATGTACATTGTAGTCTTGACTCAATCTAGAGACAGAAGGTAGCCATGAACATGTACATTGTAGCTTTGAGTCAAAAGAGAGGTTTGCGGTAAAACCCTCTGAAGTTCCTCGCATTGAAATCTGCCAAACTTAGGGAATCCGGGAAGTAGTGCAGTACACGATGCGTCACACACGACGGCCACCAAGCGAGGAACTTTCAGGACCCTGTGGGGTCAGTGGCATCGAACTTTGATGGTCAGTTTGAGTCTACAACAGGACTCTGGAAAGTGTGCAGCGTACACGGCCGAGATGGGAAGACGGGGGTTTTGATATGATCGGATTCTCTCCGTTAAATTATAATCGATCTCACGATCTTGAGGTGATCGGATTCTCTCAGTTAAAATAATCGATCTCACGATCTTGACGTGATCGGATTCTCTCAGTTAAAATAATCGATCTCACGATGTTGAGTACGGCAGCGCTTAACATGTTGCTACGAGTTATCCAGCCATTGAACAAAAAACTCCATTAATAATTCTACGGAAATGGTCATTGAACCGAGACCAGGTGAATAAGGGCGGATATTATGACCCCCTTTCCAGTCCATGGCGGACTATGGGGCAAGTGAAGTAGCGTTCACAAGTTTTTTAGCCACCACTAACGAGCAGGGGAATGTGTGGCCAGCACAATGCCCCAGGGGCCTAGCCAGTACCTGGACCCGAACCCTCGACTCGGGATCTGCCTCGGATCGATAGTCCAGTGCGCTACCACCTAGACCATCGCGCCCCTCAGCGGATATTAGCAACAATTGAAAATGTCACCTGTCATTTACTGAAATGTCATTAGTCAGTATGTCATATGAATCTACTGAAAATACTGTCATATCGTCAAAATCTCGGTCTGAGATTGTTCAACAAATGTCAAATAGTCACTCTTTTATTCTAAATACTATCTGAATACATTAGCTGATTGTCATGCGACTTACCCAAGGAGACGAAGGAAATTCTTCCAAGCCCTGGTCACAATGACCTCACTGACGTCACAATCATGCCCTGCACCCGATGACCTAACGTCTGCCACGGCGTAAAAAAAAACAACTGACCGGAATTAAATTCTTTATCACTAAAGTGTTTCCTGAAGTTTTTATTTATCAACAATAGAAAACGAAATTATGGAACGTGCGAAGAATAACGAAATAAATTATTTATCGGGTTCACTTTTTTTTATCGAATAATGATTCTAGAGGATTTGGTTAAACTATTTTAGCGCAACGTCTGAAAAATAATAATAATATTAATTATCAATATACGTAATTCCCGTTGTCTGTATGTATGGATGTAATTATACTTCTGTTAGGTGGCGCTGCGAAATTTGTAATGCTGTTAGGTGGCGCTGCGATCGATTGTGTTTTATAGTGCTGCACCAAAAGTAACACTTTTCGAACGTTCCGCATAAAATCGTTCAATATGATAATAAATGAATCAAATAAAAATAAATGAAAGTTCTGTATTACGTTATTTTTTAATCTGATGTGTATTTATTTTGAAAACTTCCGTCATTTTTGACGGGTGATACGCTAGTAATAAAATACTTCATTTACATATATAATATTAAATTCGTTTGAGTATTGTCAGACAACAACATTACTACTTGTGTATAATAAACTCAGATTTAAATGATGATACCGGTATGTTTACCTGGGTTTGAATCAAGTCATAGGCGGTTCTAAACTTTCTATAACACCAACAAACCATCGACCTGATATTTTATGTATAGTCAATGGCCCAGGAAGCTCACTGTGTCACAAACTGAAAATCTGAGCCAGCGTCACGTTAGTCGATATATCCGAAGTATTAGAGTCCAGGTCTGACTCCTGCCTGCTCAACCTCGGCCAGGGTCAACTGTCCAGTGTCGTCACGTGACCGGTCAATCAGGTACTTTCAGCAATCCGGGTCTTCTGTGTTGAATTATGGGAAGACCCGACTATCTGGCGTATGGGTTTATAGAGAGAGAGCCTCACGTTGCAAAATGAAAGCTCCCTTAAAAGTATAGCCGTGTAAAACTCCTCTAACTTTAGGTCAGTGGTTATCAACATTTTTACGGACAACATGCTGTAACGATGTTTTTTAAACTACATTTATCATGAAAAATATACATGAAAATAGTATTAACATTTGTCCGCTAGGATCGTTTTTGCTATTCACCAAGGCTAAGGGCTTACAACCGCGACGTTAAGAACCACTGCCATAACTAACCTAACACGCTGGCCATGTCTCACCTATTGACCAACTTCATGCCAACAATATTTCCCCCGACCTTCCAACCACGGATCTCAAAACATGGGAGGGATTCGAACGGCACAATCCGTGCAACGGCCTTGACCGGCGACAACTGGGGGTGGGGTAGGGGCGGTAGTTACAGGGATGGGGGTGGGGGGGAGTTGGTCGTGCAGTCCCGGGGGTCGGCATGTCAGAAATAGGTCGCTGTCACCTACCCCCCCCCCAACAAGGGCGGTAGAAGGAAGGACCAGGCTGGTGTCCCTCTGCAGAGAGAAGACAACCCCTGGCAAGACGAGGGAGGGGGCGCCAGGTTGTGAGACACGACCCGGGAGGAAATTAGAGAAATTATCGCTATTCCGTTGGAAATGTCAGAAATGTTTCTGCGATGCCCACCGCATGGCTCTCACATAACTTGGTTTAGAGTTGAGGTGAAAACATGGCCAAACAAAAAGACAGGAAATAAATAAAAGAATTGAAACTTTGACGAAATAGAGGTAAAATAAAAACTAGTCTTGTTTTTTAAAATTGTATTTTCAAAATTTAAATAAAAGAAAGAGAGACAAAGGCAAAAGACTGGAATCTAATTTCAGGTGAAATACATTTGTAAAAAAAAATCACATGCATTACAGGGTGAATGAGTACAAGTTTATACATGCACTTGCGTTCTGGTGCGCACAGGTGAATCAAAATGCAGGTACCTAACAGCACCTACAAGTTTGCCCTCGTAAGTTGGGGCTAATGCCACCCCTCACCCGGCGCCGGTCATTAAATACTTCACAGGTGCGAACATCACATCCCCGTGACTGACCCATCCCTCTACCGCTAGCCACCTGGCCATAGGTCTCTCAGTCAATGCCCAACACATCTATCTAATCATGCCTAAATGACCTAAATAACTGCATAGTCCTTTTGTTATATCTCGTCATTATGGTGTTGGTGTTTATCTTTTGAAGTCATTACTCTGGCGTCTTCGTTGACGTAGTCTGAATACAGGTCCAGCAAATACGCCAGCAAATCTGTCAAAGTATATTCACAACTTGTATGTGGTTTGTCTTAATGCCAATATGACAAAGTCTATTCCCAACTTGTATGTGGTTTGTCTCAATGCCAATATGACAAAGTCTATTCCCAACTTGTATGTGGTTTGTCTCAATGCCAATATGACAAAGTCTATTCCCAACTTGTATGTGGTTTGTCTCAATGCCAATATGACAAAGTCTATTCCCAACTTGTATGTGGTTTGTCTCAATGCCAATATGACAAAGTCTATTCCCAACTTGTATGTGGTTTGTCTCAATGCCAATATGACAAAGTCTATTCCCAACTTGAATGTGGTTTGTCTCAATGCCAATATGACAAAGTCTATTCACAACTTGTATGTGGTTTGTCTCAATGCCAATATGACAAAGTCTATTCACAACTTGTATGTGGTTTGTCTCAATGCCAATATGACAAAGTCTATTCACAACTTGTATGTGGTTTGTCTCGAGGTTAAAGGTCACCACTACATGCACCGATACTCCCCACCAACCCAACTCACACTTTTTCGTTCACCAGTTTGCAATTATGCATTGAACTACCGGCCCCGCCCCCCTATAATCCTGCGTTAGATTAGCCTAGGGCGCGACATGAATCATATCAAATCTTAAGGAAAGTAACACCCCCGACCCCCCCCTTTTTTTTTACACCTCTTCCATCTCGTTAAAATGGTTGTCCAATAGAATTGTGACGTCATGACTCATGCTTCTGTGCTAGACAGCTTAAGCTCAGTTTTAATAAGGTCATTCAAGGGATTAACTTTCCACAGGAATAAGTGTGTCCCATTGTTGTCATATTGGAAATAAAATGTCAGGGGTCGCACCCCCCCCCCAACCCATGCCAGCCAAAAACCACGAACAAAAATCGTACAAGATTCTCTCTTAACTCTCAACGGTAGAGCAGACGAGAATTGGACCAGAGCAGACGAGAATTGGACCGGAGCAGACGAGACTTGGACCAGAGCAGCCGAGAATTGGACCATAGCAGACGAGAATTGGACCAGAGCAGACGAGACCTGGACCAGAGCAAGCGAGACCTGGACCAGAGCAGGCGAGACTTGGACTAGAGCAGACGAGACCTGGACTAGAAAAGACGAGACTTGTACCTGATGTAGAGTTATGACGCCAAGACTGATGAATAGAGTTGTGGGCCCCTCTCTAACCTTGCATATTAAAGGATTCGCCACTGATAGGTCACTCCCCCTAAAGGGATCTGGTCATTTGAAGTTCAGGTGTAACTTTCTAGTTACTTTGAGTGATAAGAGTAACTCTCTAAACCAGTGTTACTCAATGTGGTGGTCCACGCACCAGTGCCGGTCCGTCGACCATCAGCTGCCGGTCCGCAGAAATTATCAAGAGAAGAAAGAAAAATTTAATCATGATCTTGCAATTGCATCTATTAATACTAACTTTTTAAATATGTCAATGTTTCAACAATAAGCACACACCATTAAAACATTAATAAAAACTCGAATATCAACGCAATTTCCAACAAAGAATTTCCCATTTTTTTATTCAAGGGAAATCATTCTAGATTTCATTAAAAGTCATTTCAAATCAGTAATTCTGAAACTAAACAAAATATGACGTCATATACCCTCACGCTACATCACATCAAGAATGTGTCAATATAATGCGCACCGCGCAACAATCTAACATTAGCATTCATAAAGCGGGAAAAACACATTTACAATCATTTTAGATTACATTAAAAGTCATTTAAAATAAATACTTTTGAAACTAAACAAAACAATTGTTATCTACAAATTGCTGCAAAAATTACGGGAGTCAACTACACAGACATTTCAAATATATAAACGCAATTTTTCCCATGGGAAATTGAGTTAAAAAATATATAAATTTGTGTGTTAATTTGAAATAGATAACTGGCCCATACATTAAAAATAGATATTTAAGATCTATTACACCAGAATTTGGAACTTGTCGTCTGCTGATGTAAAGAAACAAAATATCCAACTGAAAATAACGATGTATACTTAAATAAAGAGATTAATAATTTATGTTGATTTTAATTAAATATTTAGTAAAATTGATAATAATAGTGAATATTATAAATATTTAGCTGGGGGGGGGTATTTAAAAAAATAATATTTAGTTTTGATCATGTCGCTGTTTTCTTTTTTACAAACAGCATGAATTGATTTTTTTAAGTGTTAAAGAAAATAATTAATATGCATTTATTTCAATACGTGGTCATAATCGCAGATCTTGGGGAATGAAAGAGATGCGAATAATTTTGGTGATTAGTTCACTTCAATCCACTCTAAAACATCAGAGGAAAGAGTGCAAGCACTGAAATATGATAGATATGTCCGCCAAACTCAAACAAAAGATTTCAACTCCGGTGTGTTGTAAAATATAAAAATTAAATGTTAAAATTTGATTTTTTTTTCTTCAAAACTTCAAAAATAATAATAAAGAGAGATTGAAGTTGATTTTTTATACCGAAAAGATTTATTAAATTAAACCCTATTTATATGGAAAAGAGATAATCAATGGATTTGTTTATAAAGAGAAGAAACATGAATGCCGAGCGTTTAACAAATTCCGACTCTTCTTCACAATTAGATGATGGAAACATGAAATGAAACTGAAGCTTCATTAGCGAAACGAATTCGTTCTAGCCTCACTTGAAAATATCACTCTTTGTATATTCAATTCGGTTTTGTATGTGTGGATGACTTTGGTATTCAAACACCTCACGGTGTTAGTTGCAGCGATGTTCTATCGAATGTTCTCAACATATTCTAATACGAAGTGAAGACGATAGTAAATGAACAATAAGCAATCAATTATTAAGATTATTCTTTTATTGAAATTGCTGGATGACATAATTTATAATGTATCTAAATATACATAAAAAATACAATTATACAGCTATATGGGTGTACAAATAGGCACTGCATTTTTTCTATGAGAAAGATCGCTTTACCTCAGGGGTGTCCAAACTTTTTGAATGGCGGGCCAAATTCCTCGAAATAAAGACCCTCGCGGGCCGGATTAAAATTATAGGTTGTGCTGAGGCGCTGTGGCGCCCACTTTTTTAGGGCGCCAACGGCGCCCACCTTTTTTAAAAGCCCAACTAACTTGTCCTTGTATGATAAATATTTAATATTAAACTTCCTTAAATGTACACAAAGTATTTTATAATAGGTGTTGTAGGGCGCCTAAGGCGCCCACTTTTTTTTGGGTCAAAAGCCCAAGTAACTTATCCTTGTATGATAAATCCGAAATATTTCTGAAATGTACACAAAGTATTTATATAATATTTTTTTACAGTGCTAATCACAACACGATTTTTTAAACTAATTTTAGAAAGCAGCGCACCAAATTACTGCACCAAAAAACAACTTTTTGAGTCAGTCAGCACTGTTTACAACACAAATGCTGACGTCAAAGGTTCGTGTGTTTTTTGGTTAATGTTAATCTGAAAACCAAAATGATTATGATTTTAAGTCCATATTTTCAATTTTTTTAAAAAAGCAGAGTGATGTCCCTTAGCGTTAGGCGTGACGCAGTCAACGATAATTGAGCGTATAATATATATATGATGACATAGGTGAGAAGTTTTTATCGCAAAATTTTAATGTGAAGGGTGAAACTGAGATCTTGAATGCAGTAAATAGTTGAGGTCCGGTTCAATGCCACTGATTTTGATACAGTGTGATATCACGTAGGTGAGAGTCACTTATTCTCGTCCTCACACAGTTCTTGTTAAAATTCATAACTGAAAATGTCTGCTCACACAAGAAAGTCGAGCTAAAAAAGCTGAGCATTTTCTTAGCAAATGTTCGAATCTCTTTATATCTCTCTTCATCCAGCTGTAGGTAAAAGTCGTTGAGAGAAAGCTGTGTTGTCAGCTGCGAATTTCGTTATCACTTTGTAACTCAATGAGTTCCATCTTCAGATTGCCTTGAGCATTATCAGGGTCAGCAGAGAAAGGTGAAGAAAATAACATGATGTCCTTTTCAATAGTTGCAAAGTTCTGAAAGTATCTTTAAAATTCATCAGCCAGGGATGTGATATCTGCAACATACCTCTGCATTTGCTCATAGAAGCTTCTTTCTGGGAAACTTGTCATGATTTCCTGTAGTGATGGGGAAATGTGTGGTATAAGGCTGCATTTGAGAAAGTTGCCTTTGACTTTGAAAAAGTTGCAGCTTGTTCCCAAAGGCCTTGATATCTGAATATAATTGGCTTACCACTGTATTTTGACCTTGAAGATTTGTGTTAACTACGTTTAGATGTCTTGTCATATCAACTAAAAATGCTAAATCTGCCAGCCAAGCAGTATCAGATAATTATGGCATTGGTTGTCCTTTATCTTCCATGAATTCCCCAATTTCTTTTTTAAGTGCAAAATTAAGCACAAAATTTCTACTTTTAAAAATAAATAATGCACAGAAATAATAGGTCAGTTAATTAATTATTTCAGATGAGGCCGTGGGCCAGTTAAAATGGCTTCGCGGGCCGATTTTGCCGGACTTTGGACATCACTGCTTTACGTGAAATAAATTTTTATTGTCAACATCTGATGTGCACTTCAATTTATTTGCCCGTAATGGCGTAATCCCTGCACCACAAAGCACCGGTACAAATATATGTTATCAATTGCGTTGTTCTTGAGAAAATTTAGGAGAAAAGATAAGAATGGTTAATTTCTTTTAACTCTTTTGAAAGTTAATATACAATACTACGATACATATAATTGTTAACTTGTTTTACTAAAAAAAAACACTCTTTTTTGTAAACTTAAACTTACATTTACAAAAATATTACATTCAAATAAAATATAGTTTCAATATTACATTTATTTATACGTACAGAAATTATGAAATTAATATATTAAGGTTAATGTATATGTGTCTTTAACTATTTTAGCAACTGCAATAAAAACTCTCATAAACTATTAATTTATATAAGTGGCACGCCACTTGACTTCGATCACTATATTTAGTGATATAATTGACATGAAATGCAAATATTTTTGTATTTATCGGTTAACACTAAATGGAAACATATTTTTTAAATGTATTTTTTGCTATTTTTCGATTTCTAATGTTTCTTAAGATTGATATCTTGAACTTAGAAAAAAATCAACATAGAGTCTAATTATAATTGACTTCGTTACTCACACAATCGACTATTAATATAATTATTTTCTTCAAAAATATTAATAAAAATTTGGCCCAACATTTTACACAGTTTTAGAAAAACAATTCATAGTTCCAGTCGTTGACGATGAAGAACATAGATGAAGTAAAGAACATGTAGTTACAGCCCACGACCATAAAGACCAGTGAAGACAAGAGATTATTCTTTTCAAAATTGTTGGATGACATGTAGCATATACTAACCGAATTCATGTCAAAAGTTTTAGTTCTGTATACCATGTTAGGGCTCATGTGGCTACCACGTCTGTACAGGGAAAATAGTGCACCGGTCCCTGGTGCAGTGGAAAAACTCCGGCCGGTCCGCCATATTATAAAGTTTGAGAAGCAATGCTCTAAACCAGGGTCTCCAAACTTTTCTTTGACATTAACTGTCAAACGCCAGTTTGGGGGCCGACTACACATAGTTTTGTGATAAACTACAGGTAAAATAGTATCTTTTTTTTGAAGATTAAAAGGTCTCCAGGGGCCGGATGAGAGGGCCTCGCGGGACGCATCTGGCCCGCGGGCCGTAGTTTGGAGACCCATGCTCTAAACTACATCACCAAACAGTCATCCAATTTACCAGACGGACGCGAGCAACAAAACAGAAACCATATTATTATTTACTCTCGATGCATTCATCCACAACAAAATTTGACAACACTAACGAATATCTCTGAACCATTACATTTTGAATACAATAACTAATAACCAGGTGTTTTAGTTGGGGAGTCCGTAGACTCGGTGTCTCATGTACAATTATTAACACGGCGTCACGCCCTCTGTCAGCTTGAGATCCCCTGGCCTGGACCGGGCCACTCGTGTTGTTACGGTAGCGACTGGCCCAAGATGACAACTGTCATTAGTCAAGCTCCAGCAAGGATGGAATGTGGACAGGAAACGTCCCAACCAACGAGAAGTTATCGAGTCTTCTAAAAATGTTACTCCCAAGTCTAGTGGTCGTTTGGTTGGGGGGGGGGCTACGTCTCCCTCGTTGATTTACAAAAATGTAGTACATGAATATAAGGTCGAAAATCGTTGACTGCAGTTAAATGCCATTGAACAAGGGTTCTTAAATTCTTGAACGGGCGATTGATGCCTGCAGCATGTGATGTTGGTTTGTTGATGGCAGTGTATTCGGTTAGGGTCATTATACGGCGTGTAGCCTCATGGATAAGTAGATCCAGGTAAATGAAGATTATAACTTCGGGAAGTTGGACCACGAAAGCATGTTTAACGTGAAACACAATACCAGATAGTAATGGCAGGTGGTGTCACGAAATAAAAAATCTCCCATTCCCTAAAAACAAAGTCTCATCTGAGAGTTTATTTGAAAACAAAGTCTCGCCCCTTAAATATATTAAATTAGGAATGAGGGTTTTGTAAACGTTTATGTCTTCAAATATATTTATGGTATTTGTGCACACATTTTTGCTTGATTACTGAAATTTCAACAATCATGAGTTTAGCCTGAGGTGTAGTGAGATTAGGGTAAAGGTTGAGCAAAGGTGTAGTGAGATTAGGGTAAAGGTTGAGCAAAGGTGTAGTGAGATTAGGGTAAAGGTTGAGCAAAGGTGTAGTGAGATGAGAGCAAAGGTTGAGCAAAGGTGTAGTGAGATGAGAGCAAAGGTTGAGCAAAGGTGTAGTGAGATGAGAGCAAAGGTTGAGCAAAGGTGTAGTGAGATGAGAGCAAAGGTGTAGTGAGATGAGGGCAAAGGTGTAGTGAGATGAGGGCAAAGGTTGAGCAAAGGTGTAGTGAGATGAGGGCAAAGGTTGAGCAAAGGTGTAGTGAGATGAGGGAAAAGGTTGAGCAAAGGTGTAGTGAGATGAGAGCAAAGGTTGAGCAAAGGTGTAGTGAGATGAGGGCAAAGGTTGAGCAAAGGTGTAGTGAGATGAGGGCAAAGGTTGAGCAAAGGTGTAGTGAGATGAGAGCAAAGGTGAGCAAAGGTGTAGTGAGATGAGGGCAAAGGTTGAGCAAAGGTGTAGTGAGATGAGGGCAAAGGTTGAGCAAAGGTGTAGTGAGATGAGGGGCAAAGGTTGAGCAAAGGTGTAGTGAGATGAGAGCAAAGGTTGAGCAAAGGTGTAGTGAGATGAGAGCAAAGGTTGAGCAAAGGTGTAGTGAGATGAGAGCAAAGGTTGAGCAAAGGTGTAGTGAGATGAGAGCAAAGGTTGAGCAAAGGTGTAGTGAGATGAGAGCAAAGGTTGAGCAAAGGTGTAGTGAGATGAGAGCAAAGGTTGAGCAAAGGTGTAGTGAGATGAGAGCAAAGGTTGAGCAAAGGTGTAGTGAGATGAGAGCAAAGGTTGAGCAAAGGTGTAGTGAGATGAGAGCAAAGGTTGAGCAAAGGTGTAGTGAGATGAGAGCAAAGGTTGAGCAAAGGTGTAGTGAGATGAGAGCAAAGGTTGAGCAAAGGTGTAGTGAGATGAGAGCAAAGGTTGAGCAAAGGTGTAGTGAGATGAGGGCAAAGGTTGAGCCTGGCCCGACCGGCACTTTTACAGGGGTGGCTTATTCCTGGGTGTTCATTCAAAAACAACTGAACCGATAATAAATGAAAATGCTAAAGTATTACACCTGCCTTTATAACCCAACTACTGACTTTATGCACTCAATAACTACGTCTTTAGACCCAACAACTTTATTTATACCCCTAACAACTTCCTTTGTACACACAATTGTCTCTATAATATAACACTATACACCCAACAACTGCTTGGCGTCAAACCTCTTCACCCTTCTCGCATCTCTAGCTATCCGACTTCCATATACCACATTGTAGTCAACACTTGTGACCTGCAATAATAATTATGCTTTATTCTTGTGTTTTTGAGTGATGATTTCGTATTGTATTGTATGTGGAGGAAAATATCCCGAGTTTTTTTTTAATCCGTCGACTCTGTAAAAAGAGAGAATTTATTTTGGGACACCGGCTTACAAATTACAGGTAAGGAAGTAACAATTGTAATAAGGTAGTTAAGGTTATGAATGAATGCTTTCTTCTATGGCGCTAACTTGCTAACACTACCCGTGGTAGACAAGAAGCTCGCTGTACTGATTAGACTGGTCATGAAGGCAAGACTAATAGAAGGTAGGGCTCTAATCATGGTAGTACTCTAATCATGGTAGGACTCTAATAAAGGTAGGACTCTAATAAAGGTAGGACTAGTAATGAAGATGTTACACCTTGTCATCAGGTAAAGTTATCACCGATACAATTGTATCTATAGAGCTATTACATCTGCTTATATTCTGCCAGTTGAAACTGATAACAGTTGCTTACAATGCAAAGAGCGTAAACTGTGCACAGTACAAGTGCACAGTACACATTACAATTGCATATCACAATGTAAAATTACATAGCACATATTACAAATACACAGTACTCATACACAATACATAGTCACATGGCACAAGTACACAGTTAAGTACAAGTACACGGTATACTACAAGCACGCAGTACAACATGTGGGATGTACATGTGAAGGATCTTCCACCACCTTGAGCCACCCGCTCACATGTTATCCTACAAGTGTGACCTGACCTAACGGGGTGACACGTCCGTCTCTCATTCCAACGCACGCCAGGCACTAGGCCAGGCCGGTATGTGCTCAAAGCGGGAAAGCCCACAAACTATAAATAGACGTGACGCCGCCCGCCCCAGCACCCAGCCATGACGTGCACTCTTGCCCCCATTCATCAAACAGCCGCCACTTCACGACACGTCTAAAAATAGTATCGGCGATCGATAGATGTCGTATTGACGGCAGCGATCTGGTCGATGTGTCCCTGTGCTGCTGTGGTCATCTCCTAGATTACCATAATGTTCATCCAGATAAATTATTTCAAAATGTGCTGAGTTATTTTTATTGACATATTGGCTCTAACTCGATGATGATAGAGATAAAAAAAACAGTTTTAAATTTTAAATACGTTGTGCTTCTCCATTGACTTAGAATTGTATAATGAAGCCGATGTAGCTTAGTTAGAATACAACCCCTAGAACTTTAACTTTAAACATAATAAAAATAGTGTTGAAAATAGCCATTGCTAATACAAAGAAATGTAAAATCTATGCGGCATAACTGAATTGGCTGGATTTATATATTTAAACGTATAAATATTCAAATTTAATTGATTAAAATTAGATGTTAAGAATGACTTTAAAAGCTAGGTTTAAGTTCACAATGTATACCGTATATACTCGTTCTAAAGCCGACTTTTTTTTTGGACAAAATCTAGGTGAAAATGTTGGAACGGCTTACGAGCGGGTCATAGGTGATTTCTGCATGTATATTGAATATCAGTGATGTTATTTTATTTATTTTTTTTAACGTTTTAATAAATTGTTTTACAAATTTTGTTTTCAACAACGAATTTTAATTACGCGCTTTCGCCGCTGTTTACAAAAAAAAACAAAAAAAAACACCAAACAAACGGGAATTCTTGGGTTCGACTTACTAGCGGGTTACACACTGTCTATAGTCTATACTATTCTCATTCCTACCAAAAAGAGCGGGAGGGGTCGGCTTATGAACGGACGGTCTATAGAACGAGTATATACCGGCCGTAACTTTATTAACCTATAATCACGAGATCAAATAAAATGACATTCTATTTGTTGCTCTAGTTTACCAACTTCCTCAGTCTGATAGAATTTTCCATTGTATTTTTGTTACCGTATTGTCTGTCTCTAATCCTTCAGAATTATTTGCTTTTCATTATAAAAATGTTACGCTGGGAGTTTGCCAGGGAATAAAAGAGACAGAGGGATGGTTGATATGTATGGACATGTTCAATTTTAACAAAAATATATAAATAATTTGCATGCAAGGAAATAAAACTTTTGCAAGTAAAAAAAAATCACACTTGTTCAATAGACACTCATTTGCAGTCAAATTTAAAATACAAAATGTAGCAAATCTGTTTTCTTATAAAGTGTGCTCTTATTTAAATGTACGAAGCAAGCAAAATATGTTATGTATGTTCGACTTTATAAATAAAACGTGCAGTCAAGTCAAGCTTATTGACTTCATAGTCCCAGTCAAAATGTTCAGCTAATTTTAGGGTAAATGTTTGAAACATCACTCAGTTTTAGTGCCAAGATAATCCAATTAACTAATGAATTTTATTGTCACTTTCGCCCTTAGTACCAATTTTCTTATTCATAATATCAATATACTATAATTAATAATTACCGATACTAATAGGATCATACTTAAATAATAAAATAACTACCTGAAATCATTGCAAAACAAATTATTTTTGTTCATGAACTATCTGCTACTTCTATATTTAATCGGTTGGTCGGAAATGTTGAGATTTGTGTTTGTCAGCAAAAATGTCACATTCAAAACAGAATCCAATTGAAACTAAAGACACGCTGAAACAATGAAAGCCAGGACACCACCACACTATCAACATTCAAAATGTATAATAACATTGCAAGACTCGACATAAACCATGGATAACAGTAGGACGCAATAATCTTCTGTACAGAAGGAACTTCCGTGATCTATAAGACACGATAAGGATAAATGGATAATTACAATAGATAAAAGTAAATAAAAGCAAATCTCTAAGAAAACATAAAAACTAGTTTCTAGAAATCGAAGGTCGATCCATCAAATAACGCCGGAGGTTGGAAGGTTCATCCGGAGAGATGGAGTGGGCGGGGTGGGGGGTGGAGAGAAAAACGTTTTTAAATGCCCAGATAATGGTGACACATCTGAACAGAAAAATCGCTTCTCATCAATGAAAGGTTTGTCGCTACTGAAATCTTACTCAAAATTTGTGTCGTATACATGTTGTGTACAACTATAACCTGTGTTGATAGTTCGTGTTTGCGCAGTTTGTGTACAAGATTCGTATCAGTGCGATAGGTGCGATTATTGTTCAATGCAGACTAGGCGTATCAGAGGTACACATTGTTCAATATAGACTAGACAAGGGGTGGGCAAAGTGCGGCACGCGGGCCACATGCGGACCACCGCATAATTTTTCGTGTGGCCCGCCAAGACATTCAGAAAACCCACCTTGAAGTATGGTAAGGTGCACTTGTCTCCTTAAAATGATTATATAATTAAATGTGCTAGCTGTTAGAAATCTAGATAATATGACATTACCACAATAAATAAATTTAAATAAAACTACCACTTTTGTTTATGTTTTATTTATTTATTTTTATGATACCAGTTATAATTTTTCTGAAATGAAATTTTAACTAGACAATACAATATTATTAAGGTAAGCGTTATTCGCACGGTTTTGGCAGTGCGAATAATGTCCAACATTATCCACACGGTAAACCGTGCGGATAATGCCTAACGTTATTCGCACTGCCGCGGGGTTTTGACCATGAGAATGATGCCAAATGATTACTAACTGCTTATTATTTATGTATCATTGTTTATTGACATATTTTGGTTTGGAGGGTATAAAAATAATTAAATTGTCATTTTAACCGTCTTTCGAGTGACCTTAAATCTTATATTTTTTAACCATTTTAGCAATAATCAATAATCTGAGCGGACCTGCATATCGTTAGATATTAATTAATTAATGAGTAATACTTTGGATTTAGCTGAATAATTAAATTTAACTAAAATAATTTAACTATTATTAACTGTTCCAGTGCACTCGAACTTTGATTTTTATTCTATATATTATAAAGTAGATTTATTAACTTTCATTCATAATTGGACGAGGCTCTGTAAATGTAATTAAAACAGCTAATTATTATTCTCCCCAAAACTAGCATTGTACATGTAATCATCATAAATTAATTAAGTTAATTTAATTTAAAGCATGCAAAAGCGAAAGACGATATAATATAATGGTATTGTATAGATATAGAAATTTAAAAGTGAGAGTCTGTAACAGTAAGTAACAGAATGGGTAAGACAGGCATGGGTGGGGGAATAATAAAATGTTTCTGGGAAAGAGCCTGCTTGAGTGTTTGCAAACATCGTCACTGTGGTTGTAAAACAAACAAAAAACTAAGTAACCAAAAAAATAAATTAAAAAAATAAGTAAGACCGTCCTGGGATTCGATTCACATACCATCATGCTTTACTTTATGGAACTAAGCTACGAATAGCCACTCACCTGAAGAAGCTGACGAATTAAGTTCGTCATTTTAAAATTATAAGAATTATCATTAATTGGACACCAATCATTTTTTATGGCAGTGCTACTTTAAAACTTCAGTTATCATGAAATTTGTATTTGCATATTAATTACACATTTTAGCCGAAATCGAGTGATATCGGCTTTTATTTTGTCTACATCGGGCGCGTTTTTTTTCCAACATGACCAGCCCATAGAAGACGCATGCGCCGACGACCCGTGCGGATAATACTCGGCATATCCCCACGCCAAAACCGTGCGAATAATCACTTCGTATTATTAAACAGTGCGGCCCTCCGCTTAAATCCACTACCACAAAGTGGAACACGAGCCAAATCAATTGTCCACCCACTGGACTAGACGTACCAGAGCTATAGATTGTTTATATATAGACCAGGCGTGTCAGAGCTATAGATTGTTTAATACAGACAAGACGTACCAGAGCCATTGAATTTATCAATACAGACCAGACATAGCATAGTTATGCGTAGTTTGTTTAATAACGAGTCTACGATTTGTAATCTGATTTTTGACGTGTTGACATTTGTCAACTTTCTATTGAACTGTCACTTAACGATTGTTGGCTCGTGGTACGGACAGTTGAACAAGATCATGTAACTCTTGAATAGCTCCATACACCGTCAACAACACGACGTGCCGGCTACGGCTTGGAGAGTTGCTTCATGTTGGGCTCAGGCCTGTGTTCCATTTAAGCTGCACGGCTGCGCAGATATCAGACCGACGCCGCGCAGCAGTTAAGAATTATCGCGCATAATTTTTTTTGGAATAATTTCACGATAAATGGATACAAAAGTTTGCACACGAGTTTTTGAACTTTGCACATGGACAGCGATCCTTAGAGGGAACATTGGCTGAGGCCTTAAGTTTCTGCTTGTATACAAGCCTTGGTCATGCCCAGGGGCGGATTAAGACAACACGGGGCCCCTGGCTGCAATTCAAACTGGGGCCCTATGCAGCCAGCGTCCCTTTAAATAAAATGATTACTGACAGCTAATAATATAAGACTACAACTGTAACTTGTATCTAAATAGTCCATTGGTTCCTTTCTCATAATTTTTCTGTACTACGGGATCGGATTCATCAAAAAACCGAACACGAAGAAATAACTGTTTGCTGGTATCGTAAAATTGAGTGTAAAAAGATAATTAAAAAAAAATATAATTGTACCCCCACTGGGATTCGAATCCGACACCGCTTGCACTACAAGCCTGTACGCTGCCACTAGACCACCAGATCTAGATGGGAAAATTAATTTAAAAGATATAAAAAGTATTCACTATCGGATCAGATTAATACATACGATTTTATTAATTTATTTAATTTTTTTCATTTTTAGGGACTCATTCAAAAATCTGTCCACCTTTATTATAAAATATAATAAATTTGGGGGCCCCTAAATCATCGGGGGCCCCATTGCTTTAGCCCGTTCAGCCCCCCCCCTTAATCCGCCATAGGTCATGCCCAAAACTAAGATATTAAGTAGAGATATCTACTGGACTACTTGGATTTCACGCAGCTAAGTGTTTTTTTTTATTATTTCGTTTTATTCGTTTCATTTATGTACTATTTGTCCGTTGAGGAAGGCTCTTTGCCGAAACGTTCGCTGTTGTGTTACGTCCTGTCAGGTACTACTGTTTTTATATTATACATTTACCTATTTACAATACACAATAGCAGAGTATTTTAGAAACCTTTTTTTTTATTTAATGATAACACGATTGCACATTGTTTTGTTCAACGTTTAATTTCTATACTGTGTCACGCTCTGCTGTGAAGTCACCGCCTGAGGGTATTTGAACAATATTATTATTGTTGTTATTATTGTTATGTTCATTTTTATTTTCAATCAGAGTCAGAGTTTGGATTCCCACCATCACCCACCCTGCCACCCTGCTCAGTGTTCCCACAATGAGCAATGCTCGTTAGTCAGGTCCAAAGAGAGAAAATGTTTCAATAGTCTTACAGCCACTGGGCTGTTCTAATATAAGCCCGACACATAGAGATATCGATTGTTTAAATTATTTGATCGTCGTTTAGAGTGAGAAACACGACGTGGAGATACGACATTACTAATAACTCAGCGAGAAATTCAATCATCAATCTACCGAGGGAAGTGGTTCACCATATAATATAATAATAATATATATATATATATATTGATATCTGAGCCCTCCTACTACGTCTACGGTAACGGACACGCAGCCCTCGCCTTACATCGCTGGTGGTAGACAATAACAAACACTTTCATCTTCCACGAGGCGATACTTGTGTTTAATTAACAACAACATCGGACAAGTCTACAAACAACAAATCGAATGACACAAACACACGGCACGAGTTATTTCAGGAATGGGAAAAGGTGATGGGGAGGGGGGGGTTCAAATCAATACATCACACAAGCCATTCTTCGATTCTTACCTGGTCCCACCTTATGTTGTTGTTGTCGCGGGACTTTTCTCGACAGGTAACTACAGCAACAACAACAAACCACTTCGTGAATGTGCACCGACTCTTAGGGAGAATATAAATCCAGTGTTTTCACAAAGACTATAGTCAAACTTACGTAGCCGTTTAGTTCATGTCCGGTGTTTCACTTGCCCGACGCTACACACCTCAGGGGCAGCCACTCAAGACGACACGAACCGAACGATTCGTTCTACCTGTACAGAAAGCCACAGCAGCTGTGTGTGTGTGTGTGTCGTGTGGGAGTTGGGGGTGGGGATGACCCGCGTGTCAGGACGGGGGGGGGACGGGGGACACAACGGTCGGTGACAACAATGGCTGAACGGCAAAGAGTGGTGAACGATCAAACAAGAGAGACACAGGAAGGAGGGGAGAAATGGATGACTGTTGAGAGTCGACCTTGACGACAGAAAGAAGGAAACTCTTGAGTGTGGAGGTGTGTGGAGATGTGTGGAGGTGTGCACTCTTCCAGGAGACGTGAAGCTGGGGGGGGGAGGGAAGGAATGGGTTGGGGCTGGCATAAAACTGTGATTTGGTTGAGATTAATTTAAGAGGGACATAAACAATTGGCGTCAGTAAACAATAAATTTGTAAACTTAAATAATGATGGATCATATCAGGTGAACGTTTCAGCAGGACGCCGCCGTCAGTGCAAATAAACGCAGTTTATTTAATTTAACTTTACAGAATTAATTTTCTAAATAAAGCAAATAAATATTTTTTTAAAAAAATACGTTGTGTTTTAAATAGTTAAAAAGTGGTCTCCCTTTTTTCGATATAAGTTTTTCCTGCTACCCGGGGTGGATGAAATGTTAATAAAGGAATCACAGCAAATGTCGCTCACAACAAATACGAAATATCCTTCTTTTATAGCATTTAATTCATTCTTCAACATTTTTTAAAAATAATTTTAAAACTATAATTTCATTATTGTAATACCTTTCTGCTGATATGGTTACTAGCCTCACATTCAACCGTTACCAACCTCACATTCAACCGTTACCAACCCCACATTCAACCGTTACCAACCTCACATTCAACCGTTACCAACCTCACATTCAACCGTTAGATGTCGTTAAGTTTCTTGAATAGAATTTTTAAAATTTGCCGACTGAAAACATTGTGTTTGCAGTAACTTGCATGTCAATATTTTAAGATCAATTATTGTATATTAAAAATATTAGTGTAAATCTATCTTATACAAGGGTGAATCTATCTAATACACAGGGGGAATCTATTTTATTTAGTGATGAATTAATCATAAGTTATTGTCCTAATGTTTATTAATCTATAGAGCCTGCGTCATTAGTACACTGCTATACGGGAGCGAGACATGGACCACTTATACATCCCAAGAGCGCAAGCTTAATAGCTTCCACTTGAGATGCCTGCGTCGCATCCATGGCATTAAATGGCAGGACAAAGTGCCAAATAATGAGGTCCTGATGCGTGCCAATACCCAAAGCATGTTCTCAATCCTTAGTGAAAGACACCTAAGATGGCTAGGACATGTAAAAAGAATGAGCCATGGCCGCATCCCCAAGGACCTTCTATATGGAGAACTGGCATCGGGAAAGAGGAAGACAGGTCGCCCACGTCTGAGATTAAAAGATGTCTGCCAAGAGGGACATGAAAGCAGCCAGAATACGCACAAGCGACTGGGAGTGTAAGGCAGAAGACCGATCTACGTGGCGCACAGTTGTCAAAGAGGGCGTCATAGTAGCCGAGGAGCGAAGGATGGAGGAGGCTACAGACTGAAGAGCTAGGAGAAAGGCCAAAACATTTGGAAGCACAGAACTCGTGTGTAAAAGCTGTGGTAAAGACTGTCACTCAAGGATAGGACTGCACAGCCACTCGATGAAATGCAACCCAACTCAACGGCGATGGACCATCGTCTCGCGAGACGGAAGGATGCCGATTATCAATCTTAATTATTTGAATTTTAAAATCTAAAATTCTGCACGTTTGACGAATTTACACGGATTAATTTTCATTATGTTATGTAGCCATTTACATTACGGTAGCACTGTAACATATACATAAATGTGAGGTAATAAATAATAATAAATTGATTATTTATATAGCGCTGTATCCCAGTAAGGAACTGGGCTCACAGCGCTTTACATGAAAGAAATAACATACCTATAAATATTAAATTAACTTTCATATCATAACAAACACAAAAATTACAGTACATTATACATAAGCTACGTTAATCATTTACAAGAAATGTTGTTTCATTAATTTTGAAAATAAATGTTGAAAAGGTGTGTCTTAAGTGCAGTCTTGAAGGACTTGGTTGTTTGAATACTACGTATGTGTAATGGTAGAGAATTCCATTGTTTGGCTGCACAAAAAGAGAACGACCTTTCACCAAATGTTTTGGTGCGTGTCGTAGGAACAGAGAGAATGCGTGTGTCCGCAGAAGATCGTAGCTGGCGAGTGGGTGAGTAGACCGACAAAAGTTCAGTAAGATACGATGGGCATGAGTCCGAAAAGAAGTTGTGACAGAGAACGGCCAGTTTGTAATCAATACGGGCTTGTATAGGCAGCCAATGAAGTGAGTGAAGAAGTGGAGTAACATGGTCATGTTTTTTTGCCTTGAGCACCAGTCTGGCAGCTGAATTTTGAACTTTCTGTAGTTTTTCAATGCATTGTTTAGGCGCACCTGACAGAAGAGAATTGCAGTAATCCATACGAGCTAGTACAAGAGCACAGACTAGAGTTTTTGTTGCACTAACTGTTAAGTAATGACGGATTGAGCTGATCTGACGAATGGCAGTGTAGGCAGAGCGACAGATGTGATTGATAAAGTTGTTAATAGGTATTGGTAGCCATTTACATTACGGTAGCACTGTAACATATACATAAATGTGAGGTATTGATAGCCATTTACATTACGGTAGCACTGTAACATATACATAAATGTGAGGTATTGATAGCCATTTACATTACGGTAGCACTGTAACATATACATAAATGTGAGGTATTGATAGCCATTTACATTACGGTAGCACTGTAACATATACATAAATGTGAGGTATTGATAGCCATTTACATTACGGTAGCACTGTAACATATACATAAATGTGAGGTATTGATAGCCATTTACATTACGGTAGCACTGTAACATATACATAAATGTGAGGTATTGATAGCCATTTACATTACGGTAGCACTGTAACATATACATAAATGTGAGGTATTGATAGCCATTTACATTACGGTAGCACTGTAACATATACATAAATGTGAGGTATTGATAGCCATTTACATTACGGTAGCACTGTAACATATACATAAATGTGAGGTATTGATAGCCATTTACATTACGGTAGCACTGTAACATATACATAAATGTGAGGTATTGATAGCCATTTACATTACGGTAGCACTGTAACATATACATAAATGTGAGGTATTGATAGCCATTTACATTACGGTAGCACTGTAACATATACATAAATGTGAGGTATTGATAGCCATCTACTATTGCGGTGGCATTGTGACGTGTTCCTAAATGTGACGTATTGGTAGCCATCTACTATTTCGGTAGCATTGTGACAAGTTCCTAAATGTGACGTATTTGTAGCCGTCTACTATAACAGTACAACTGTTAGATACACCATCATTGGCCAACATATCTTATTTCCTAAGCCCCAGGCAAGGAGTAAGTGAAATGGACCAGCGGGTAAGTGAAATGGACCAGGTGTTTAAATCGATATGTTACAGTGGGCAAACAAAACATATCTAAACATCTGGGATTACATCGCCGCCCATAAATCATGGTTGAAAAGTTTGTTATTTACATACATATGTATGTGGGCCGTGTCGGTGGATGCTATAAATTATGGTATCAAACTACTGTGCAGTGTACATAGCAACATTAATTACTAGATGGTGGTGAGTTTTTCCTGGACATTTGTAAAGACTGACATGAACGGGATTTAAATGTTCACTGTACGAACAATATATGACATACAAATTATATGACATTACTGTCATAACACTGTCAAATCATTGACAAATAACTGAAATAGTGATGTGACAGTCGTGTGATAGTTATTTGACAGTGGCATGAATGTTATATGACAGTCGTATGATATTGATGTGACAGTCTTGTGACAGTGATGTGACAGTCTTGTGACAATAATGTGACAGCTAAAAGTACTACCTCACACCTACAACAATATGGTTGCGATGGATGAACTTTACGTCCACTAAAATAATTTTTTAATCCATTGGATAATTCATGTTACGTTGTATGACGCCATGATGACAAAGGGGGGATGAGGGTGTTGTTTAAATAATTTGATATTTCATGCTACCTTGTGCCTCGCCTAGAAATGACCACTTGACCAGTTGGTAACTTTGTAGCAGATATCTGCTACTTGCTACACAAGTTATGTTGAACAGCAGTGACCTCTTGACCTTTGGGTTTTAGATCTTTTGCAAACAGTCTCTACCACAACTACCATCCCACAACCGTCCCACCCCATAGCCATGTTGACCACAGTTGATCCCACTTTTATCCCACTCGGTGAGGCCGGGATGTTTAGGGATTATGGGCAAGCTCTCTCGTGAGAACCTGTGAGACTTCATTCATAATCATCACACGAAACTTGATGGCGAGGGCACAGATATTCGTGTTTTTCCTCCTGATATTAGTAGCACAGTATGATAGACTGAAATGATATCAGTAGCACAGTAAGATAGGCTGAAATGATACCAGTAGTACAGTATGATAGACTGAAATGATACCAGTAGTACAGTATGATAGACTGAAATGATACCAGTAGTACAGTATGATAGACTGAAATGATACCAGTAGTACAGTATGATAGACTGAAATGATACCAGTAGTACAGTAAGATAGACTGAAATGATACCAGTAGTACAGTAAGATAGACTGAAATGATACCAGTAGCACAGAATGTCCTGTGTCTAAACATTTTAACAGTGTTGACCATAACGGCATATCAGATATTGCAGTAACTGGTATTTTATATGCAAGCAATACCCATGATAGAATCCACATGGAAAATAGACTCATAAAAAGATTTGGTACGTTGGCTCCATATGGAATTAACCAAATTCATAATTTTACTTAACTGCAGAATCTTGTTCCCGTTGTGGTTTTTACTGTAACTTTGGATACTTCCCCCTTTTTCCTATATCCTGTGTCCATGTTTGTTTTTGTTTTTCCTTTCTTTTTATTTAACATAAATATTTTAAAATACAATATGTTTTAAGAATGTTACTATTACGTATGTAAGTATTGTAAGAATGTATTTTATGTTGTACTGATGAAGGCATTAGCCGAAACGTTTACTGTCGTGTCAGTCTAAAAATAAAGCTCAAATTTATTGTTTTCATTGCACAATTTGTTTGTGTATTTTGTATTTTATTCAAAAGCTTTATTGCAGTCCCATTCTATATAATGATAGGCTGAAATGATACCAGTAGCACAGTATGATGGGCTGAAATGATACCAGTAGCACAGTATGATAGACTGAAATGATACCAGTAGCACAGTATGATAGACTGAAATGATACCAGTAGCAGAGTATGATGGACTGAAATGATACCAGTAGCACAGTATGATAGACTGAAATGATACCAGTAGCACAGTATGATAGACTGAAATGATACCAGTAGCAGAGTATGATGGACTGAAATGATACCAGTAGCACAGTATGATAGACTGAAATGATACCAGTAGCAGAGTATGATGGACTGAAATGATACCAGTAGCACAGTATGATAGACTGAAATGATACCAGTAGCACAGTATGATAGACTGAAATGATACCAGTAGCACAGTATGATAGACTGAAATGATACCAATAGCACAGTATGATAGGCTGAAATGATACCAGTAGCACAGTATGATAGACTGAAATGATACCAGTAGCACAGTATGATAGACTGAAATGATACCAGTAGCAGAGTATGATAGACTGAAATGATACCAGTAGCACAGTATGATAGGCTGAAATGATATTAGTAGCACAGTATGATAGGCTGAAATGATACCAGTAGCAGAGTATGATAGGCTGAAATGATACCAGTAGCACAGTATGATAGGCTGAAATGATACCAGTAGCAGAGTATGATAGACTGAAATGATACCAGTAGCACAGTATGATAGACTGAAATGATATTAGTAGCACAGTATGATAGGCTGAAATGATACCAGTAGCAGAGTATGATAGGCTGAAATGATACCAGTAGCAGAGTATGATGGGCTGAAATGATACCAATAGCACAGTATGATAGGCTGAAATGATACCAGTAGCACAGTATGATAGACTGAAATGATACCAGTAGCACAGTATGATAGACTGAAATGATACCAGTAGCAGAGTATGATAGACTGAAATGATACCAGTAGCACAGTATGATAGGCTGAAATGATATTAGTAGCACAGTATGATAGGCTGAAATGATACCAGTAGCAGAGTATGATAGGCTGAAATGATACCAGTAGCACAGTATGATAGGCTGAAATGATACCAGTAGCAGAGTATGATAGACTGAAATGATACCAGTAGCAGAGTATGATAGACTGAAATGATACCAGTAGCACAGTATGATAGGCTGAAATGATATTAGTAGCACAGTATGATAGGCTGAAATGATACCAGTAGCAGAGTATGATAGGCTGAAATGATACCAGTAGCACAGTATGATAGGCTGAAATGATACCAGTAGCAGAGTATGATAGACTGAAATGATACCAGTAGCACAGTATGATAGACTGAAATGATATTAGTAGCACAGTATGATAGGCTGAAATGATACCAGTAGCAGAGTATGATAGGCTGAAATGATACCAGTAGCAGAGTATGATGGGCTGAAATGATATTAGTAGCACAGTATGATAGGCTGAAATGATACCAGTAGTACAGTATGATAGACTGAAATGATACCAGTAGTACAGTATGATAGACTGAAATGATACCAGTAGCACAGTATGATAGACTGAAATGATACCAGTAGCACAGTATGATAGGCTGAAATGATACCAGTAGTACATTATGATAAGCTGAACTGAAATAGTTGACTTTGACGTCTGCTCTCACTGAATTTGTTCAGTTTGACACTTCTTGCTGTTTCGTTGCGTAGGGTTACAAAATTCCCTCCGGGGAAACAACTAAATTATATCAATGGTTTTATCAATTCTCCAGTTACTTCCCTTTAAACGGTTGGTCCTCACAGACTTGCCCAACCCACGAGATCGTACTATTTATTCATTTTAAGGAATGTTTTATATCCATGCACTCAGTAACCTTCGAATACATTTAAATATGTGATCCAAGCAAATGTTTTTGTTAATAAGAGTAATGGGACGCGGTGGTCGAGTGGCAGCACGCTCGACTGGCGTACTGATGGTCACGGGTTCGAATCCATATGAAGGCAAGGATTTGTTCCCGGGGCCTAGGGCGTCCCTGAGTCACCCAGCTACGAATGGGTACCTAACACTAGTTAGGCGGCTGGGTAATGCTTGGAACCCACAAAGCCGTGGCCTGTGAACGCTGCATCACTTGCAGATCATCTGTCATGGTCTGTGGACGCAATAATCTTCTGCATAGAAGGAGCGTCTGTATAGATAAGAGAAGAGAAGAGTAACTTGCGCACGGTCCCATATTATACAGACGCTCCAACTCGACAGAAGATTATTGCATCCTACGTTTGTCCGTCTCTCACTAAAAGTATTAAACCTTTAATTACGTTTGCATTCTTTGAAGACAGGAAATATATTCTCAAATTAAAATGTAAAAACTATAACTATAATTAGTTATTATCAATAATAAAAATAAATAATTATTATTTGTATTATTGCATTTTGAAGAATGTCACTTAAATTATGTTTCTTCTCTCCCTTGTAATGCCTTTTGTGTATCAAAGTCACAATCAATGCACGCTTGAAGGGAGGGGTAAATGGCCAGGCAACAACAAAGGTGGATTTGATGGTGGTGGTGTTGGTGGTGTTGGTGGTGGAGGTTGATGTGGAGTTGGTTCGAGTCCAGCACTTCCACTTCTGCTACATTGAAAGTTACTTTGACAAATCAAAAGTGGATTTGGTCAAGTCACGTAAAATATAAATTTTGATTTATTATAAGGGTGAAATACCAAATGTTCAAAGTCTTATTTTATCTTACAACAAATGTTAAAAGTTGTTTCTTATCTTATTCCAAATGTACAAAGTCTTATCTTATCTTATCTTATCTTATACAGACATGTATATAAAAAAAGAAATCTGACAACAAAACAAACTGCAGCAGCTGCAAACGCCACGTGACTTAACGGGAAAGACAACTCCGTTGTGTCTCAATCTTTTAATCCGGCCCAAGAGTCAAAGATCACCTCCCCTTGTTTGTGACATGATACCACCACCCAGTGTTCATTGGCCACCTGTGTTACAACAAGGTTTAACACCCCGGGAGCAACACAACTTTTGCACCCACCCACCACACCCCCTTCCCACTATTTTTTTTTCATTTCCATGGGCTGGGAGCATTAAGAGACAATAGCATCCAAAGTCTTATAACACTTCTACAGAAAATTTTAGGCGTAAAATTTGGGCTCCTTGGCGGATTGTTTGCACACATAAATCCCGTAAATCACACGGTGTGTTATATGATACGGTGTCATCCCATTTTTAGTCTAATCCACCCCCCGTCCCCGTCGGGTACACTTAAAAAACTTCATTGTCTAATGCTTTCATAATCAGGCCGTACATAGTCGCATAAACCCCAGGCAGGTCAATTTCTGACGATTGTAAAACATCGCCTCACTCACTTTAAGTTCGTCATTTAATATAGAACCATTCTGTTCCCTAAAGTCCTGACGAAATGTCACTGTCTATACAGACATCACATATTGTGACAGGTGGTGTGGGGCGATGACAGATATGTATCATTATTAGTGACATAACGAACAGCGGGAGACACAAATTTTAATGTCTAATATGGACTCCGGTGTCCAATTGTTACAGGAGTGCATTGGTGAAGTGAAGTCTTGGATGACGTTAAGCAAACTCAAGCTGAATGATGACAAGACTGAAGCACTTCTATTTTGCAACAATAAATCACGCAGTACTTTGTCTCTTCCGAAGTCAATTCACGTAGCCAGTTCGGATATTCTGTTCACAACATCGACTTGGAATCTTGGCTACATTATTTCTGACAACATGTCTATTAACAACTTCATATATCACATCTGTCGCTCTCCCTACACTGCCATTCGTCAGATCAGCTCAATCCGTCATTACTTAACAGTTAGTGCCACAAAAACACTAGTCTGTGCTCTTGTACTGGCTCGTATGGATTACTGCAATTCTCTTCTCTCAGGTGTGCCAAAACAATGCATTGAAAGAATACAGAAAGTTCAAAATTCAGCTGCCAGACTGGTGCTCAAGGCAAAAAAACATGACCATGTTACTCCACTTCTTCGCTCACTTCATTGGCTGCCATATACAAGCCCGTATTGATTACAAACTGGCCGTTCTCTGTCACAATTTCTTTTCGGACTCATGCCCATCATATCTTACTGAACTTTTGTCGGTCTACTCACCCACTCGCAAGCTAAGATCTTCTGCAGACACACGCGTTCTCTCTGTTCCTACGACACGCACCAAAACGTTTGGTGAAAGGTCGTTCTCTTTTTGTGCAGCCAAACAATGGAATTCTCTACCATTACACATACGTAGTATTCAAACAACCAAGTCTTTCAAGACTGCACTTAAGACACATCTTTTCAAAATTTATTTTTAAAATTGATGAAACAACATTTCTTGTAAATGATTAACGTAGCTTATGTATAATGTATTGTAATTTTTTGTGTTTGTTGTGATATGAAAGTTAATTTAATACTTATAAGTATGTTATTTCTTTCATGTAAAGCGCTGTGAGCCCAGTTCCTTACTGGGATACAGCGCTATATAAATAATCAATTTATTATTATTATTATTATTATTTGCAGACGTCATTAAATTGGACTTACCTCCCCGCGGTACTTCCGGCCCAGCTGGAGCGCATGCGCAAATCAAGCGCGGCCCCGAGTGACGTATACGCAATGTTCCTCCTCAAGGACATGACTCCGAACTTAACAGTCAGCTCCGACTCCGTCTCTGTTATCACAGCACTTATCAACACTTATCCTACACTTATCCTACACATGTCCTCCACTCATCAAGTCTGTTATCGACACAATTCTGTTTAATCCATGATAATCCTTGGAATTAATCCAAACGTCTACACAATCCACTCACAAGTTTCGGTGTTCTGGTATTGACAAGTCAAACATGTCATTCTGGAATGTTCAAATCAACGGTTATGTCTCTGTTTTGACAAACTAACAAATGTCACAATATGTCAACATATTATGAAGTGGTCCAAAAGATATGTGGACCTGTGCGATCTCTATAGATAGTTGTTACATTAGACAACAGTCAGACGAACACAAATTAATAAATCTTCCTTCAAGATTTAAGATCAATCTTTGGACAATGTCAACTAACACTACCATCAGTATTTATATCTATGCCCTGTCTATGGACAATGTCAACTAACACTACCATCAGTATTTATATCTATGCCCTGTCTATGGACAATGTCAACTAACACTACCATCAGTATTTATATCTATGCCCTGTATATGGACAATGTCAACTAACACTACCATCAGTTTTTATGATATATGCCCTGTATTTGGGCATTGTCAACAATGATTTGTCTTGTCTAGAGTTATTGTCAGACACCGTGTCAGGGATCAACATTTCTTTTAAGACCATTAGACTTCATCAACTAATCTTCACAGATAGATCTTTCATTATTTATTTATCACGGACTTATAATTTCACTCTATTTCACTGATTTGACATTCACAAAGGCGACATTCAAGGACATGGCATGACATACAGCAGCGTGATATTTACCGATTTCATGATTCAATGACGTGACATTTACTACGTGACATTCCCTGACGTGACATTCACTACGTGACATTCCCTGGCGTGACATTCCCTGCCGAGACATTCCCTGACGTGACATTCACGAGTTTGAACCAAATGTTCTGAAGATTAACTAAACACCACCCTCCCCCCCCCATCCCACGGGAGAATATCAGTCACAACGCTGGCGCCAGCCACTGCATAGTTGAGAAGAAAAGAAGAAAAAAACAATTAAGTAAAATGTTTGCGAACAAAATTCATGGCCCGACACCATTGAAAGTTAAAAGCCTTTAAATAAACTCCACAAATTCTGGCTCATTATATCGGCTGCATTAATAAATAGATCAAAAGAACGGGTGTTAACAAGTACAATTTTAATAACGGCCGGGTCCAAATATATGGCTGCGATGCCACAGGGGCCGAGTTCTTTGGGGTGTTAAACATTTTACTACTTCAGTGAGGTTTGATAATAGCATGAGATTGGTCGTATGATCTCTGCCTTAATTTGCTGTACTACCTCAGTGATAGCCATGTGCCAATATTTGCCGTGCTGCCTCAGTGATAGCCAGGGCAGTGGCGTAGCTAGAGGGGGCGGTGAGGGGCGGTCAGCCCCGGGACGGCACACATTTAAGGGGCGGCATTTGTGAGCATTTGAAAAGTACAGCCATTTTCAACAACCGCCGTTTTTCTTTTGAAGGGGGAAAACCCGGGTGAAACAAAAAATAATCGTAATTTCGAGTCTAAACGGATTCGCACAACATTTGATTTTGATTACATTTTTTTTTAAAGTCCCCGTAGTAGTAGGGGGTTCTAATGTTTCCATTAGAACATTCTCGGGCTTGATAGACCTGGTGGCGCCCATCCCTCTCCAGGTCAGCGGAGGATTTTCTTAGCGTTGTCATTCAGCAACATTTTTAGAGCGGCTTTAACGTGGAATCGATCCCACAACCCCTCAGCACTATTGACTTCGCTATCCAGCCGCCAAAAATTGTAAAAAAATTTAAAATTGCTCAAAAAGTTATCGATTTGTTTGTAAAATTAAGCGGTGTGCATCACAGATGACGCTTTTATAAGAGAACTCTAAACACAAAGAAACATCGCCGCTGGGCCGAATAATATTTGCTTTTAATATCGCCACGACAGTTTTTGCGTGAAATTTTGACATGCGCAGAATGATGCGCGAACAAGTACTTACATGGTATGGTGGTGAAAATATTGTATTTAACTTGTAAGTAGTAATTTGCATTACTGTTTCAGTTTTCGGAAAATAATTTTAAGGTAAGTTGTTGAAAATTAAATTTATTTTGTTTTTATTGCATTAAACTAACACACATAATTTGTGTTTTTCATTAAAATACGGTTATTTCTATAAAAATATTATTAATATAAAAAAAATTACGCCTATCCAATGAAAGTAAATAATTTGAAATCGCCTATTTTATGGAAAATTATTAAGATTTATGAAAATAATTATGAAAATATTCAAACTTCTCCGTTTAAAAAAAAATTACAATAGGCATAAATAATTTAGTAAAAGACATACTTTATAATTTCAAGCGTCTTGGAAAAAATGACAAGAAATAACTGAAGAAGTAACTAGTAAAACGAGATCAGATGCTGGAAATTTTACTCAATTCAATGCAATCGTTTTTATATTCTATGCTATCTCAATTTATGGGAACCCGTCTTTTTAAAAATAAAATTAATGCAAACCCATTTCATGGAACAAATAGATTTCTAATACAAAACGCTATTAATCAGCCAAAACAATTTGTGAAGTGTTGGAGATATCAACTGAACGCCGAGTTAGAAGGAGACAAAATATGAGTTGGGAACATTCAGAAGATGTGGTTCTATTTTAATAACAAGAAGTACAACGAGGAATGTATTTTATCCATGGAATTATAAAAGAAAATAAAAGAACGCTTTGATGAGCTGCAAGTTCTTGCAAGAAAATACTCGTCTATGATACCATGTAACCTAATAAATTAAAAATTTTAACATCAAATAAATTACTTTATTCACATTGACAAAGAACAGTTCAATATTGAAAGAAAAAGGATCCAGGTTTTTTATGGCTGTACCTACACTACAAGAAGAGGCATTATGTTAGAAAAATGGGGGAAATGGCCCCCTTGATATACCCAACATTGTAATTTTGCTAATAATTTGTCAACAATTGCTATAAGTGTCGCGAGTTGTGAAAGGAGCTTCTCCAAACCAATGTTCTCTCTAAAGTGCGTTGGTCCATGTGCAAAGGGGAAAAAAACTCGTGTGCAAAGTTGCACAGCATCCATTTTGTGTGCAATATTTTTACCAAATTTGCTGCACGGTAATTCTAAACTGCTGCGTGGCATCGGTCAGACATCTGCGCGGCCGCGCAGCCTAAAGGGAACATTGCAACAAACTGAAGCTGATAAAAAATATATATTCGTTCCACAATGAGTGATTAAAGACTATAAAATCTGGCCATATTTTCCACAAAACAAGATATTACAAATTATTAAAATTTTGATAGCACAATGCACGATTGTATACTAAATGTTAGGAAAGAAAATGTATAAATATGTTTAAATACTAATGTATACAATTTCTTTGTAAAAAAAAATCATTTATTTATAAATACAAAATAAAAGAATATTAATTGTTTATGTTTTTTGGTGTAAATTTGGAATACCGTATATACTTGTTCTATAGCCCGTTCGTTCATAAGCCGACCGCCCCCCCCCCACACTTTTGGAAGGGAAATATTAAAGTGTATAACCCGATCGCAAGCCGACCCCCCCAAAAATAATAGGATCAGCTTTAAAAAAAATGGTACATATTTTTTTAAAACTAAAGCTAAATCGGTCATTATGATTGTTTACTTTGTACTGCCTATCTTTGTCTTTCTGGTCTTTGTTAAGCAAGAGTTACCGGTATTTAAAAAACAATTATTTGAATAACAGTGACGAAAGCGTGTACATTAAAATCCGTGGTTGAAAACAAAATTTGTAAAACAATTTATTAAAACGTTCACAAAAATAAATAAAATGATTAAATAAGGTAAGTGCTGATTTTTAATAATATATAATAGCTTCTGATAGAGCAGTCGAATCTTGTAGAATGTAGAAAAGGACATTGATAACCTAAAATAATAACACCGATATTCAATATCCATGCAGAAATCACCTATGACCCCCTCATAAGCCGACCCCCCCCCACTTTTCCCCTAGATTTTGTCCAAAAAAAGGTCGGCTTGCGAACGAGTATATACGGTATGTTTTGTCTCATGGAACGGTTGGGGCGACCTCAATAACTTTCTTGTGTCCTTTAAAAAAGTATCTTGTATTTTTATAAATGTCTATTTATAGGTATATCATCTTATGTGGCCTCTTTTATTACTGCTTACATAAATATGGCATGCGACGGTAAAAATGTTCCCCACCTTTATTTCCTTTCAATTACTACCATTTATTCATGCTTATTAATTTATTTTAAAAAGGATTTTACATTACTAACCGAAGGGGCCATCCATAAATGACGTCACACAATTTTGGATGTTTATTTTCACCCCCTCCCTCCTCGTCACACGTCGTCATAGAAACTTAGACCCTTTCGTCAATATGAAGTCACAAAGCTCACGCAAAAAAAAAGCCGTATTTTATGTTTGAAAATGAGCATGTTTCAAATCAATTTTTTGTTATTTAAGCATGTATTTAGTGTAAGTAATATCGTAACACGCGTGAATCCACGTAAAACGTCATTGAATAAATTGTACGCAATCAAAGATTTAAGTTGAACTTTTATTTAAAGTTGCGTGCTTGGATGTGACGTCACAGTTGTTTAGTAGAACAACAATCTTTTTTTTTCGTCACACATCGTCACAAAGGTGTGACTCCCCTTCCCCCAGGTACGTGACGTCATTTTTGGACGGCCCTTAAAAAGGGCGGCTAATAGGAGACCGCCACTAGCGGCAAAAGTTATAGCTACGCCACTGAGCCAGGGGCCAACATTTGCTGTACTACCTCAGTGACAGCCAACAGCAGCTGTACTACCTCAGTGGCAGCTAACATCAGCTGTACTATACCTCAGTGACAAGCAGGGGCAAACATCTTTTCTACATCTATAAAAAAAAATAAAATTTTAAATGTTGTTCTGAAATTAGAACTTTTCCAGAACCCCGTGAGAAGCAGGTGTCGTATACGGGCAGTGCCCCACAGAGACAGTTTGATAAGACACGTTACCTGAAGACAGGTTAAGACACACGCCACGGTTACTTAGTGGGGAAAACTGCTTGTGCTTTCAGGGTTGTAGATAATCTACAGCGCTAGGAATCGGGCGCAAGCTTATCTTTAAAAATAATGGATTTGATAAATTAAGTCGCATGTACCTGATAAGGACTCAATGATTTTAGAATGGAGCTTAGAATAGGGAGATTATCCTTTTAGAGCTATGACTTTGGAGCTATGACTTTAGAGCTATGACTTTGGAGCTATGACTTTGGAGCTATGACTTTGGAGCTATGACTTTAGAGCTATGACTTTGGAGCTATGACTTTGGAGCTATGACTTTGGAGCTATGACTTTGGAGCTATGACTTTGGAGCTATGACTTTGGAGCTATGACTTTGGAGCTATGACTTTGGAGCTATGACTTAGAGCTATTACTTTGGAGCTATGACTTTAGAGCTATGACTTTGGAGCTATGACTTAGAGCTATGACTTTGGAGCTATGACTTAGAGCTATGACTTTGGAGCTATGACTTTGGAGCTATGACTTTGGAGCTATGACTTTGGAGCTATGACTTTGGAGCTATGACTTTGGAGCTATGACTTTGGAGCTATGACTTTGGAGCTATGACTTTGGAGCTATGACTTAGAGCTATGACTTTAGAGCTATGACTTAAGAGCTATGACTTTGGAGCTATGACTTTGGAGCTATGACTTAAGAGCTATGACTTAAGAGCTATGACTTAGAGCTATGACTTAAGAGCTATGACTTAAGAGCTATGACTTAAGAGCTATGACTTAGAGCTATGACTTTGGAGCTATGACTTAAGAGCTATGACTTTGGAGCTATGACTTAAGAGCTATGACTTAAGAGCTATGACTTAAGAGCTATGACTTAAGAGCTATGACTTAAGAGCTATGACTTAAGAGCTATGACTTAAGAGCTATGACTTAAGAGCTATGACTTTGGAGCTATGACTTAGGAGCTATGACTTTGGAGCTATGACTTTGGAGCTATGACTTAAGAGCTATGACTTAAGAGCTATGACTTTGGAGCTATGACTTTGGAGCTATGACTTTGGAGCTATGACTTAAGAGGTCAATGGGTACCGTAGAACTTAGGATTTCTTCCCAACAGCATAGACAATACAGGAAGTCAATGTTCAGCTGATGTGTTGTTCAATGAGAACTCCAAGACCACGCCCATCAACACAATGTACACTGTCCAGACTCACTGCACATTGAATAATTCTTTTAATTAGATCATGATGCCGAGATATGTCATGAGTTATGAAAACATTCATGTTTAGTATCTGAGGACGTCGTCACAGTTGTCACAGCACTTGGGCTGGTCATAACTGAGGACATTGTCACAGCACTTGGGCTGGTCATAATCTGAGGACATTGTCACAGCACTTGGGCTGGTCATAATCTGAGGACATTGTCACAGCACTTGGGCTGGTCATAATCTGAGGACTTTGGTGTAGAGTAAGAATGTGTTGTTTTCGAAACGATCGTTTTTAATTGTTGAGCCTGACATCTAAATTTGCGTTGAACGTTGTATTTGGTCAATAAATAAACAAGAACATATTAATAAAAAACATAAATAACGTTCCCCAGGATGGCCTTCTTAACCCCACCCCACAACCTATGGCGGATTAAAGGGGGGGGGGTGCTGATTGGGCAAAAAAACCAGGGGCCCCCAATGATTTAAGGGCCCCAAACTTATTTTATTGTATAATAAAGGTAGCTGGACCGGGCCCCAGGTGGAATTGCAGCCAGGGGCCCCGTGCAATCTTGATCCGCCCCTGCCCACAACACACACAGAAACACACATACACACACATAACCACAAACACACACACACACAAACACAAACACACACACACTTGTAGTCACTGTGGAGTTGTGAAGGTCAAAAGGTGCATTTCTCAGCACCACTTTATATCAAGACCTCAAAAAGCATTGTTCCCATTTCTCAGCACCAATTTATCAAGACCTCAAAAAGCATTGTTCCCATTTCTCAGCACCAATTTATCAAGTCAAGACCATGCAAAAAGCATTGTTCCCATTTCTCAGCACCAATTTATCAAGACCTCAAAAAGCATTGTTCCCATTTCTATGCGTCCATTAGTGCGGAGAGCTTTTATTGAAATATTTATTTTAAATACTTCATGGAGAAAAGTACACTAAGCGAAATGTGAACAACTTCCACCATATTGAAACGTCATCTGATAACCTCGTCATAAATAACTTCCTGTGTAAACAGGGATATGGTCGACGGGATATCCACACACAAAAAAGCATGTACGTGATTGTTGAATTGATTCAACGAGGGCTGGATGTACGTGATTGTTCAATTGATTCAACGAGGGCTGGATATACGTGATTGTTCAATTGAATCAACGAGGGCTGGATGTACGTGATTGTTCAATTGAATCAACGAGAGCTGGATGTACGTGATTGTTCAATTGATTTAAAGGGGGCTGCATGTACGTGATTGTTCAATTGATTTAAAGGGGGCTGCATGTACGTGATTGTTCAATTGATTTAAAGGGGGCTGCATGTACGTGATTGTTCAATTGATTTAAAGGGGGCTGCATGTACGTGATTGTTCAATTGAATCAACGAGAGCTGGATGTACGTGATTGTTCAATTGATTCAACGGTGGCTGCATGTACGTGATTGTTCAATTTATTCAACAAGGACCGCGACACCTCATCATTTGGAGCGTTTGTTAGTGGAATTGGTTTTAGGAGGTGGGGTTAGGGGAGGGAAGGGTGTAATGTGAAAAGAAATCATGTAGTGAGGGGCGTGACAAAGTGTTTTAAAGTTCGATGCGTTAAGCCATTTAACGTACACACACACGCACACTCACTCACTCACACAAGCGCTGGGAGAGGGGAGGAGGAAGAGAGAGTGAGTAAGAGCAACAACAAAGTCGTCCTGACTGTTAAGTTTACAACATACCAAAAGAATGTCCCAGACTTGAGGCGGGGGAGGTGTCCTACCATCCAGGATAATTTATAAACTTTTATGTAACTTCCTTCATTATCTACCTTATGGTGTCAGAAATATAATAAATAGTTGAAAGGTTTACGCCATGAGGCAAATTTATTTTATTTACATTTGTTTTATTGCCTAATGTATTTATTTGATTTACATTTCTTTATTGACTCATTTATTTAATTTATGTCTTCAAACAACTTATGAAAAATGTACAGGAGGAAGTAGTCACCAGTTCTGTCCTTGAAAAATCTACCTCTCTCCCTGAAAAATCTACCTCTCTCCCTGAAAAATCTACCTCTCTCCCTGAAAAATCTACCTCGCTCTCCCTGAAAAATCTACTTCTCTCCCTGCAAAATCTACCTCTCTCCCTGAAAAATCTACCTCTCTCCCTGAAAAATCTACCTCGCTCTCCCTGAAAAATCTACCTCTCTCCCTGCAAAATCTACCTCTCTCCCTGAAAAATCTACCTCTCTCCCTGAAAAATCTACCTCTCTCTCCCTGAAAAATCTACCTCTCTCCCTGCAAAATCTACCTCTCTCACTGCAAAATCTACCTCTCTCCCTGCAAAATCTACCTCACTCTCCCTGAAAAATATACCTCTAATCCCTGCAAAATCTACCTCTCTCTCCCTAGAAAATCTACCTCTCTCTCCCTACAAAATCTACCTCTCTCTCCCTACAAAATCTACCTCTCTCTCCCTACAAAATCTACCTCTCTCTCCCTACAAAATCTACCTCTCTTTCCCTACAAAATCTACCTCTCTCTCCCTACAAAATCTACCTCTCTCTCCCTACAAAATCTACCTCTCTCCCTGCAGCTACAGGAGTAACGACGATGTCGAATATAATGGAAAGTACTGTTCAGCTGAAAGAGTGTCTTAGACATTGGGAGATTAACACTAAAAATAAATCTGAATTTTAAGTTAGATGTAGTACTAGGTCGGCGTTGTTAAAACGGGAAGGTATTACATTTACATTCATATCTGTCAGGGGCGTAGAAAATGTGTGTGAGGATTTAAACAAATGATCTTTAACGCGCCACCTTAAAAAAATGTGAAATTATCGCATCGCCGGGGTTATTTTATTAGCAGACAAAAACTATAACAATAAATCAAAATTCAACCAATGCAACTTTTACAATAACCATCTCTAACAAATCTAGCATAACCACATAGCCAAAAAAGCTCGAACTGATTTTAAATAAAATGACAACCAAACTTTTATGCAACTCTAGTACGGAGTAAAGAGGGAAAAAAACACAATTAAAACAGACTCAGCAGAAAAACAAAAACAACAAATATAATTATTAGACCCAACCACCATTAATCGATTTGTCCAACTGAACACAAATTTCCAATTAAAATTGCTGCACAAATTACCAATTAAAATTGCTGCACAAATTTCCAATTAAAATTGCTGCACAAATTTCCAATTAAAATTGCTGCACAAATTTCCAATTAAAATTGCTGCACAAATTTCCAATTAAAATTGCTGCACAAATTTCCAATTAAAATTGCTGCACAAATTTCCAATTAAAATTGCTGCACAAATTTCCAATTAAAATTGCTGCACAAATTTCCAATTAAAATTGCTGCACAAATTTCCAATTAAAATTGCTGCACAAATTTCCAATTAAAATTGCTGCACAAATTTCCAATTAAAATTGCTGCACAAATTTCCAATTAAAATTGCTGCACAAATTTCCAATTAAAATTGCTGCACAACTCTCCAATTAAAATTGCTGCACAAATTTCCAATTAAAATTGCTGCACAAATTTCCAATTAAAATTGCTGCACAAATTTCCAGTGAAAACTATTACACAAATTTCATGCACATTTTCAACAACTGATGCTTGGAACATTGTGACCCCGGGTAGTTTCGCCCTCCGTCCTTGACACACTTATCCAACCAGGAAGTGGCGCCCTTGCTGATACCAGTAAGTTATTGACAGTGAAAGGACCTTTGAAATAAGAGTGAGGACCATCGTGACACATGGAGTAAGTTTGGCATAATTCTATTACAGAATAACAACCTTATAATCACACGTACTTCAGAAACGGCTGGCTCTTAATCATTCGCATAATCCTGCAATCAATCAATTAGGTAATCCAAGCCATTTTAAAATTGTATTCTTTCAAAGATTAAAATTTACCCCGATGACAAAAAAGTTATCCACGAATTTGAACACATTCTATCGGCACAATATTTTGTTTCACTCCTCATTAGAATTATCGTCAGAACCAATGACGCCTCGGGGTATCACAAACTAAGGGGCTGTCACTCCTGATTTTTGACGTTAGAGTCTAGCGCGTGTTGTCACATCAAACAGGAGACTTTGGCACTGATAGCCGCAGTCGCAACTCCACGTTAATCCCTGACAGTGCCCCACGCTAATCCCTAACGGTGCCCCTTTCTCACGGCACGGTCCTCGCGCCACGCAGACCAGGACACGATACATGGTCACAGTTTTTTTGACAAACATTTTAAAAAAATACAACGTAGTAGAATTTATACAGAAAACTGTTGCTACTTTCAACAAGTATGAAATACCTCGTTAACATAAGATTTGAAATTATCAAGTAAGTGAAGACGTTTGACTTCACCAATTCGTCTCTTTGAACCTGCATGAGAAATATCTGATACATACAAGAGTCTGTCAATCAATGTCACAGTAGTGATCCAACTAATTATATCATACAGTTGTTACACGTGTGAGTGTGAGTGTCACTGTGAGTGTGAGTGTCACCGTGAGTGTCACTGTGAGTGTGACTGTCACTGTGAGTGTGAGTGTCACTGTGAGTGTGAGTGTCACTGTGAGTGTGAGTGTCACTGTGAGTGTGAGTGTCACTGTGAGTGTGAGTGTCACTGTGAGTGTGAGTGTCAGTGTGAGTCTCACTGTGAGTGTGAGTGTCACTGTGAGTGTGAGTGTCATTGTGAGTGTGAGTGTCACTGTGAGTGTGAGTGTCACTGTGAGTGTGAGTGTCACTGTGAGTGTGAGTGTCACTGTGAGTGTGAGTGTCACTGTGAGTGTGAGTGTCACTGTGAGTGTGAGTGTCACTGTGAGTGTGAGTGTCACTGTGAGTGTGACTGTCACTGTGAGTGTGAGTTTGGTGGGTCAATGACAACGTGGTATGGCCAGACCACGACTAGCTGATAGAACGAGATCCGAACCCTGAACCCTTCTCTCTGGGGTTGGTAGTCAACTTCAAACTCACCGCACGCTGTCACAATGAAACAGTGACGGGTTTTTGCCTTACAAAAGACCAAATTCTAGGCGTTATCTCAATGCTCCTGAAACAGGTCGCCCGTCAACTTTAACCCATCCAGAAGTATACCCTGATACCTCCCTCCACCAAACATATGTTTTGTTGGTATATATAGGCGGACAATACGAGGATTAATATACAGGATTATTTAAACTAGAAAGCACTTTTTTTTTACAAGAAAATAGGTCCAAACTGGAAAAAATTAACCAAAGAAAACCTGGATGCAAAGATAAATAATTAATCAGCATGTGTTTCACCCTCATTAAACATAAACAGAAACATAAATAATTCTTATCTAACGCGCCTCCATCTTGTCGGTAGCACCAGGTGTCAGCAAGAGATCACTCCCTCGGACAAATAGATGGCGCTTTCTAAACTTGTATGCAATATTTGTGAAGCGCACTTTATTAAGGTCACCTTCAATGACGTACGCAATCAAAAATTAATTAGCACTGATGATTATACAAACAGTAAGGACGTTTACCCAATTACGTATGACGTTTAACCAATCAGTAATGACGATTATGCAATTTTAATTTTAAAAAACTAAATTAAAAAGAAGTGACGTCAAATTCATCGCCAAGAGTTTTGAAGACAGAGGTATGACGCAGACAATCTAACGGTGAATGTTTTGACAGTTAATCTTAGCACGTCACTACAGGCTGGTAGTTCAAGGAATTGACACACCACATCTCAGTCGGTAGCTGTCCTGGCAGGCCAATGGGGACTGTTTATTCCTCTTTTAGAAACAACCCTCCTTCAGTTGGTTTGTACTTCACTAATTATTTTCTTTAGCTTTCATCGCCCCAATCTGCGTGTCACAAACACATCTTTCATACACACCAAATGCATTACTCATGAGTGTGCGATAAGAAACTTTTTGTAAAGGGGGTTGGGGGGGGGTAGACGGCAGGTGCTAGAAGAGGATCTGAACCGAGACGCCCCACAGAACACAAATTCAGTTATGGTTGGCGTTGTTAAAGGGGGGGGGGATTAAGAACCAATAAATTGAAGAGGTTGTGGGGGGGGGGATAAAACCGCGTAAGAAATGGAAAATAAAGAGTAGGGAAATAAAGAGTCCTGGTATAGGGCCTTGTGTTGGCGTAGCGGTTCAAAGCGAAGCAGTCGTGACACAATACGAGGCATTCATTGGGGATATCTTCAAACATTGCCCAGGAACAGTGTACAGTTGAATGGGACAACAAATTGTGCAGTACTTTAGACATTTCTAAAACCATTAACAACACACTTTGTTCAGTATAGCATAGTACTGTAAAATCTTTTGAGTTTCAACTATACTTTGTTGGTAAATGTTGCACTGCTGTGCGCTGCCAGGAATGCCAAGGAAATTGGTCATGATGTAAACAAAGACTCTAAAACTATGCACCGAATGTCTAGATATTTTTAAAAAAATGAAGATAATTCCCCCTCCCCCATCGAAATTATGTCCCGTGAGTAGATTATTAAGGCAGGCGTATTGGTAGTGTAATAAATAAAGTTCTGTTAAGGTTGGTCCACACCTCTCAAATTCTCGCGAGCATTTGATCAAACATCACACGAACGCACTATAAAATAAGCCAATTTTGGCGTATTTTATAGTGCGTTCGTGTGATGTTTGATCAAATGCTCGCGAGCATTTGAGAGGTGTGGACCAACCTTTATATTTGGGCAAGTTTAAATCTGAAAATTGATGTCGTAAAAACTTTACAATAGTCTATGCACAAGGTATAAGTGTACCCAGAATGTCAACATTGCAGTTATCGACCTACTAAAATCACTGTAAAAACAATTGATAGTTTTAATGATCACCTAATGTCAATACATTTTTTTTAAAACTAGAAAGAAAAAAATATATCAGATTTTGATGTAAATATAGGAGGGCTCGAATGAGTCACCTGATGTTAATTTTAAAAAGCTGAAGCAATCAGGAAATTTTCAATAAACTTTTAAAATCAAATTGATATTTAAATAATTTTAGAACCCCTGGTCTAAACTTTTCATTTCAAAACACAAGTGCAGACAGTTTCAAATCGAATCTTAGTTGAAAACGCCAATCAATATGATTCGATCTCTCCTGTATCGTGTCGATACCTGATCGACGCTTCTGTGTGGAGACTATTCGATCAGGCTATTGACTTCATGGCTCACGTGGCCTCTACGGATGACTGAATTATGTGGCTATTGCAGTAATAATTGTGTGAGCAGCAGGTCTTTCAAAACCGCATTAGGATACTCAGTTAGTTGGTTATTTCAATAATAATTGTGTGAGTAGCAGTTCTCTCGAAAACGCATTGGGAGAATCAGCAAAGTTGGTCAATAGCGTTTTTTTTCAAAGTGCCCTTGGTGGGGGCCTATAAAGATGATTTGATATAGTGCCCTTGGTGTTGGCCTATAAAGATGATTTAGAAAGTGCCCTAGGTGGGGGCCTATAAATACGATTTAATATAGTGCCCTTGGTGTGGGCACATAAAGATTATTTGATATAGTGCCCTTGAAGTGGGCCTATAAAGATGATTTAGAAAGTGCCCTTGGTGGGGGCCTATAAAGACGATTTAATATAGTGCCCTTGGTGTGGGCACATAAAGATTATTTAATATAGTGCCCTTGGTGGGGGCCTATAAAGATGATTTGATATAGTGCCCTTGGTGGGGGCCTATAAAGATTATTTGATATAGTGCACTTGGTGTTGGCCTATAAAGATGATTTAGAAAGTGCCCTTGTTTGGGACCTATAAAGACGATTTAATATACGCCCTTGGTGTGGGCAAATAAAGATTATTTGATATAGTGCCCTTCGTGTGAGCCTATAAAGATGATTTGATATAGGGCCCTTCGTGTGGGCCTATAAAGATGATTTGATATAGTGCCCTTGGTGTGGTTCTATAAAGATGATTTGATATAGTGCCCTTGGTGTTGGGCCTATAAAGATGATTTAATATAGTGCCCTTGGCGTGGTCCTATAAAGATGATTTGATATATTGCCCTTGGTGTTGGCCTATAAAGATGATTTAATATAGTTCCCTTGGTGTGGGCACATAAAGATGATTTGATATAGTGCCCTTAGTGTGGACATATAAAGATGATTTGATATAGTGCCCTTAGTGTGGGCATATAAAAATGATTTGATATAGTGCCCTTTGGCGTGGTCCTATAAAGATGATTTGATATAGTGCCCTTGGTGTGGGCATATAAAGATGATTTAATATAGTGCCCTTGGTGTTGGCCTATAAAGATGATTTGATATAGTGCCCTTGGTGTTGGCCTATAAAGATGATTTAGATATAGTGCCCTTGGCGGGGTCCTATAAAGATTATTTGATATAGTGCCCTTGGTGTTGGCCAATAAAGATGATTTAATATAGTGCCCTTGGCGTGGTCCTATAAAGATTATTTGATATAGTGCCCTTCGTGTGAGCCTATAAAGATGGTTTGATATAGTGCTCTTGGTGTGTGCATATAAAGATGATTTGATATAGTTCACTAGGTGTTGGCCTATAAAGATGATTTAATATAGTTCCCTTGGCGTGGGCCTATAAAGATGATTTGATATAGTGCCCTTAGTGTGGGCATATAAAGATGATTTGATATAGTGCCCTTGGCGTGGTCCAATAAAGATGATTTGATATAGTGCCCTTGGTGTGGTCCTATAAAGATGATTTGATATAGCGCCCTTGGTGTGGACCTAATAATATTAGTTGATCTTTCGATCAAAGCCAAACATTGAACTTTCTCACCTCTGTTAAAAATTGATGGTGTATATAGCTGAAATAACAATGATAATTATTATAATTATAATAATACTTGCGGTAATACTAATATTAATCAGGCTTATATTATCAACTATGTTCCATTAAATGGAAAGACTTTCACAATAACCGAACCGACGCAAAGTCTGATTAAATTAATGACCAGGTAGCGAAGTCTGATACGATCATTGACCAGGTACCTAAGTCTGATTAAATCATTGACCAGGTACCTAAGATCTGATTAAATCATTGAGCAGGTAGCGAGGTCTGATTAAATCATTGAGCAGGTAGCGATGTATGATTAAATCAGTGAGCCGGATGCGAGGTCTGATTAAATCATTGAGCAGGTAGCGAGGTCTGATTAAATCATTGAGCAGGATGCGAGGTCTGATTAAATCATTGAGCAGGTAGCGAGGTCTGATTAAATCATTGAGCAGGTAGCGAGGTCTGATTAAATCATTGAGCAGGTAGGTTGATTAAATCATTGAGCAGGTAGGTCTGATTAAATCATTGAGCAGGTAGCGAGGTCTGATTAAATCATTGAGCAGGTAGCGAGGTCTGATTAAATCATTGAGCAGGTAGCGAGGTCTGATTAAATCATTGAGCAGGTAGCGAGGTCTGATTAAATCATTGAGCAGGTAGCGAGGTCTGATTAAATCATTGAGCAGGTAGCGAGGTCTGATTAAATCATTGACCAGGTAGCAGTCTGATTAAATCATTGACCAGGTAGCAGTCTGATTAAATCATTGAGCAGGTAGCGAGGTCTGATTAAATCATTGAGCAGGTAGCGAAAGTCTGATTAAATCATTGAGCAGGTAGCAGAGAGTCTGATTAAATCATTGAGCAGGTAGCAAAGTCTGATTAAATCATTGAGCAGGTAGCGAGGTCTGATTAAATCATTGAGCAGGTAGCGAGGTCTGATTAAATCATTGACCAGGTAGCAAAGTCTGATTAAATCATTGAGCAGGTAGCAAAGGTCTGATTAAATCATTGAGCAGGTAGCAAGGTCTGATTAAATCATTGACCAGGTAGCAAAGTCGATAAATCATGACAGTAGCAAAGTCTGATTAAATCATTGAGCAGGTTAGCAAAGTCTGATTAAATCATTGACAGTTAGCAGTGATAGCAGAGCAAAGTCTGATTAAATCATTGACCAGGTAGCAAAGTCTGATTAAATCATTGACCAGGTAGCAAAGGTCTGATTAAATCATTGACGCAGGATAGCGAGAAGTCTGATTAAATCATTGACAGTTAGCAAAGTCGATTAAATCATGACGTAGCAAAGTCTGATTAAATCATTGACCAGGTAGCAAAGTCTGATTAAATCATTGACCAGGTAGCAAAGTCTGATTAAATCATTGACCAGGTAGCAAAGTCTGATTAAATCATTGACCAGGTAGCAAAGTCTGATTAAATCATTGACCAGGTAGCAAAGTCTGATTAAATCATTGACCAGGTAGCAAAGTCTGATTAAATCATTGACCAGGTAGCAAAGTCTGATTAAATCATTGACCAGGTAGCAAAGTCTGATTAAATCATTGACCAGGTAGCAAAGTCTGATTAAATCATTGACCAGGTAGCAAAGTCTGATTAAATCATTGACCAGGTAGCAAAGTCTGATTAAATCATTGACCAGGTAGCAAAGTCTGATTAAATCATTGACCAGGTAGCAAAGTCTGATTAAATCATTGACCAGGTAGCAAAGTCTGATTAAATCATTGACCAGGTAGCAAAGTCTGATTAAATCATTGACCAGGTAGCAAAGTCTGATTAAATCATTGACCAGGTAGCAAAGTCTGATTAAAATCATTGACCAGGTAGCAAAGTTTGATTAAATCATTGACCAGGTAGCAAAGTCTGATAAATCATTGACCAGGTAGGTCTGATTAAATCATTGACCAGGTAGCAAAGTTTGATTAAATCATTGACCAGGTAGCAAAGTCTGATTAAATCATTGACCAGGTAGCAAAGTCTGATTAAATCATTGACCAGGTAGCAAAGTCTGATTAAATCATTGACCAGGTAGGTCTGATTAAATCATTGACCAGGTAGCAAAGTTGATTAAATCATTGACCAGGTAGCAAAGTCTGATTAAATCATTGACCAGGTAGCGATCAAATTCCTTTCCTTTACCCCAACCACCAACGCTACCCTTCGTCTGTTTTATTCGAATGTCAAATGTCATTCTGACCTAGTTCGGGATGACCGACAACAAAATCCTACATGACATGGCCTTGAGTTTGTAAAACTGGTCAGTTACTCACAGCATTCAGCCATGACATACAGCCATGACATACAGCCATGACATACAGCCATGACATACAGCCACGACCAATGTGCACTTTCAGCTGTGCGGCGGCGCAGATGTTTGCTTCACGCGGCGCAGCAGTTTAGATTCACTGAGCAGCAAATTTTGTAAAATATTGCTAAAAAAAGAATGCTGTGCCGCTTTGCACAGGAGTATTTTTTACTTTGCACACGGACCAACAACGCACCTTACATGGAACATTGGCCACGGCATGGAAATCAAATATTGATAGGGGGTTCTCGGTTGTGATTTTTTAAAAAAAACAACCTAAGTTTGTATGTCTTTTGGGGGGTGTGGGGATGGTGCGGTGAGGGGTTCGCTTCAGTTTTGTCATTGGCTGTACATCTACCATCTTATACATCGTTATCTGCTATTCCCAAGGCTTTCTCATGTGTGAGAACCCATGATTGTGATAATCCTCTGTGTGTATGAGAACCCACGTGTGTGAGAACCCATGATTGTGATAATCCTCTGTGTGTATGAGAACCCACGTGTGTGAGAACCCATGATTGTGATAATCCTCTGTGTGTATGAGAACCCACGTGTGTGAGAACCCATGATTGTGATAATCCTCTGTGTGTATGAGAACCCACGTGTGTGAGAACCCATGATTGTGATAATCCTCTGTGTGTATGAGAACCCACGTGTGTGAGAACCCATGATTGTGATAATCCTCTGTGTGTATGAGAACCCACGTGTGTGAGAACCCATGATTGTGATAATCCTCTGTGTGTATGAGAACCCACGTGTGTGAGAACCCATGATTGTGATAATCCTCTGTGTGTATGAGAACCCTCGTGTGTGAGAACCCATGATTGTGATAATCCTCTGTGTGTATGAGAACCCACGTGTGTGAGAACCCATGATTGTGATAATCCTCTGTGTGTATGAGAACCCACGTGTGTGAGAACCCATGATTGTGATAATCCTCTGTGTGTATGAGAACCCACGTGTGTGAGAACCCATGATTGTGATAATCCTCTGTGTGTATGAGAACCCACGTGTGTGAGAACCCATGATTGTGATAATCCTCGGTGTGTGTGAGAACCCCGGTAAAAATTTCCCCCAAAAATCTGAAATAATCCAAAAATTGTCTGACCTCTTACATTTCCATTTTACCAGCGACATTTTAATAATAGACATCTGCCCCTTGGTCCCCTGACCCCGTGGGAAACTTATTTCCACCCCCACCCCCCTCCCCCGTACCTACACCACACCACCTCGTCACCCCAGCACGGCACCTCTGCAGGTCTGTATTGACGGTAACCCCTGGTTATGACAACTTTCTGACGGCTGTCAATCACGCCGTAAGCCAGTCTGAAGACCAGGCTACACGCGAGCTAAGTAGGTCACTGGCTGTACTCGTGTCCTCGATATTTAGATATATTCTGACAGCCATACCGGCAAGTCATCCCAAGAAAAGCTTTTAAAATGTTATTTTGGTTCATACATAACATTTATCTTTTTAAAAAATGGGGCGTCATTTAGTCAACCGGCCTTGACCTAAAGGTCATTATGATAAGGTGAACCTGTTAGTGTTTTTTTCCTTCTCTTTCTTTAAGGCAAATTAAGGCAAACGTATTTGACAATAACAGGAAATGCAACTCTATTCAAGAAAAGTAACTCTATTAAAGAAAAGAAACTACGGTAACAGAAAACCAGCTCTATTCAAGAAATGTAACTCTATTGAAAAAAGAAATAACTTTTTTTTAATAAAGAAAATGTACAAACCACGTGACCAATGTCGTTTGAATCCAATAGATTTCCCACGCTAATCATTCGTCTGACATGTTAGGCTTAAGGCTCTGGACAAACTTAGGCCCACTTCGAATATGTACGAGTTGATTCTATTTCATTTGTGTCATGTTTGATTTAGTATCTTGGAAAAAAAGGTGTATGTCAGTGTAGGTCTGACAGTGTATGTCTGTCACAGTGGCGTAGCCCCGGGCGGCACACATTTAGAGAGCGGCATTTGTGGGACTATGAAAAGTACAGCCATGTCCGACAACAGCCCTTTTTCTTTTGGAGGGGGAAAATCCAAGGTGAAACAAAAATATTCGTTATTTCGAGTCTTAATTAACGGTTCGCGCAACATTTGTTTGATTACATAGTGGTTATTATCAAATTCCTTATATTAGCTTCACCATCTTCTCTCTCTCTCTCTCTCTCTCTCTCTCTCTCTCTCTCTCTCTCTCTCTCTCTCTCTCTCTCTCTCTTTCTTTCTCTCTCTCTCTCTCTTTTTCTTTCTCTCTCTCTCTCTCTTTCTCTCTCTCTCTCTCTCTCGCTCTCTCTGTCTTGGGCTCGCGGTCGGTCGGGCGGAAAAACAAAAGTAAAAATGACCCCACTTCCCGTGATTCTGTCGAGCTGAAATTTTGCACATAGACTCGTGTCACCTGACAATGCATTGTGTCAAAATTTCAGATCGATATAATGTACCTTAATTAAATTAATGCACTTTTAGATTATCTCTATGTAACTATGTCGCTGTCTGCTATAGTTCACTTCCACGTGTCGCTCAGTTCAGACCAGCCATCCATGACCACATCCCCCCACCCCCAAACCACCCCCCACCCCCCGTTTTACACCAAGTGGAGTACTGTCAGTTTAAGTCGGTAAATGTTGTCGCTCGAGCTGCGTATTATATTGAACATAATCAATACTTTCAGTTCTGTCTCATATACATAGGCGCAGCTAGAGGGGGCGGTGGGGGGGGGCGGTCTGCCCCGGGCGGCAAACATTTAGGGGGTGGCATTTGTAGGCAGTTGAAAAGTACAGCCAATGCCGACAACCGCCCTATTTCTTTTGAAAGGGGAAAATCTGGTGGAAAAAAATATTCGTAATTTCGAGTCTTAATTAACGGGTCGCACAACATTTGTTTGATTACATGGTGGTTGTTATAACTAACGCAAACCCGTCCAAAAATATAAGATCGCTCAAAAAGGTATCGATCTGTTTGGAAAATTAATCGGTATACGTCACAGATGACGCTTTTATATGAAAACTACACACAGAAACACATCACCGCTGGGCCGAATAACAGGTGCTATTAATATCGCCACGACTGTTTATGTTAGAATTTCGATATTTCCAGAATAATGTGCGAACAAGTACTTACATGGCATGGTTGTTCAAATATGGTGTTAAACTTGCAGGTAGTAGGCCTACTTTATATTACTGTTTGAGCTTTCAGAAAATTTTTGTAACGGAACTATCCAAAATTAAATTTATTTCGTTTTTATTGCATCAAAGTTGCACAAATAATTTTTGCTTTTTTAAATTAAAATACAGTTATTCATTAAAAATATTACGCTTACCCTATTAAATTAATGTGTAAATAATTTGAATGATGACAAGAATGTGAAATTTTTCAAATTTCTCCGTTAATAAACACCACAATAGGCATACAAAAATTAAAATTGACATCTGAAGAAGTAACTAGTAAAACGAGATAAAATGCTGGAATTTCACTCGATTCAATGCAATCTTTTTCTTTTCTATGTTATCTCAATTTATGGGAAACGGTCTTTTTTTAAAATTAATGGTAACCCATTTCATGGAACAAAGAGATGTGCTAATACAAAACGCTGTTGTTTCAGCTTGTGAAGAGTGGGAGATGTCAACTGAACGCGAGTTAGAAGGAGAAAAATTATGAGTGGGGAAATTCAGAAGACGTGTTTCTATCTTTAGAACAAGTGGTGCAACGAGAATTGTTTTTGTCAATGGAAAAAATTATTAAATAAAATAAAAGAACGCTTTAATCAGGTGCATATCCTTGCAAGAAAATAGTCGTTTATAATACTATATGATACCATGTAACCTACTAAATGAAGAATTTGAACATCAAATACATTACTGTTTTGACACTGATAAAGAAATTTTTCAATGTTGAAAGTAAAAGGATCCAGGTTTTTATAGCTGTACCTACACTACAAGAAGAGGCATTACGTTAGAAAAACGGGGGAAAGCCCCCTTGATTTTTTAAAATTTATTCAACAGTATAGATTGAAATATTCTGTACCCAAAATTGTAATTTTGCTAATAATTGTTCAACAATTCCCATCAGTGTCGCTAGTTGTGAAAGGAGCTTCTCCAAACTGAAGTTGATATAAAAAAATATATCTTCGTTCCAAAATGAGGGATTTAAGACTAACAAATCTTGCATTATTGTCCATAGAACAAAATATTACAAATAATTAGAAATTTTGATAGCATAATACACGATTTTTCTACTATGAAAGTTAGTAAATTAATGTATACAATTTCTTTGTTTGTAAAAAAAAATCATTTATCTATAAATACAAAATAAAAGCACATTAATTGGTAATGTTTTTTGGGGTGTAAATTTGGAATATTTTTTGTCTCATTTTGGTGAGAGGGGGGGGGGCGGCGACCCCAATAACTTTCTTGTGGTATTTAAAAAAAAGTATGTTGTATTTTTATAAGTGTGTATTTATAAGTATATCATTTTATGCGGCCTATTTTATTACTGCTTACATAAATATGTCATGCAATGGTAAAATGTTTCCCACCTTTACTTCGCTGCAATTACAATTAATTATTCATGTTTATTAATTTATAAAATCCGTCATATGATTTACTTAAGGTGCAATCCATAAATGACGTCACGCTATTTTGGCTGATTTTTCACCCTCTTCCCTCTCGTCACTCGTCGTCATAAAAACGTAGACCCTTTCTTCAATATGACCACACAATACTTTGCCCCCCCCCCACTATCAAAACCATATTTTCTATTTGAAAATGAGCATGTCAAATCAATTTTTTTGTTATTTAAGTATGTTTTTAGTGTAAGGCTGCACTATAATATCGTAACTGTAACACGCGTGAAACAATGCAAAAGGTTTTTTTAATAAATTGTCAGTAATCAAATATTTAAGTGAAACGTTTTATTTAAAGTTTCGTGTTTTGATGGGACGTACATTTATAAAACACTCCTCCCCTCTTCACACATCGTCACCAATGTGTGAATCCTGCCCCCCAGGTGCGTGACGTCATTTATGGACTGCCCTTAAAAGGGCGGCAAATTGGAGACCGCCCCGGGCGGCAAACGTTCAAGCTACGCCACTGCTCAAATATAAGGGATTTATACTGAACAACTTTGTTTTTACGGTTTTTTTAAAATAATTAACGCAAACCCGTTCGTTCAAAATTTAAGATCGCTCAAAACAGGTGTCAATTTGTTTGGAAAATTAAGTGGTATACGTCACAGATGACCCTTTTAAATGAAAACTACACACAAAAACACATCACCGCTGTGCCGAATAATATGTGCTATTAATAATAATATCGACACGACTGTTTCTGGTAAAATTTCGACATGCGCAGAAAAGTATATTTGGTGGTTCAAAACTTGTGTTTAACTTGCAAGTAGTACATGTAATTTATATTACCGTTTCAGTTTTCAGAAAAATATTGTAAGGGAATTATTAAAAATTAAATTTATTTCGTTTTTCGTAAATAAAGTGTTGTTGTAAATATAGTGTCGGTGTAAATGAAGGGCTGTTGTAAATATAGGACGGTGTAAATGAAGGGCTGTTGTAAATATAGGACGGTGTAAATGAAGGGCTGTTGTAAATATAGGACGGTGTAAATGAAGGGCTGTTGTAAATATAGGACGGTGTAAATGAAGGGCTGTTGTAAATATAGGACGGTGTAAATGAAGGGCTGATGTAAATATAGGACGGTGTAAATGAAGAGCTGATGTAAATATAGGACGGTGTAAATGAAGGGCTGATGTAAATATAGGACGGTGTAAATGAAGGGCTGATGTAAATATAGGACGGTGTAAATGAAGGGCTGATGTAAATATAGGACGGTGTAAATGAAGGGCTGATGTAAATATAGGACGGTGTAAATGAAGGGCTGATGTAAATATAGTGTCGGTGTAAATGAAGGGCTGATGTAAATATAGTGATCGGTGTAAATGAAGGGCTGTTGTAAATATAGGATGGTGTAAATGAAGGGCTGTTGTATATATAGGACGGTGTAAATGAAGGGCTGTTGTAAATATAGTGTCGGTGTAAATGAAGGGCTGATGTAAATATAGGACGGTGTAAATGAAGGGCTGATGTAAATATAGGACGGTGTAAATGAAGGGCTGATGTAAATATAGGACGGTGTAAATGAAGGGCTGATGTAAATATAGGACGGTGTAAATGAAGGGCTGTTGTAAATATAGGATGGTGTAAATGAAGGGCTGTTGTATATATAGGACGGTGTAAATGAAGGGCTGTTGTAAATATAGTGTCGGTGTAAATGAAGGGCTGTTGTATATATAGGACGGTGTAAATGAAGGGCTGTTGTAAATATAGGACGGTGTAAATGAAGGGCTGTTGTAAATATAGGACGGTGTAAATGAAGGGCTGTTGTAATATAGGATGGTGTAAATAAGGGCTGTTGTATATATAGGACGGTGTAAATGAAGGGCTGTTGTATATATAGTGTCGGTGTAAATGAAGGGCTGATGTATATATAGGACGGTGTAAATGAAGGGCTGATGTAAATATAGGACGGTGTAAATGAAGGGCTGATGTAAATATAGGACGGTGTAAATGAAGGGCTGATGTAAATATAGGACGGTGTAAATGAAGGGCTGTTGTAAATATAGGATGGTGTAAATGAAGGGCTGTTGTATATATAGGACGGTGTAAATGAAGGGCTGTTGTAAATATAGGACGGTGTAAATGAAGGGCTGTTGTATATATAGGATGGTGTAAATGAAGGGCTGATGTATATATAGTGTCGGTGTAAATGAAGGGCTGTTGTATATATAGTGTTGGTGTAAATGAAGGGCTGTTGTAAATATACTACTATGGCATCCGTCCATCCTCATGGGATGATGGCGTTTCCTCCTGCTCCTCTACCCCCCTTCCCCTTTCTCCTGGCCCTTTTCTCCTCGCTCTTGACTGTAAGGGAAGCTTCCGCGACTTGGATGCCCTCGCGTACTTTAGCCCGCCAGGAGGTGCGTTCCTCAGCAATGGTTTCCCACGTTTTATGGTATATCTGCGCCAGACTCATGTCTTTCTTGCAGACATCCTTGAAGCGCAAGCAGGGGCGTCCTCTCTTCCGCATACCAGTTGCCAGCTCACCGTAAAGCAGGGCTCTTGGAATGCGCTCCGAGTTCATCCTGCGGACATGTCCCAGCCACCGCAGGCGCCTCTCACTCAGGATTGAGTGCATGCTCAGCATATGACTCCTTCTGAGTACCTCGACATTCGTTATCTTGTCCTGCCACTTGATGTGCAGAATCCTGCGCAAGCATCGTAAGTGGAAGCTGTTGAGTTGCTTTGTTTGTTTGGCATAGGTCGTCCAGCACTCGCTGCCATAGAGGAGTGTGCTGAGCACGCAGGCCTGGTACACAGTGATTTTTGTCCTAGCAGTGAGCTGTGCATTGTTCCACACTCTTTTATTCAGCCTAGCCATTAATGATGAAGCCTTGCCGATTCTGGTTTCAATTTCCTTTTCCAGGGAGAGTGTGCTTGTGATGTTACTGCCAAGGTAGGTAAAATCATCGACGACATCCAAGGTGTTTCCCTCAATGGAGATTGCTGGGAAGCAGTCAGTTCCTTGTCTCATAATGTTGGTCTTTTTGAGGCTTATCGTTAGACCAAAATCTTTGCATGCCTCTGAGAACTTGTCGACCAAAAGTTGGAGACCTATCTCTGAATGTGAGGTAAGGGCTGCGTCATCCGCGAAGAGCAGCTCTCTAATTAAAACATTTTCCACTTTTCTCTTTGCACGGAGACGGCTGATGTTGTACAGATTTCCATCCGCCCTGGTATGGATGTTTACACCCTCGAAACAGTCCTCGAATGCATGACGCAGTAGCATCGAGAAAAAGATACCGAAGAGTGTTGGAGCCAGTACACAGCCCTGTTTGACTCCGCTACAGACTGGGAAGGGTTCTGAGGTGGCACCATCGAAGAGCACTGTGCTGTGCATATTGGTGTGGAAGGACTCGATGATGGAGAGAAGCCGCGGCGGGCATCCTATTTTTTCCAATATACGTAGCAGACCCTCGCGGCTGACCAGGTCAAATGCCTTTGTTAGATCTATGAAGGCAACAAAGAGGGCTTTCTGTTGCTCCCGACATTTCTCTTGTAGCTGACGGAGTGAGAAGATCATGTCCATTGTTGACCGGCCAGCCCGAAAACCGCATTGTGATTCTGGGTAGACATTTTGCGCCAGAATTTGCAGGCGTGCAAGGATCACTCTGGCAAAAGCCTTTCCCACAATACTCAGTAAGGAGATACCACGATAGTTATTGCAATCGCTGCGATCTCCTTTGTTCTTATAAAGCGTAACTATTTTGGCGTCACGCATGTCCTGTGGGATGTGACCGCGTTCCCAGCAATCGCATATGAGTTCGTGCAGAGGCTTCAGTAGTGCTGGCTGGCCGTGCTTAAGGACTTCTGCAGGAATGCCATCATTGCCTGGGGCCTTCCCATTTCTCAGATGATCGATAGCCCTACCAAGCTCCTCTATTGACGGTGGAGCATCAAGCTGATCTAGAACTGGTAGATCTGGTATTCTTTCTATGGCAGAGTCAGATACTACATTCTGTGTCGCATAGAGTTCTAGATAGTGCTCAGTCCAGCGCCGCATCTGCTTGTCTCGTTCTGTGATCATCTCACCTGATTTTGTCTTGATTGGAGCTGACTTTGAAGTTGTGGGCCCAGTGACCTTTTTTATGCCTTCGTACATTTGTTTTATATCTATATCTATATTATATGTTGTAAATTTAGGACGGTGTAAATGAAGGGCTGTTGCCTATATATAGTGTCGGTGTAAATGAAGGGCTGTTGTATATAAACGTCGGTGTAAATGAAGGGCTGTTGTATATATAGGACGGTGTAAATGAAGGGCTGATGTAAATATAGGACGGTGTAAATGAAGGGCTGATGTAAATATAGGATGGTGTAAATGAAGGGCTGATGTAAATATAGGACGGTGTAAATGAAGGGCTGTTGTAAATATAGGACGGTGTAAATGAAGGGCTGATGTAAATATAGGATGGTGTAAATGAAGGGCTGATGTAAATATAGGACGGTGTAAATGAAGGGCTGTTGTAAATATAGGACGGTGTAAATGAAGGGCTGTTGTATATATAGGACGGTGTAAATGAAGGGCTGATGTAAATATAGGATGGTGTAAATGAAGGGCTGGTGTAAATATAGGATGGTGTAAATGAAGGGCTGATGTAAATATAGGATGGTGTAAATGAAGGGCTGATGTAAATAAAGTGTCGGTGTAAATGAAGGGCTGATGTAAATATAGTGTCGGTGTAAATGAAGGGCTGTTGTATATATAGTGACGGTGTAAATGAAGGGCTGATGTAAATATAGTGTCGGTGTAAATGAAGGGCTGATGTAAATATAGTGTCGGTGTAAATGAAGGGCTGATGTAAATATAGGACGGTGTAAATGAAGGGTTGTTGTAAATATAGTGTCTGTGTAAATGAAGGGCTGATGTAAATATCGTGTCGGTGTAAATGAAGGGCTGATGTAAATATAGTGTCGGTGTAAATGAAAGGCTGATGTAAATATAGTGTTGGTGTAAATGAAGGGCTGATGTAAATATAGGATGGTGTAAATGAAGGTCTGATGTAAATATAGTGTATGTGTAAATTAAGGTCTGATGTAAATATAGTGTCGGTGTAAATGAAGGGCTGATGTAAATATAGTGTCGGTGTAAATGAAGGCCTGATGTAAATATAGGATGGTGTAAATGAAGGTCTGATGTAAATATAGTGTTAGTGTAAATGAAGGGCTGATGTAAATATAGTGTCAGTGTAAATGAAGGGCTGATGTAAATATAGGATGGTGTAAATGAAGGGCTGATGTAAATATAGGATGGTGTAAATGAAGGGCTGATGTAAATATAGGATTGTGTAAATGAAGGGCAGATGTAAATATAGGATGGTGTAAATGAAGGGCTGATGTAAATATAGTGTCGGTGTAAATGGAGGTCTGATGTAAATATAGGACGGTGTAAATGAAGGGCTGTTGTATATATAGGACGGTGTAAATGAAGGGCTGATGTAAATATAGGACGGTGTAAATGAAGGGCCGTTGTAAATATAGGACGGTGTAAATGAAGGGCTGATGAAATATAGGACGGTGTAAATGAAGGGCTGATGTAAATATAGGACGGTGTAAATGAAGGGCTGATGTAAATATAGGACGGTGTAAATGAAGGGCTGATGTAAATATAGGACGGTGTAAATGAAGGGCTGATGTAAATATAGTGTCGGTGTAAATGAAGGGCTGTTGTATATATAGTGTCGGTGTAAATGAAGGGCTGATGTAAATATAGGACGGTGTAAATGAAGGGCTGATGTAAATATAGGACGGTGTAAATGAAGGGCTGATGTAAATATAGGACGGTGTAAATGAAGGGCTGATGTAAATATAGGACGGTGTAAATGAAGGGCTGATGTAAATATAAGTGTCGGTGTAAATGAAGGGCTGATGTAAATATAGGATGGTGTAAATGAAGGGCTGATGTAAATATAGTGTCAGTGTAAATGAAGGGCTGTTGTATATATAGTGTCGGTGTAAATGAAGGGCTGATGTAAATATAGGATGGTGTAAATGAAGGGCTGATGTAAATATAGTGTCAGTGTAAATGAAGGGCTGTTGTATATATAGTGTCGGTGTAAATGAAGGGTGTATAAGGTAGTGTAAATGAAGGGCTGTTGTATATATAGTGTCGGTTTAAATGAAGGGCTGTTGTATATATAGTGTCTGTGTAAATGAAGGGCTGTTGTATATATAGTGTCGGTGTTGTATAAATAGTGTCGGTGTTGTATATATAGTGTCGGCGTTGTATATATAGTGTCGGTGTTGTATATATAGTATCGGTGTTGTATATATAGTGTCGGTGTTGTATATATAGTGTCGGTGTTGTATATATATTGACGGTGTTGTATATATAGTGTCGGTGTTGTATATATAGTGTCGGTGTTGTATATATAGTGTCGGTGTTGTATATATAGTGTCAGTGTTGTATATATAGTGTCAGTGTTGTATATATAGTGTCGGTGTTGCATATATAGTGTCGGTGTTGTATTTATAGTGTCGGTGTTGTATATATAGTGTCAGTGTTGTATATATAGTGTCGGTGTTGTATATAGTGTCAGTGTTGTATATATAGTGTCTGTGTATATATAGTGTCGGGTTGTATAGTGTAGTAGGTCGGTGTTGTAATATGTGCGTGGATAGTGTCGTGTTGTATATATAGTGTCAGGTGTTGTATATATAGTGTCGGTGTTGTTGTGATATATAGTGTCAGGAGTGTGTCAGTGTTGTATATATAGTGTCGGTGTTGTATATATAGTGTCGGTGTTGTATATATAGTGTCGGTTGTATATAAAGTCAGTGTGATATAGTGTCGTGTGTATATATAGTGTCGGTGATGTATGTATATATAGTGTCAGTGTTGTATGTATAGTGTCGTGTGTTATAAAGTGTCGGTTGTATATATAGTGTCGTTGTACGGTGTTGTATGTATAGTGTCGGTGTTGTATATATAGTGTCAGTGTTGTATGTATAGTGTAAGTGTTGTATATATAGTGTCGGTGTTGTATATATAGTGTCAGTGTTGTATGTCTGGTGTCGGTGTTGTATATATAGTGTCATTGTTGTATGTATAGTGTCAGTGTTGTATATATAGTGTCAGTGTTGTATGTATAGTGTCGGTGTTGTATATATATATAGTCAGTGATGTATGTATAGTGTCGGTGTTGTATATATAGTGTCAGTGTTGTATATATAGTGTCGGTGTTGTATATATATTGTCATTGTTGTATATATAGTGTCGGTGTTGTATATATATTGTCAGTGTTGTATGTATAGTGTCGGTGTTGTATATATATAGTCAGTGTTGTATGTATAGTGTCAGTGTTGTATATATATATTGTCAGTGTGGTATATATATTGTCAGTGTTGTATATATATTGTCGGTATTGTATATATATTGTCGGTGTTGTATGTGATTCCTTTCAAGATGGATACAATAAATGTTGTTTTTTCCTACTGATGTTGGCAATTTGTCCTGTAGTCAATGGAACATGCGAGAAATCTCCAGCTAATTATTTAGTAAACTAGTGTATTACCCGTCAAAAATGACGGAAGTTTTCAAAATAAATATATTTCAGCTGAAAAAATATACACATCAGAATTTTTAAAAAAAATCTAATACAGAACTTTCATTTATTCTATTTTTCTTATTTTATTCATTTATTTCGAATAATTTTATGCGGACATTCCAAAAGAGTTATTTTTGGTGGGGTAATTTTTTTTCAAGGTTTTTTTTTAGCGGTGCGCTGCTTTCTAAAATTAGTAGCATTACGGACGGACGGACGGACGGACGGACATACATAGCAAATTATAACGTACATATTGATTGATGTTGTTGAAAATGCTTCACATTATGTTCATATACCATAAAATACGAACAGAGCGGCTATTGCAACAAATAAAATGTAATGTGAATGAACTAGTAGCGTCAGGAAATGCTGATAACAAAAATTGTGTGTGAATAGTTTTTAGATAACATCCGGCTACGCTTTTTTTTTCTCACGGATCAAAGCGTCAACACGCAAAAATAATGTCAAAAATAGAAATTCTTGGTATTGAAATACCTTTAAAAATTTACCTGGCGGCTGAGACCCTGCCAACTCTGCAAGATTATGAACAAGGAAAACGTGGAAATGATTGTGGAGTACGGTTTTGGGGTCAATGGATTTGACGGTAGAGATTTGTTTTTTGTTTTATATAACTTCCCCGCCGTCTCTGTCGTTCTGTCGTCATCTCTGTCTTGGGCGGGCGGAAAAACAAAAGTAAAAAATGACCCACTTCCCGTGATCCGATCGAGCTGAAATTTGGCACACGGACCCGTCTCGCCTAACAATGCATCGTATCATAATTTCAGATCGATCGAACGTACCGTAATTAAATTAATGCATTTTTAGTTTATCCTTATATAACGTATGTAATTCAAATTCACTGTTTGTTATTGTTTTTTTTCCACGTGAGAGTTTGAGTTGACGCGACCCATCGAAGTACCGGCGTGCTTTTGTTTACATTTTACGTGTCACGCTGAGCTCGGTCAAGCGATCGGTGACCAGACTTTTCCCCCCCTCCCAGGGTTATGAAGCAAAGTTGAGTTAAGACAGATTCAGTCTGTAAATGTTTGTCACGTTTGAAAATAATCAATACTGTTAGTTATGTCTCATATATAAGGGATTTATAGTCAAAAACTTTGTTTTTACGGGTTTGTTTTATTTAAGGATACATTTCTTTATATTTTTTCGGAGGTGAAAAGGGGGGGGGGCAATTTTTACCCTTTCTTCCGCCTTGTGTGCAAGTTTGGGGCGTGTAGATAGAGTTCATGCAATTCAAACAGGGTATTGTCTGAGGACGACAAGACGTCACAAAACAATGAACGTTTCGGCAAAGAACCTTCTTCAACGAACACAGACAGAAACAAATAAAACTAATAAAATGAAATTAAAACTTCACTGCGGTGAAATTCAGGGCCTAATAGATAAAAGTTTGGGGCGGCATGCTGGTTAACGTATCTGTTGCACTGGTCTTTTAATACCCGTCTTTGACCGGTAAAAACGCGGCTCTATTGATGGTACATGCAATCTCTATGGCCGGTACAAAATTAGGTCTATTGATGGTACATGCAATGTCTTTTGATGGTACAGGCAATCTATATGAACGGTACAAACGCAAATCTAAATGACGCCAAACACTGGATGATAAACCGCTTTGTCCCGTCCCCCCATCTCCTCCTAATAAAATCCGGAGTGTTGGTAAATTTTTTCTTGGCGACTGGCTTCTGCCCGTCCGGCGGTCATTTAAAACATCAAATATTGAAATACATGCCGCCCTCACTCCCCCATCAGCAAGGCGCCTATATAGGTCATTCTTAGACTGCCTCGAAAAGTGGTTAACCTTTGACCCCATTGCATGAAAGTTCGTCTGAATGTCGTGTGAGTTGGTATAGTGGTTCTCCAATTGTGGGCGGTGGAATCTACTTGCACCCGAGTCCAGTCTAAGGACATTGTTACGTCCACGAGTATCACAGCTGACGTTGGGACGTCCACGAGTATCATAGCAAATGCTTGACGTTGGTACGTCCTAGAGCAGTGAGAGTGAACCAAACTCGGCACGCAGAGCCTCATCAGCTGGAAGGCGACTTAAATATTACTCCATTAATCAAACGAGCTAAGCCAAACCCCAGTGTTCGGGTTTCATTGGAGTGTTGGTACTTTGCTATAAATAAGTTTTGGTTGAATTTTGGGCACGCGGCCCCAAAAAGGTTCACCAGCACTGTCCTAGACGTTGGTACATCCTACAGTAACATAGCAAATACCCATGTTGGTACATCCTGGAGTATAACAGCAAATACCCGACGTTGTACGTCTTAATGTATCATTAAAACAAATCTAAAAACTATAATGAATGAGAATGTTCCAACAAAACTAACATCAAATAAAATTAACAAAAGCTGGTTCAATTCTAGATTGAAAAAGCTATGCACACAAAAAGAGAACTTATTTAAGAAATATAAAGCTACCTATTCATATAGGATACACAAAAAATACTTAAAGATTAAACACTTGACACAAAAACTGAAGTTATTAAAAAATCAAACAAAACCTTAGGCTTTATAAAAAGAAACTTTAACAAATGTAATAGAGATATAAAACTAAAATGCTACCTCACTTTGGTGAGACCTGTACTAGAATATGCATCTTCTGTATGGGACCCATCCACCAAAGAAAACATTGATAAACTAGAACAAATTCAAAAAAGAGCTGCCAGATTCATTACTGGAGAATATTCGAAACTGACAAGAATAACACCATTAGTTAAATCATTAAACCTTGAAACACTAGAGGATAGAAGAACTAAGAGTTAAATAGTAATAATAAAATAAAGGAATTAATTCTAATTTAGCAATACAACACAAAGATAACTTAATACAACCCTCAGATAGACATAAGGATAAAAACACCTTTCTTATTCCGTATGCAAGAACAAACACATACAAGTTTTCCTTCTTCCCGTCCGGAATTCGGGCGTGGAATGGGTTGCCTGAAGAATCCAGGAAAACCAACACTTTATCAACATTTAAATCTCTAATAAAAATGCAGGACTAAACACAAACCATAGATAAGCGTAGGACGCAATAATCTTCTGTATAGAAGGAGCGTCTGTAAACAGATAAGATAAGATAAGATCATTGCAACGACACCAAACCACAAAGATCTGACGTGATCCTATTCGCGTGTCTCTTAGAGTTTAAATAAGATCAAGTCAGATTTATATGTTAATTTATTTTTTTAAATTTTAATTAATTTATTTATTTTTTGCATGAACAATGAAAACAACTTCATCGGAGAAAATGAGTGCCCACAAAAAGTTCTGAGATAAAATAATTTTCTCGGAAAAATGAGAAATCATCAGTTTAATACATGGTGATTTGATGTATTATGTTACAAGAGATGCCTAAGTATTTAAGTTTTTTCAGTAAATTAGAGTGGAAAACTTTATCACATGCTTTTTAGAAGTCTAGAAATAATTGAACTATTTGATAACCATTTGGACCAGTTCAATAAACCATTTGGTTTGCCTTGATGCTGGACCAGTTCAATAAACCATTTGGTTTGTCTTGATAGTGATCCGAACTTAGGTAACTATTTTTTTAAAATTTAATCCAATTATTTCATTATTTTTTTTAAAATCCAGTTTTTTTTAAAAAATAATTATTTATAAAATTGGAAAGGGAATTAACCCCGCTTATTACGTTATCTATATATTTGAGCTGTTCCTTCCCTTGTTATTCCCACACATCCCTTTAGTTGCTGTAAAATGTCGAGACATTCGACGATTCCATTTGAAAGAAAATTATTAGGGCTGTTATCGATTAATTTAAAATTAATCGTTAACTTTTGACAAATTAACGATTAATTAATCGTTAATTTCGATTAAAGCCATAAATTGAAATTTATGGTGTCATAAGTAACATTTATTAAACATATTTGTCGAAAATCGAAATAACACTGGGATGTCTTCTTTATATGACATCTTTTAACCAACAACGCAAACAGACAAGTGTATTGACATTATTTGGTTCAAGTGATGAGCAGGTCTTATTGACAATATAACCAGCTGAGCTGAACAATGGTTCACATAGCTTTGATTGTCTCAGCTGAAGTTTCCGATACTGTAGTGAATGTTTGGTTTGAAGGTGATATGTAAGCGAAGTGTTAGAACCATTGTAGCAATGTTCCCTTTAAGCAGCGCGGCTGCGCAGAATTTGACCGACGCCACGCAGGAGTTTAGAATCACCGCGCAGGAAATTTTGTAAAATATTGCACAAAAAATGGACGTTGTGCAACTTTGAACACGAGTTCTTATTTAACTTTGCACACGGACCAACGAAGCTTAGACGTAGAGGGAACATTGCATGGTAGGCAAACGATTTCTCTCAATAGACACAATCATCTTTATCAACATTTTGAACATTCACGTCAGTCAATAGTTTAAAACCAAAATGTTCGTTTAATCGTCAGGAAAATAGCTTATATTTATCGGTCAAAATATTTTACTTTTTGAATTCCAGTACATTTATAAGTGGCGAGTCGATTAATCGTTAAAAAAATTTAATCGTAAATTTTTTTAACGATTAATCGAGAAATTAATCGTTAATTTCCGCAGCCCTAAAAATTATAAATACATTTTGATAATCTAATTCAGGAACATGAATGATAAAATTGAACATTAGATATATGTTTGAAATGTTAGTTTGGTCACGTGAGCAGAGCGTTCTACAGCTTACACTAACAGTCACTTCTACTGTACATTGTTACAACTTATAGTAACAGTCACTTCTACAGCACACAGTTACAGCGTACACTAACATTCACTTCTACTGCACACAGTTTATTCTCTGTCTTCGATCCGTCAGTTTTTCGAGTGAAACATTAATTTAGTGTCTACCTATTCCCATTGATACAAAAGTTCTCGTCTTCGGCGAAAATAAATGACAACGAAAAAATAATAGAATATCTTATCGTTTTAAAGAAATACCTTTGATACCATTCGATTGAATTCGTGGCTAATCTCCCCTTGAGTGTCAAATTTTTTATCCCTTAAAAATTCATTAAAAATATTATTTTCTAATGTATATAAAATTCTATCAACTTTTGCAGGGAGTGTCTCCGTGTCGTCTATTTAATATCCAGCTACGCGACATTCGCTGGGTCGTAAATTAATACTATCCTTTTTTTAAAAAAATTGAGTCTTTAAAAATTATCCATCTAATTTAATTTTTTAAAACTGATATTTACTCATTATTTACATTTTTTGTGTGGATATTTTACAATAAAATAACAACTTTAAATATTCGAACAATGTGCAAAACATTGAGCAAATTTTAAAAACAACTACAGTATTAACAATATACAAGTAACATTAATTTAAAAATCGAATAAGATTTATTTTCATTCCCATCTTACTATCGTGGGGTAGGGTTTCTATATCTTTAACTAATGTCACGTGAAGGTTATCGAACTAAGTTTAAAAGCATGTCTATTTATATGTATGACATATGACCAACTAATAAATATGTATGACATATGAGCAACTAATAAATATAAATGACACATGTCCAGCTTATAAATATGTCAGATTTATGACCAACTCAAATACGTGAAAGATAGATCCACCCAAATTCTGTGTACAAGAAGAGTGTATGACATGTGTCCAACTGAGCTGTATGACATGTGTCCAAATGAGCTGTATGACATGTGTCCAACTGAACTGTATGACATGTGTACAAATGAACTGTATGACATGTGTCCAACTGAACTGTATGACATGTGTCCAAATGAGCTGTATGACATGTGTCCAACTGAACTGTATGACATGTGTCCAAATGAGCTGTATGACATGTGTCCAACTGAACTGTATGACATGTGTCCAAACTGAACTGTATGACATGTGTCCAACTGACTGTATGACATGTGTCCAACTGAACTGTATGATTGTGTCCAACTGAACTGTATGACATGTGTACAACTGAATTGTATGACATGTGTCCAAATGACTGTATGACATGTGTCCAAATGAGCTGTATGACATGTGTCAAATGAGCTGTATGACATGTGTCCAACTGAACTGTATGACATGTGTCCAACTGAACTGTATGACATGTGTCCAAATGAGCTGTATGACATGTGTCCAAATGAGCTGTATGACATGTGTCCAACTGAACTGTATGACATGTGTCCAACTGAACTGTATGACATGTGTCCAACTGAACTGTATGACATGTGTCCACTGAACTGTATGATTGTGTCCAACTGAACTGTATGACATGTGTCCAACTGAACTGTATGACATGTGTCCAACTGAACTGTATGACATGTGTCCAACTGAACTGTATGACATGTGTCCAAATGAGCTGTATGACATGTGTCCAACTGAACTGTATGACATGTGTCCAACTGAACTGTATGACATGTGTCCAACTGAACTGTATGACATGTGTCCAACTGAACTGTATGACATATTCAATAACATTTATAACACGTATACAGGTAATACGCATCCCACGTGTACAACTAATAAGTACAGCATAAGTGTATAAGATAAATGTGTGTAACAAGATTTAATGTTAGGTTAAAGAGAGCAGTGCATTCATTCAAGTTTATTGAAATAACAGCCAAAATGTCCAGTTCTGTCCCCAGTCCACCCTCAGAACATCCCTGCACCAACACTAAAAGAAACTGTTGCTCTTATTGTTTGAGATACCTCCTCCCACTATTCATTGTTTTTTTCCCGGTCCTACAAAGTTTCATACCTCTCTTCCCTTCCCTATCATTTCTTTCTTCTCTTTTCTCCTCCCCCATCTCTCTCCCCCTCCGCATCTCCACCCACACTACTAACATGTCCTAATCCGTCCCCTGTTGTCCAGCAGGTGTAAGTCCACAGACAAATCTGCCATCATCAAGACAAAGCCTGCCTGTCGACTCTGAGAAAACTTGCCCAAATCCAGCGGTGCTCAAAGTTTGCCAATGACGGTCTCCCCAAACCGCCATATTTGATATCCGAACCACGTGACAGACGCATTGTTTACATCGAACCAAAAATTCCTGGGGCAAAAACCCGAGCCAGGAGATGTGTAGCTATTTCGTCTTAATTATTGTTACTTTCCTCCCATCGTTAGTGTTGACCGAGTATTCGCCCATCTAATGTAGTAATTGAGCGCCCTCTAACAGACACTCTTCCCCCACACCCCGAACACATGCGGAGACTGACCCTTACCTTAACACGGTGATGGTCAGTGTCGTAAAAGCAGTATCCACAATATCCAAAGCTTGACCAACGTCCGAACAAGGGACGTCGTTAATACGAAGCACATAATCCTTTTCGACAAGCGCCGAGTCGCTAGCCTTGCCTCCTGGAACAATCTGAAAGGGACAGCAATCACGTGACATAAGTAAAAACACTTTGGTTAAAGCCGCCGCACACTAACACTCAGACAAAAAACACACACACACACACACTAACACAGACACACAAAAAACACACACACATTTCATGGAACCATTCCTGGAGTATTTGAATAAAATCAAGCAAACGTATAGACAGGAAGTGACGTCATAGTTTGATAAATTCACTGCATTTAAATCCTTGCAAGAAAACAGAACCATAAAACTCATGCCATTGGTCCAATTATTGGAATTTTGGGAAGTAAGTCAGACGATTGCTCCACCTCCAGATCTTATCTTATCTTATCTGTTTACAGACGCTCCTTCTATACAGAAGATTATTGCGTCCTACGCTTATCTATGGTTTGTGTTTAGTCCTGCATTTTTATTAGAGATTTAAATGTTGATAAAGTGTTGGTTTTCCTGGATTCTTCAGGCAACCCATTCCACGCCCGAATTCCGGACGGGAAGAAGGAAAACTTGTATGTGTTTGTTCTTGCATACGGAATAAGAAAGGTGTTTTTATCCTTATGTCTATCTGAGGGTTGTATTAAGTTATCTTTGTGTTGTATTTCTAAATTAGAATTAATTGCTTTATGTATGATTACTACTTTGCTCTTGGTTCTTCTATCCTCTAGTGTTTCAAGGTTTAATGATTTAACTAATGGTGTTATTCTTGTCAGTTTCGAATATTCTCCAGTAATGAATCTGGCAGCTCTTTTTTGAATTTGTTCTAGTTTATCAATGTTTTCTTTGGTGGATGGGTCCCATACAGAAGATGCATATTCTAGTGCAGGTCTCACCAAAGTGAGGTAGCATTTTAGTTTTATATCTATATTACATTTGTTAAAGTTCCTTTTTATAAAGCCTAAGGTTTTGTTTGATTTTTTAATAACTTCATTGACAAACTTGTATGTGCCATATGGCAGGGTCTTAACAAAACCATAACTTTCAGAGGTGGATCAAATTCAAACATTTCAGAGTCGCACGGTAACAAATCACGCATCTTTCGAGGTTATAAAAAAAGATCATCTTTAAAGATTCATAACTAAATCATATATTTGTAAAGCTAGTAACTAAATAAATTATTTTTTGTTTGTTTCCTTCAGATTTGACATTTACTTTTGCCCCCAGCGATAAAAAAATAATAATAAACATATAAACTGGCTTACTATACGAAATTTCGAGAAAATCCTACTATGATTAATTTACATTTATTTCTTTGTTTTATTAAGTTTCCCACTTTATTCCATGCCTGTTTATGGACAAGTTTCATCTTTATACCTGCCGCAGATTTGTTGACATTGGTTGACTACCATTTTCTCATCATAGAGTAAAGTTAGGTGTAGACTGGCCAAAAGATGATGAGTAACATGGTCATTGCTTTGTCTTATTGAATGTGATCATCAGGGTGATTGCTGTGTCTTATTTATCTCATTACTAGTGTAAATGATACGTGCCCCTGTCTGGGTGATTACCGGGTAATGGCTGTGTTGCAACCATAATTGATTACCAATTAGGGGAATTTCTATATTTTAAGGTAGCTCCTTACCAGAATAATTTCTGCTTCCAATATACATTTGTCACCATTCTAATTTCAGAATATAATTGTAGGTGATTACACTGGTATTTGCTGTGTCTGATTGTTTGCGATTACATGGCAATTTCAGTGTTGATTTGTAACTGTAACCAAAATAATTTCTGCATAGAATTTTTATTTATTACCATGGTAATTCCTTGACATAATTGTAGGTTAATGCCAGGGTAATTTCTGCATATAATTTTAGGCGATATATGTTTTTCAGCCTTTGGAAACTCGGAATTCGCATTAAAAATACCGGTAAGAAAGATGTTTATATATAGCCTTGTGAAAGAACAACTTCAATCAAAAACCAATCAGGGGTAATCACTCAACGAAATAGAGAATAAGGGCGGATAACCTTACAGATTTGTTTGTTATTACTAGGCCTTAATAGTTCCCATAGATCCCTCCAACTGGTGTGGGAACAAAAGAAATACTCTCTAGCAGAATCGTTTTATTGAATGGCAAATGTTTGTTGATCAGCGGAGTGAGACGGGATCAAATATGTGTTTGTACAAGGTTTTAGTGTGTAGACTATATACACGGCTGTATTGGGTGTGTTGACTATATACTCGGCATTGAGATTTTAATAACTTTTGTGTGTGTGGTGGGGGGATTTACGGGAACTTGTGGTGTGGGCGTATGTCTGTGAGATGTGTGTATGGGTATTGGGTATTTGCGGGAACTTGTAGTGTGGGCGTATGTCTGTGAGATGTGTGTATGGGTATTGGGTATTTACGTGCACTTGTTGTGGGGCGCATGTCTGTGAGATGTTTGTATGTGTATGTCTGTGAGATGTGTGTATGGGTATTGGGTATTTACGTGCACTTGTTGTGTGGGCGCATGTCTGTGAGATGTTTGTATTGGTATTGGGTATTTACGTGCACTTGTTGTGTGTGCGTATGTCTGTGAGTTATTATGTGGTTATGGGTATGAAGTGTGTTGTAATGGGTCAATGGAGCGTGCAATATTGATTCAGGAAATGGAAAGTAAAAAAAGACATGAACCTGTTTGTACCAAAGCTCTTACAATAAACTTGTCCATCTCCGATAGGGAAAAACATCTTTTTTATTTCCAATTAAATGTTACCTAGAAGATTAGCATTCACATATTTACATTTGGGCTACAGAAATCAACGTTGAATTTCTCGATTAATCGCTAAAAATTTTAACGATTAAATTTTTTTTAACGATTAATCGACCTCCACTTATAAATGTACTGGAAGTAAAAAAGTAAAATATTTCGGCCAATATAAACTAATTTCCGGACGATAACACGAACATTTGGTTTTAAACTATTGACTGACCTGAATGATCAAAATGTTGATAAAGGTTATTGTGTCCATTTAGAGAAATCGTTTGCCTACTATGCAATGTTCCCTATAAGTTATAAGTCTAAGCTTCGTTGATCCATGTGCAAAGTTTTAAAAAAACTCGTGTGCAAAGTTGCGCAACGTCCATTTTTGTGCAATATTTTAAGCGCTGCTTAAAAGGAACATTGCTACCCTGGTTCTAACACTTCTCTTACATATCACCTGCAAAACAAACATCCACTACAGTATCAGAAACTTCAGCTGAGACAATCTAAAGATATGTGAACGATTCTTCAGATCGGCTGGTTATATTGTCAAAAAGACCCACTCATCACTTGAACCAGATAATGTCAATACACTTGTCTGTTTGCCTTGTTGGTTAAAAGATGTCGTATAAAGAAGACATTCCAGTGTTATTTCGATTTTCGACAAGTACATTAAATAAATGTTAATTATGACACCATAAATGTCAATTTTTGAATTTAATCGAAATTAACGACTAATTAATCGTTAATTTTTCAAAAGTTAACGATTCAATTTAAATTAATCGAAAACAGCCCTACAATTTCTAGTAGGGGTTACCGAATTTCGGCTGCGGATCCGGGAAATCCGGAATATGGCCATTTTTACAAATCCGTTCCGGCTCCGGCCGGATTTCACTGCATAAATCCGCCCCAAATCCGGCTCAGGATTTCAAAGATTTGAATCCGGTAAAGCCCTAATTTTTAGGAACTTAAGGAGTTGCAGTGGAAAGGGCATTCTGTTGAGGTGTGTGACAGTCTCCATTACTAGAGGCATGGAGATAATAGAAGTCATGACTCATTGTTATCTATCACCAAACACTGATATCAGGAGGGCGATGAAGTGTTGGAGAAGGAAACAAAAGGGAAGGGACAATGAGGTAGCAATACTATGCTGATATGACAATGTTAAGTTTTAAATTCTGTTTTGACAAAACTTAGTTTGAGCTACTGCTATTTCAGTTTCAGATTGGATTTTGTTTACTCCAAAATTTAAAAAAATATTTAAAAATCAGTTATTTAATATACTTTTTTAAGTTTATCATTTTCCAGAACATACCTTTGATATATGTAGGGGAGTATTTGTCCCCCTCCCTCCATTTAAAGCGAACCCCCACGGGGTGCCGCCTTTGAGGACAACTTCAAATGGACGTCTGCCTCTAGCTAGGACCTTGTCGATCTCCGGGTCTTTGGTGGTATGCTGCTGTGGGGACGGATTGGCTGGACTTTGATAGATGGTCAGTGGCTCGCTGTGGACCGTCGGCTGCGGACAGTCCACTGGGTGAGACATGACCCTGAGTGGAGGGTGGTTTGTCTGTTCAGATTTGTGCATTGTCTGCTTGTTTGTTTGTTTGCTATTCTCTGAGTGAGTATTTCCTGTTAATGAGTTGGCGGAGCCCGGCGAGGCCTTCGGCGATGAGTTGCAAGGTTTCTGGTCAGCACTGGTCAACCCCACCACACTGACCGTAGCACCCTTTGTCTCTGTCTTGTCGAAAGCGACTTGACCAGCGGACCGTGAGATGTCACTGGGCATTGATGTACCGAGAAGCGCTGACCGCTGGTCAGTATTCGCTACTTTGTCACCACGGCCGTTCCCAGGAGGATCAGGTGGAAGTTCATCTGTCTCCATGGTAACTGACCCCCCTTGACCGGTCTTACCTCGTTTTCAAGTTAACATCCGTCATCCCTTTTAGTTCCTGTGTCACTTTCATACATCAAATGTATCCAACGGTCCTGTTACATCACAATAAGCTTCACGCATAATCCAATACGGTTTTTTAAAACCGAAATGAAACTCGTAAGAGAACAAGGGAGAATCCTGTAAATCCATCAACGAAAACTGGCCCCATCGTTTTAATAGCACAATCATCTTAAAACAGGCACGGCGAGGTATTTGTTGCCCGTCAAACAGACAGACGAGATAACACTGATGAATTAATCTTGTAACGAGCGGCACGCCGGCCGATCATGTAGAGCCAAGAACTCTCTGACACAACACACTCCCTTTGAAAGTTTGGTTTGAACCCCGTCGGCCTGTTTGCTGGCGGTGTTTGTCACCCATTTCGGCTTACCTAGATCTGAATGTTTCAAACTTCGGCAGGTCACAGTTTAAATAGACATGAGTATACCACCTGTCGGACCTTTCGTACACGTGCATCGTTTCTGATCCGCGTGTTTAAAAAAACGAAAGTGAATACAAGGCTATGATAGACTTGTAACCAGAACAAATACGTCTCGAAAATAGACAAAAGTCTAACTACTGTTATAAATATTTCTATCTCATTTATTGTGACTTTGACCTTGTTCGGTATCAAGGTTCTCAAAAAGCATCAGTGGTTCCCTAAAAGTTATCAAAAATTTGCAGTAATCCTTTTTCTTCTATTTTCTTTTTAATCATTTAGAATAGCGTCCCTTTCTCACTTGGATACCAATAATAAATAAACACACAGCAACAAGTTATAAAATAGAGGTCAGTTTTGTACATCCACTTGGCCTATAGACTACAGATACCAGTTGTGTACAACCACTTGGCCTATAGACTACAGATACCAGTTGTGTACAACCACCGCGCCTATAGACTACAGATACCAGTTTTGTACAACCACTTGGCCTATAGACTACAGATACCAGTTGTGTACAACCACCGGGTCTATAGACTACAGATACCAGTTGTGTACAACCACCGCGCCTATAGACTACAGATACCAGTTGTGTACAACCACCGGGTCTATAGACTACAGATACCAGTTGTGTACAACCACCGCGCCTATAGACTACAGATACCAGTTGTGTACAACCACCGGGTCTATAGACTACAGATACAAGTTGTGTACAACCACCGGGTCTATAGACTACAGATACCAGTTGTGTACAACCACCGCGCCTATAGACTACAGATACCAGTTGTGTACAACCACCGGGTCTATAGACTACAGATACCAGTTGTGTACAACCACCGGGTCTATAGACTACAGATACCAGTTGTGTACAACCACCGGGTCTATAGACTACAGATACCAGTTTTGTACAACCACCGGGTCTATAGACTACAGGTTCCAGTTGTGTACAACCACCGGGTCTATAGACTACAGATACCAGTTTTGTACAACCACCGGGTCTATAGACTACAGATACCAGTTTTGTACAACCACTTGGCCTATAGACTACAGATACCAGTTGTGTACAACCACTTGGCCTATAGACTACAGATACCAGTTGTGTACAACCACTGGCCTATAGACTACAGATACCAGTTGTGTACAACCACCGGGTCTATAGACTACAGATACCAGTTGTGTACAACCACCGGGTCTATAGACTACAGGTTCCAGTTGTGTACAACCACCGGGTCTATAGACTACAGATACCAGTTTTGTACAACCACGGGCTATAGACTACAGATACCAGTTTTGTACAACCACGGGCTATAGACTACAGATACCAGTTGTGTACAACCACGGGTCTATAGACTACAGATACCAGTTGTGTACAACCACCGGGTCTATAGACTACAGATACCAGTTGTGTACAACCACCGGGTCTATAGACTACAGATACCAGTTGTGTACAACCATCGCGCCTATAGACTACAGATACCAGTTTGTACAACCACGTGGCCTATAGACTACAGATACCAGTTGTGTACAACCATCGCGCCTATAGACTACAGATACCAGTTTGTACAACCACCGGGTCTATAGACTACAGATACCAGTTGTGTACAACCACTTGGCCTATAGACTACAGATACCAGTTTGTACAACCACCGGGTCTATAGACTACAGATACCAGTTGTGTACAACCATCGCGCCTATAGACTACAGATACCAGTTGTGTACAACCATCGCGCCTATAGACTACAGATACCAGTTTTGTACAACCACTTGGCCTATAGACTACATATACCAGTTTGTACAACCACCGGGTCTATAGACTACAGATACCAGTTGTGTACAACCATCGCGCCTATAGACTACAGATACCAGTTGTGTACAACCACCGCGCCTATAGACTACAGATACCAGTTTGTACAACCACCGGGTCTATAGACTACAGATACCAGTTGTGTACAACCATCGCGCCTATAGACTACAGATACCAGTTATGTACAACCACCGGGTCTATAGACTACAGATACCAGTTGTGTACAACCACCGCGCCTATAGACTACAGATACCAGTTGTGTACAACCATCGCGCCTAGAGACTAAAGTCGTCTGTGTCACGACAAGGTGCTGCAGCCTTCCTCTACCATTTGAATACAACCGTCTGAAAGCTTACTGAAGAGATGTTGTTGGAGGGGGAGGGGGCGGGGGCGACCGTTTGTCCGTCTGTTGTTCGTGTCTTAGGACCGACCGTTACAACTGTCTTTTGTCGTCCCGGAAGTTAAATTGATTTTCAGTGGTTCTCATTTTGTGTTTATGAGTGTGTAGGGGACGGGGTCACTTCTTTTTGATGGTTAAAGGAGAAATAACACACAATTTGATAGAGTAGCTTCTCTAGGTAGTGGTGTGGAGGGGGGGTGGTGGTCGCAGGAAGGGAGGGTCTACAAGGGTGATACAACCAAACGAAGCAATATAAGCTCAGATGACTGAAACCTTTCACACTGACTTGATAAGAGATATAGAACTGAAAATAGATCAATTGACATCAATCTTTCTAGTTGGTTTTATAAATAGATATAATGACCGAAAATAGATCAAATGACATCAATCTTTCTAGTTGGTTTTATAAATAGATATAATGACCGAAAATAGATCAAATGACATCAATCTTTCTACTTTTGAAGTTGGTTTTATAAATAGTAACATATCAATCATACAGAATAGGACTGTGATAAAGCATTTAAATAAAATACAAAATACACAAACAAATTGTGTAATGAAAACAAAAAAGTTGAGCTTTATTATTAAACTAACATGACAGTAAACACTTCGGCTAAAGCCTTCATCAATACATGTAACATAAGGAACGTACTTACATAAGTAATAACATATTATATTTAAGTTCTTCAGACACACTTTATCATAAAATAGTTATGTAAAATAAAATGAAGGGAAAACAACAACAAGCAATGACACAGAATATGTATAAGAAAAATAGGTGTAATAACTGAAAATAGATTATTTGACATCAATCTTTATAGTTGGTTATAAAAATATGTGTAATAACTGAAAATAGATTATTTGACATCAATCTTTATAGTTGGTTATATAAATAGATATAATAACTGAAAATAGATTATTTGACATCAATCTTTATAGTTGGTTATATAAATAGATATAATAACTGAAAATAGATTATTTGACATCAATCTTTATAGTTGGTTATATAAATAGATATAATAACTGAAAATAGATTATTTGACATCAATCTTTATAGTTGGTTATATAAATAGATATAATAACTGAAAATAGATTATTTGACATCAATCTTTATAGTTGGTTATATAAATAGATATAATAACTGAAAATAGATTATTGGTCATCAATCTTTAAAGTTGGTTATATAAATAGATATAATAACTGAAAATAGATTATTTGACATCAATCTTTATAGTTGGTTATATAAATAGATATAATAACTGAAAATAGATTATTGGTCATCAATCTTTATAGTTGGTTATATAAATAGATATAATAACTTAAAATAGATTATTGGTCATCAATCTTTAAAGTTGGTTATATAAATAGATATAATAACTGAAAATAGATTATTTGACATCAATCTTTAAAGTTGGTTATATAAATAGATATAATAACTGAAAATAGATCATTGGTCATCAATCTTTCTACATGAATTATGAATAGATATTATAACGTAAACACAAGAGACAGCGGCCGACGGGCGGAAATTGCATGGAGTCTTTGATGAGACATGGGCCAAGTCGGAGTTTGGACATTAATTTGGCCGTAATAAAAGTGAATGCACCCCTGCCCTACCCCCCCCCACACACACACCACCACCACCACCAAAAAGAATCCAACAACACCGCCACTAGTAGATGTTAACTAATGTCATATAGATGTCAAGAAGTGCCATATAGATGTCAAGTACTGTCGGATAGATGTCAAATAATATTACAATTCGGTCCAGATATATTGACTAGAAAAAAGGAACATGTATTGTAGGTGGGTAGTGTTTGTTAGGGGGGGGGGTAATTATCTTACAATAAAATATCGCGTCACGTGTGGTCAAGACAGTTTGAGATCTGTGTCTGCACAATTAGTGGCCAGATCATAGTAACAGTTGGGGTGAGGGTTTGATGGTGTAGCAAAATAGCCCACATATTATTACTGTTGAAATGAATCGTGATAAAATTCATTCAGTTATATTTCCCAGGGTCGTGCGTGGCGTCAACAACAGGAAAAGTTACACAATGATGACAATGACGTACAACGATAAGTCATAAACATTTTAATGTATTCAAAAGTTGGAATACCGTTGAAAATTATGGTTGTGAATTTAGAATTCAATTATATCCTACAATCTCCCGTCCCCATGCCAAACCACCTCTTTTTCGCTTTATTACCAAGACTAAAACGAAACGTTTACAGATTTTTTGAAAATTAAATTTTCAGGGGAAACTGATAGTCAAACGGTCATTCAGTCAATTACATTTGCTTCCCCTTCATTCCTTCATTTGAATTTTATAAGAAAATACGTTTTCTTTTTCATTACTCTGTAGATATTGTTTTTAAAAAGTTAAACTCATTGATTTTAAAGGCTTTTCCTATGTATGTCCATAGTTATATAATATAAAAATATGCCGTTGTGTTTTCTAACGATGTAAATTATTTTTATTTGTGATGTAAACGAATAGTCTTTTATTTTTAATCATAAATACCAAATCAAAACTCTAAACATACAAGAGTTACCTTCTAAATGAGTATTGTATCCAAGTTCTGTTTACTTCTACAAGCAATACAAATTAGTTAAATTGTTGGTTTCTTTTTAATTAAAAAAAAATGAATCATCATAAAAGTTCAAAGAATGTGCAAGCAATAATGCCTTGGTAAACTTTTTTTTTAATTTTTACTAATTATGATTAGGATTACACTACTACTACTACTACTAAATTGACTAATCACTAAGTTAGCGACACTAAACTAATGACTGACAATAGATAAAAATAATAGATATATTATTATATTATATGATTATATAATTATAGTTATAGTAATTATAATTTATTATAGTATAGTTATAGTACATGTATTTAGGATAGTATGTGACTAGAGTACTATAATCAGTAGGCAGAGGCTATTGAGACGCTAACGTCTTAATAGCCTACAGGCTATTGAGACGCAAACAAAAAATAGGTCAATAAAAACTAAGTATTTACTAATTACGGTTGGCGCATTTATTCTATTGATTGCGTTAAAAATTACACAACTCTTTTTATTTTTAAAGAAATAAATAAATGCATGTAAAAAGGGTGCTGGGTGAGGTAAATTAATTATCAGCGTTAAAATTGTATTATTTGTTTACACTCTAGGCCTAGGTCTCTAGGCAACTTCAATAATTCTGTATTAGCATGCTACCCGGAGTTCGTTTTTGTTTTGTTACGGTTAAGATGCAGGGCAGCATACGAGACTAACGCGAGCGACGGTGACTTCCCATCGCTTTCTCCATATTCCGGTATATAAATAATATACACGTGATCACTATTAGTTTACTTCCCCAACGGCTATGGACATGGAATGATTTTTTTTTAAATTTTAATTTGCTTAGTTGTCGAGGCATTGTACAAGAGTGTTTGATGTGAACAATGGTCAATGTCGCTGACTATTACTATTTAAAACTATTTATATTACGGGACAATCAGTTAAATGACAAGACTTTATGAAGAAAATAAAACAAACCCGTAAAAACAAAGTTTTTGACTATAAATCCCTTATATATGAGACATAACTAACAGTATTGATTATTTTCAAACATTTACAGACTGAATCTGTCTTAACTCAACTTTGCATCATAACCCTAGTGGGGGGGGGAGGGGTGGGTGGGGGGAGGGGTGGGGGGGGAGAGGGGAAAAGTCTGGTCACCGATTCGCTTGACCGAGCTCAGAGTGACACGTAAAATGTAAACAAAAGCGCCCGTCGCTTCGTTGGGTTGCCTCAATGCGTCAGCTCAAAATTTCACGTGGGAAAAAAACAATAACAAACCGTGAATTTAAATTACATACCTCATATAAGGATAAACTAAAAATGCATTAATTTAATTACGGTACGTTCGATCGATCTGAAATTTTGATACGATGCATTGTTAGGTTAGACGGGTCCGTGTGCCAAATTTCAGTTCGATCGGATCATGGGAAGTGTGTCATTTTTTACTTCTGTTTTTCCGCCCGCCGAGCCCAAGACAGACAGAGACGGCCGCGAAGTTAAAATAAGGGATTTAAAAAGTAATTTGACAATACGTATAGTATATAAAAGAAAATAATTATAAACTTGCCTATTCTCAAAACAAAGAATTTCCACTACAAACACTAAATACTTTTTAACAAATTCAAGATCGCAATGATAGTAGTCCATGTGCTCACAAAATAGACAACAATGTAATTATAGTATGTTTCTTATAAAGACAAAGAACGCTATAAAAGCATATGACCACGTGACCTATCATTCTCTGGTCAACGGTTTATAGTCTGTTTCCCGCATCCAAAAAAGTGATCGGCGCGCGCTGCTTAGTGAAGTACCTATTTTACGAGAGTCATTTGATAGACGTAGCAAAGATACTGGGCGATTAATCGGTCCTCAAATTCGAGTTCGGTCTTTTAGTGACAGTTTTCATGCAAATCAAAGACATTTGACGTAAGATTACCATATTAATATCAAAACTGATATTTTCTTTAAAAAATGTAATTGTTATGTGTTGGAAAGGGAGTACGGCGAGTGTAGAGTGTAGCTCAAACCCTATTGAAATAGGAAAAATGAGGAAAGGGGGGGGAACGTCGTGTGCACCGCTAAATTCAATAATTCTGGCGATTTGACGATTTAAAAATAATATGGTATTTAAATCAATTTCATTTTATCATCACTCTTTACTCCGTAAGCTTTATAATTTTCTTATCAGACATCAATATTATTGTCTTATCAATATTATGGATTAATAAAATCAAAGTGAGTGAATGATTTCCAATGGGTAAAATGAATTGTTATATATACATAAGTCATAACTCCTTCGCGTTTGTAACAGCTTGTTGGCGCAATCAATAGAATAAATGCGCCAACCGTAAATACTTAGTTTTCATTGGCCTATTTTTTGTTTGCGTCTCAATAGCCCGTGGGCTATTAAGACGTTAGCGTCTCAATAGCCACTGCCTAATCACTATAGACCAAGGGTGGCCAAACCGCGGCTTGCGAGCCGCATGCAGCTCTTCTGTGTTCACATTGCGTGCGGCTCGCGTACAATTTATGAAAATGAAAGATATGTTAATTATGTTGCATGGATTACTCGAAGATTTCCAAGCCAGTTTAAATGACCCATAATGCTTTAATGTGGCTCTCAACAATTTTATATATTATATATTTTTTTAAATGGCTCTCAGTTACTGCAGGTTTCAAGTTTGGCCACCCCTGCTATAGACTTCTACAGTTTACTACTGAGAGACTAATCTACTAATAATAACACCTTTAAGTTTTTAATAATACTAATTAAATACTAATACTAATTTACTGATACTAACAAATTAGTTAAATTCAATTAGACTAATTAGTACTAGTACTAATTACTTTAATAATTATTTAATTAGTCTACTCAGAATTCAAATACAAAATTACAGGTAATAATGGAGTTTAACTTCCGGAACTATGCTGTTACTATTAATCAGTTACTTTTTACTTTACAGTATGTTACTTAAATTGAGGTTCTCAAATTATATAAAGTTTTTAATAAATAGTTACTGAGAAACCATAAAATGTAGAATTGTAGAACTATAAACACTGTAGACTATAATAATAAAAAGGACAATATATTAATAATTAATTAAAAAAGATTATATGAAATCAGTAATCCCTTGTTTATCGTAGGAGATAGGTTTCTAAGCTGGTGTCAAACTGAATTTCTTTAAAGTAGGGACACCAACTGTAAAGAAATATGAAATTGGTAGATAAGTTTACAGTTAGCCTACTGTATAGCAAGTACAAGTAGCTGTATATGACATGATGATCATGATGAATATGCTTTGCAGTAAAAATGATGACAGTGAAGGTATTTGATGATTTTTACTGTGCAGCCAATGACTGTATTTTACATCTCTTCAGACGGAGTTGTCATTTCCTGGGGCACCTCATCTAATACAGTCGGACCTTGCTAAGTTGAACTTCCCTTAGTCGAAAACCTCCCTATATCGAATTAATTGTTAGGTCCAGACCAAATTCCATAAGACTAATTTATTTTATATCTCCTTAAATCGAAGATTTTTGGCTTTCAACCTCTCTCAGTCGAATTTTCCAAGGCGTTTGGGTTATTATTCTGGGGCAACATTTCAGAACATGTGTTCCGTAGAGCCATGCAAACTTCTATTTTGAGATCAAAAATGATCTAGACAAGAAAAGGGCACGGCTGGAAGAAGGGTAACTAATCCGCGTTCCTTCGCTGCATGCTGGGACTCTTTTTAAAAAGGAATAAATTTACTTCCCCACATCCCACTGTAGGGGGAGTAAAGTGTGGGGGGAGGGGCTTTCTCAGTGGTGTCGGTATGTCAAAGAAAGTTGCTTCCTTTCATATGAAACATCAGACACCGCCTTTCTTTCATGTCAAGCCTTCTCATCGGGATGGCTGCTTACCCCTCCCCCCTTTTTTTTTCTCTCAATATCAACATTGTCCTTGATTAATATGCGTCTATTACGCTATTCCATAACTCGAAAACTCTGTAAGTCGAATCTTTTTTGGGGTCCCTTTGAGTTCGACTTAGAGATGGCTTAAAAACCAGCAAAGTAGTGAATCCACAAAATGTGAACGGGGAAGCATCCAGGGATTATTGTATTTAAATTTTACTCAGAAATTTAGCTAACACATCTCCTTCACGCAACGCATTTCTAATTTTGTACATGAATTCATGGGTTTGAATCAATAAAAATATAAAAGAAATAAAAGTAGTGCTAGTTTCTTGCTGTTTTGAAATTAATTTTTTGCTATTGCTATTATCTATGTTATCTTATCTTATCTGTTTACAGACGCTCCTTCTATACAGAAGATTATTGCGTCCTACGCTTATCTATGGTTTGTGTTTAGTCCTGCATTTTTATTAGAGATTTAAATGTTGATAAAGTGTTGGTTTTCCTGGATTCTTCAGGCAACCCATTCCACGCCCGAATTCCGGACGGGAAGAAGGAAAACTTGTATGTGTTTGTTCTTGCATACGGAATAAGAAAGGTGTTTTTATCCTTATGTCTATCTGAGGGTTGTATTAAGTTATCTTTGTGTTGTATTTCTAAATTAGAATTAATTGCTTTATGTATGATTACTACTTTGCTCTTGGTTCTTCTATCCTCTAGTGTTTCAAGGTTTAATGATTTAACTAATGGTGTTACCCTTGTCAGTTTCGAATATTCTCCAGTAATGAATCTGGCAGCTCTTTTTTGAATTTGTTCTAGTTTATCAATGTTTTCTTTGGTGGATGGGTCCCATACAGAAGATGCATATTCTAGTGCAGGTCTCACCAAAGTGAGGTAGCATTTTAGTTTTATATCTCTATTACATTTGTTAAAGTTCCTTTTTATAAAGCCTAAGGTTTTGTTTGATTTTTTAATAACTTCATTGACATGGGGATTCCATGATAGTTTCTCATTTATTAAGACTCCTAAGTATTTTGCATCTTTAGTTTGGGTCAGTTCTTTTCCATGAATGTAATATTTTGAATTTATTTGTTTCTTTTTCTTTGTTACTCTTAACAGTTGACACTTTTCTGGATGGAAAGACATACTCCAGTTAGTTTCCCATTTTATCAATTCATCTAAGTCTTTTTGTAAAATGTTGCTATCTTGTTCTGATTTAATTGTTCTATAGATTATACAATCATCAGCAAATAGCCTAACTTTTGTACCTGTTGAGATGTTGTTGGGTAAATCATTTATATAAATTAAAAAGAGTAAGGGACCTAGCACAGTTCCTTGTGGAACTCCTGAGTTAACCTTTATTGGTGCAGATTTAGATCCATTAATTATTACAGTTTGCTCCCTGCCCAAAAGGAAGTCTTGGATCCAGTGATGCAAGGAACCTGAGATTCCAAAGTAGTTAAGTTTTTTAAGTAAACTAAGGTGGTGAACTTTGTCAAATGCTTTTGAGAAGTCTAGTAATATTGTATCTATTTGATCATTTTTGTCCAAGCCTTTTGATAGTTCATCTATTAAACCTATTAATTGTGTTTCACATGATCTGTTTTTTCTAAAGCCGTGTTGATGTGGACATAGGGCATTATATTTGTCAAGGTGGTTAACTATTCTACTATATATTATGTGTTCTAGTAATTTACAGGTGATACTAGTAAGTGATACAGGCCTGTAATTACCAGGGTCTGATTTATCCCCTTTCTTAAAGAGTGGACTTACATTAGCTAATTTCCAATCCTGGGGCACTTTACCCTGGTTTAGAGAGGCTTGAAAGAGAACTACAAGGATTGGGGACAGTTCATTGCTTAGTTCTTTTAATAATCTTGCAGGCAAATCATCTGGGCCAGTAGCTTTGTTTATTTTAAAGTTTTTTAGGAGTGAATGTATACCTATCTCATCTACAGTTATGTTACCTATTTCCTCCATTTTATTTAAATTTATTAAAACTTCCTTGTCGCCTGAGGCAGAAAAAGATGATGCAAAATATGTGTTAAGGATATTAGCTTTAGTTTCATTATCATTATAGGTTTTATTATTTGAGCCTTTTAGTGTGGCTATTCCTGAAGGTTCCATTTTTTTAGATTTGATAAAGGACCATAAGTTTTTATTGTTATCTTTGGTAATTACATTGTTTATATATTCATTTTGGAGGTTCCGACTAAGTTTTTGTGTCAAGTGTTTAATCTTTAAGTATTTTTTGTGTATCCTATATGAATTGGTAGCTTTATATTTCTTAAATAAGTTCTCTTTTAGTTTGCATAGCTTTTTCAATCTAGAATTGAACCAGCATTTGTTAATTTTATTTGATGTTAGTTTTGTTGGAACATTCTCATCCATTATAGTTTTTAGATTTGTTTTTATATCTTTCCAAATTTCTTCTACTGGGCTATTTGTGTTAAATTTACTTAGGAAAGTTTGTTGGAAGTTAGCCGCTGATTGGTGTAGTTTTATTGAATTACATTTATTCCAAAGATAGATTATTCTTCTAGGTATCTTATTAATTTTAGTTTTTATTGTATTGGTGACCCTAACAATATCATGGTCGGACAGTCCTGGAATTATTTTATAGTCTAACACTAGTCCTGGTCTATGTTGTTTGATATTTGTAGCATATGTGTGGGACAAACAAAGTTATTTCGATGTCTAACTACTAAATGCATGTAAATCCAGATTGTTACTTAAGTTTTTATTCTAAATCTAAGTATGTGTTGTGGTCAAAGTCTGAGGAAAAAATCTGTCATTTGTCATTAACCAGCGGTCAGCTGACATCTCTTGTCATAGAAATGAAAAAAGATCAAAAGTGTTGGGCTGGTGTTTAGAAAAGGGCTAAGTAATTGTGTTTGCATGTGTACTCTAACTAAGTAATTGTGTTTGCATGTGTACTCTAACTAAGTAATTGTGTTTGCATGTGTACTCTGACTAAGTAATTGTGTTTGCATGTGTACTCTAACTAAGTAATTGTGTTTCCATGTGTACTCTAACTAAGTAATTGTGTTTGCATGTGTACTCTAACTAAGTAATTGTGTTTGCATGTGTACTCTAACTAAGTAATTGTGTTTGCATGTGTACTCTAACTCTTAAATGATTTAGAACCTTCTGAATTTCAATACGAAGAAAGGCTGTAACATAAAAAATATATTTTACTACATTTCTATAGTGGCTGTCATTTTTAAATCCTTTATATTAACTCGTGGTGTCTGTTTGTTTGAACCCTTGATTGCTTGCTTGCTTGATTGTCGGTCGCCAAAACTTTGGATCGATTTTTAACCCACTTCCTCGTAAGCTAGCAAGCTGAAATTTTGCAGGCAGTTTCGTACCGATGATAAAAACTATGTATCAAAATTTCAGATCGATTGCATGTACTGTAATTAAATTATTGAATTTTAAGATTATTTTATTTATTCCTATGTATCATGTTATTTTTTGAGATAGAGTGTCGCGGTGCGTATTATATTGAACAACCTTTCTGTCACGCAATAAGGTGCGTATTTTATTGACAAAATTTTTTATAAACATATTCCTGATCGGTGCTCATTATGTTAAACATGTTTTACGACACAACTGCAATTTTGTATTTTTGGATGGTCTTGCGCTGCGTATTATAATGAACATTCTTTTAGTTACGTCTAGTACATAAAGGATTTATAGTGAAAAACTTGGTTTTTTACGGGGATTTTTTTAAAACAAATTTTCAAAGAGCTATCTTGCACTGCCTTATTTTTTATTTTTATTTTTTTGTTAATTTCAATAATGATTGAAATAATAATCCCAATTTTTTTAAGAGTAGTTTTTATAAATATTTTTTTTTATTTTCAGTGGAAATCCAAAGCGATATGACACCAGAGATGTTGTTCGTATGCCACAAGGACATTCCCAAAGCAAAGGATCTGAAGGCATTGACAGCATGCAGACAGCCAGTGAGAGACATTTGCAAACTCTGTTACAACGCCAAGTTAAAAAAGATATAACAATTGCTGAGTAAGTTTTTAAATTATTTATTCATTATTTCAATGTAAATTTTATTCTTACATTTATTTAAAATGTCATTTTTTAAAAATTGATATCATTATCTACATTGTAAATAGAATTTTATATCACATACTTATATTACTTTTTAAAATTATTATTTAAAAAAATTGTTTAATATATCTTCTATATATTTCTTAATGGCTCAACAAATTTTTGTTGATTTCTTGAATTCTTTTAACTTTCATCTCCAGCCAGTTCTCTCAGCATAGATCCTTCTCTGTTGCCACCTCCCATGCCCCAGGAGTAGAGAAGTTGGTTGGAATCCACAACTTTGAACACTACAAGGAGGTCCATGACTTGGACTCAAAGGTTGACTACCTGCGTCACTGTGGGTTGGATGATGAGGAGATCACAATCACGTTACAGGAGGAGATGAAAATTGAGGTAAAGTCAAGTCGCCTCTGCATGAACTTTAAACTTCATAATTTCATATATTAAGTAATTTAAAAATAAATAGATCTGGACCGGTGGGTTGGGGTTGGGTACGGCGAAAATAGCTTAAAACATATATTTTAACAGGAAAAGTAGTGGGGTCATCTTATATGCCGGAACATACGGTAGTGCTAATATTTTCAAATATAAAAATCCCCCTTTTTCTTTGGTATTGACAGACAGCGGGTCATCGTTATGGAGCTGATCCAGGGTACAAGGCTGAGAAGCTTCGAGAGATCGAAAGAAAAATCTTAGAGAAAGAAAAATCGTTACAGGTTCCAGACAGATTTCAAGGGGCTCTGGAACTGAGCAGACAAGACAGAGATCTGGACAGATCCATTACCAAGAAGTACGGTCTAGACTCAGGTCTTCCCAGTATCATCACGACGGAGAAGAAGTTTGATGACTCCCACCCAGATGACCCCATCAACCATATCCCAGAAATCCTGAATGTTATCAGCCGGAAAAGAGAACGAGAGCCGAGGAGGGACAGAAGGAAGCGGAGGAAGCTGGAAAGACGAGAAAAATATTATTCCTCTCTGAGTTCAGCTGACAAAGATGACAAAGAATCCAGGGATGTTCCTGACCTGTGTCATCATGATGACATGTCATCTCCAAATACGGGACTGCCGTCACCAACAGACGTGCGGCTAATGTTGCAGGATACAGATATTGTAAATACTATACACCTGAACGATGCCGGCGGGAAAAGTGTTTCCAACATGATTCCAAGCATTTCAAATGAACTTTCTCATAACCAAGTCACAGATTTTTGCAATGAGTCTTGTTCCATTATTGAGGAGATTAAAGGGCCTGCGATAGTAGACAAATCTGACAATATGGACTCTGATACAGTAACAAATGACAGGGCACAACTGTTAAGAGAAATTGAAGTGCCTGCTAAGATTCTAACCCGAGAAGAAATTGAAAATAACAGGCTAACAATGGAAGAGATAAAATCCATCAACAAATTTCAGAATTATTCAGCTGGTGAGCCTAATAAGGTAATTTTTTAATCTATTTGTCATGCACCATCAAAAACAGAAATATTAAATTATTTTAAAAAATGATAAAAGTCAGAAGGAATGAGGTAAATATGATTAGTGATTTTTATAATGGTATTCAAATTATTTTTAATTATTGTGTGAATCTGGGAAATAAATATTTCAGGTTTTTATGAAACCTCTTGTACCTGATTATTTATTCAGCAGTTGTACGTCCAAGGGGACATAATCCCTGATTGTAATTTATTCAGCAGTTGAACCTCCAAGGGGAAATAATTAAACAATTATTTACACTAAAAGTTATTTTCTTGAAAATATAAGATATAAAATCTTATAAATGTTAATTTATAATTCTTTTCCTTCCTTGAAAAAATTGTTTCTATTCGGTATTTTCCTATTAATAAAAATGTTGTTGAAAGGTTGTAAATAAAAAGAGTATGTGTTTGTATGTGACTTACAGATCTAGAATTCATCTTAAGCATAGTGTTAAAATGTAGAACTTGGCTACTGTTGTGAGGTGACTTTGTACAGTGCCACTGCCACACATATATTAGAAGAATCAGTTTTTTTTATTTTTCACAACAAACTTTTTAAAGACTTAAACTCAGGGCTGTTTTAATGTCTTTAAAGGAACTAGGTGCAGTGTCTGCTGTGCTAAAGGATAAGACAGCCCTGCTGACAGAACAGCACTGACTTTGAGCCAACAGTTGGTTTTTTTTAAAATAAAATTTAATGAAAAAATGAATTATGAAATAAAAACTTTGATGAGAAAATTCAAATGTAGAGTTTTAAAGCTTTTTTTTTCTTCTTCCTATTATCTGACAGATTGTCTATGTGAAAAATTTACACAACAAAGTTACAGAGAAAGACTTGGTGTCATTGTTTGGCAGTTTCCAGTCTGAAGGCAAATCCAAACTTGTTTTCAAGCTCCTCAGTGGAAGAATGAAAGGACAAGCCTTCATAACATTTCCAGGTAGATATTCCAGGTTTATTAGGGGCGTGGTGGTCAAGCGGCAGCGCGCTCGGCTGGCGTACTGAGAGTCACGGGTTCGAGTCTTGGTGAAGGCAGGGTCTTGTTTCCGAGGCTAAAGGGCGTCCCTGAGTCCACCCAGCTCCGAATGGGTACAGGACATCAGTTGGGAAAGTAAAGTGGCTGGGCATTGTGCTAGCCACACAATCCCATCGTATGCTGTGGATATAAAAACTTGTGAAGACTGGTCTTCACTTGCCCCATAGGTCTGATAGGGAACTTTACTTTACTCCAGGTTTATTGTTGCTAGGGAATGGACTAGCTTTTATAATGACATTTCCAGATAGATATTATTATTTATAGTGGGTATAGTGGCTCTGCTTCAACATATCAATTACATAATATGTACACTTATAAAATTTAATGCTAAAATTGATTTCTTGTCAAGGTCTATTTAGACCCTTTTAAACATTACAAATAGCAGTACCACTCTGTGAGAAATACAATCAATAGTTGGGACCTGGGGGAGGTAGCTGTCAAGTTGCATGTCACCCATGACCCTGGGCTATCAACTTGACCTTCTCTAAGGGAAAATCTCCTTTTGGCAAGGATTCAGCAATCTAATCAGTGTTAACAATGTCGGCCACCATCTTATGTTTTTTACTTGTGATATACATTTCATTCTGTATGTGTTATTGTTGGCTTTCTGGTAACATGCTGATGCTGACACTCATATACGTGGTCAGATGTGAGTCAGGCCCTCACCATCATATACATGGTCAGATGTGAGTCAGACCCTCACCATCATATACGTGGTCAAATGTGAGTCAGACCCGAGTCAGACCCTCACCATCATATACGTGGTCAGATGTGAGTGCTGAGGTGGTAGTAGTGGAGGTCTTACATGAAATCCAGTGGTTGATGACCCAATCACACATATTTGAGGGTTGGGAGCAATTTTCCCTCTAATGTTTGGTAGTTTTTGTATAAAATAACCTGGTGTGTATAGTTATATAGCATCTATTTCTTTGTCGCAAAATTGTTTGTTGGACAAAAAAAATGCAACAATTAGGCTGTATAATTTATGTGAATTTTTTTAAAAGCTCAGTTAAATGAAAAAATAAGAAAAAGAATTATTTTTTTTCTACCACCGGTATTTTCACAGTTAACAGCTAAGTGTTAGCACACCAACTGACCACTGGTCATTGCTGGAGATACTCTGTTGTAGGTCTTACAACAAGATCTCTCTCTTGTAGACAGAGTCAAGGTTAATCTGACGCCCATCATTCCAACTTGATTTAATTCTCGTTTAAAAAAATTTCTTGTTCAAAAAATGAATTTATTCAATATAATGCAACAGAATTCCAATGTATTTCAATGTATTTATTGTCTTACATTTCTAGCAATGTTTTTTGTGATTGTTTCAGATGAGGTTACTGCGGGAGAGGCCATAAAGTTAATCAACGGATACAAGTTGAAAGATAAACCTGTGATAGTCACCTTTGGGAAAAAATATTAGTGGCAATAAAATAGATTCACTATCAAATTTATTGTTTGCTTTTCTTTACAAGTACAAGTAAATGTGCCTCACGTGGGTATGAGATAAAAATAATGAAATAGGAATCAAAATTGGTGGTATTATTTCAAGAAGATATTTAAAATTGCAAAATTTATAATTTATGTATTTAAAAACAAAATTTCATATTTCCCAATCTTCTGCAGATATAAGATTTGCCCTCTGCATTGTGATCACATATTTAATGAGCCAGTGCATCATTTTAGCAGCAAGAACAAATAATATAATTTTTAAAATATAGCAGATTTGTTTTTCCTAAGAAGGGAGAAATTGTGTGAGATTGAGGGACTGCTTTAAGTATTGGGGCGACAGAAGATTGAGGGACTGCTTTAAGTATTGGGTTGACAGAAGATTGAGGGACTGCTTTAAGTATTGGGTCGACAGAAGATTGAGGGACTACTTTAAGTATTGGGTCGACAGAAGATTGAGGGACTGCCTTAAGTATTGGGTCGACAGAAGATAGAGGGACCGCCTTAAGTATTGGGTCAACAGAAGATTGAGGGACTGCCTTAAGTATTGGGGCGACAGAAGATTGAGGGACTGCTTTAAGTATTGGGGCGACAGAAGATTGAGGGACTGCTTTAAGTATTGGGTTGACAGAAGATTGAGGGACTGCTTTAAGTATTGGGTCGACAGAAGATTGAGGGACTACTTTAAGTATTGGGTCGACAGAAGATTGAGGGACTGCCTTAAGTATTGGGTCGACAGAAGATAGAGGGACCGCCTTAAGTATTGGGTCAACAGAAGATTGAGGGACTGCCTTAAGTATTGGGGCGACAGAAGATTGAGGGACTGCTTTAAGTATTGGGTCGACAGAATATTGAGGGACTGCTTTAAGTATTGGGTCGACAGAAGATTGAGGGACTGCCTTAAGTATTGGGTCGACAGAAGTTAGAGGGACTGCCTTAAGTATTGGGTCAACAGAAGATTGAGGGACTGCCTTAAGTATTGGGTCAACAGAAGATTGGGGGACTGCCTTAAGTATTGGGTCAACAGAAGATTGGGGGACTGCCTTAAGTATTGGGTCAACAGAAGATTGGGGGACTGCCTTAAGTATTGGGTCAACAGAAGATTGGGGGACTGCCTTAAGTATTGGGTCAACAGAAGATTGTGGGACTGCCTTAAGTATTGGGTCAACAGAAGATTGGGGGACTGCCTTAAGTATTGGGTCAACAGAAGATTGGGGGACTGCCTTAAGTATTGGGTCAACAGAAGATTGGGGGACTGCCTTAAGTATTGGGTCAACAGAAGATTGGGGGACTGCTTTAAGTATTGGGTCAACAGAAGATTGGGGGACTGCTTTAAGTATTGGGTCGACGGAAGATTTCATTAAACACCGTCTTGTACCTGGAGCTGGAGTTAAGGTAAATGAACATGTTGATGCAAGCATTGATACCGCCAATGATGTAACCGGTCCCAAACGCCGTCCACATGAAATTCTCATAGCGTCTGTTGACATCGAGGTCGGGCAGAAACCTTCTGCCGTAGACCGCCATCAGCTGGGGCACGCTGCACAAAATAAAAACGACGGCCACCAAGGTCACCAGCTTGCCCGCCTTCTTGTCCTTGCTGGATAGAATAAATCTTTTGTCCTTGACCTCGCGGATCTCTTGCCCATCGGCTGTCATTGCCTCTCTTCCGTTGTTTGAGTTATTCTTTTTCAAAGCGTTATTTTGTGAAGGGTCCCCCGCAGAGCTCTGAGTGGCGGCAGCTCTTGACCTGAAGTCAGCTGACCTCCTCAGTGCCTGGATGAGGACATAGGTGCAGATGACCACTGTGATAAATGAGATGGTTGGGATGGATATGCTGTTGAATATGTTGCTGATGGTCTCGATCTGGACACGGCCGGGTGCGAACCATATGTCTAGTTTAAGAGAACTGTAGGACTGATTCGTTGTGTACACCGTGGTCGGTTGCCATGACAACCCATGGGTTATAAACACGGGCAAGTAGCAGGAAAACTGAAACAAGTAAATGGTGATGAGTATCTTGGTGGCCCTGGCTGCTGTGAGGAGACCTGGGGATATACGATTTTATATTTATAACAGGGATATAAACTGGTATATTTATAACTAGGATATAAACTGGTATATTTATAACTAGGATATAAACTGGGATGTTTATAACTAGGATATAAACTGGGATGTTTATAACTAAGATATAAACTGGTATATTTATAACTAGGATATAAACTGGTATATTTATAACTAGGATTTAAACTGGTATATTTATAACTAGGATATAAACTGGGATATTTATAACTAGGATATAAACTGGGATATTTATAACTAGGATATAAACTGGGATATTTATAACTAGGCTATAAACTGGGATATTTATAACTAGGCTATAAACTGGGATATTTATAACTAGGATATAAACTGGGATATTTATAACTGGGATATAAACTGGGATATTTATAACTAGGATATAAACTGGTATATTTATAACTAGGATATAAACTGGGATATTTATAACTAGATATAAACTGGGATATTTATAACTAGGCTATAAACTGGGATATTTATAACTAGGATATAAACTGTGATATTTATAACTGGGATATAAACTGGGATATTTATAACTAGGATATAAACTGGTATATTTATAACTAGGATATAAACTGGGATATTTATAACTAGATATAAACTGGGATATTTATAACTAGGCTATAAACTGGGATATTTATAACTAGGATATAAACTGTGATATTTATAACTGGGATATAATCTGGGATATTTATATCTAGGATATAAACTGGGATATTTATAACTAGGATATAAACTGGGATATTTATAACTAGGATATAAACTGGGATATTTATAACTAGGCTATAAACTGGGATATTTATAACTAGGCTATAAACTGGGATATTTATAACTAGGATATAAACTGGGATATTTATAACTGGGATATAAACTGGGATATTTATAACTAGGATATAAACTGGTATATTTATAACTAGGATATAAACTGGGATATTTATAACTAGATATAAACTGGGATATTTATAACTAGGCTATAAACTGGGATATTTATAACTAGGATATAAACTGTGATATTTATAACTGGGATATAAACTGGGATATTTATAACTAGGATATAAACTGGTATATTTATAACTAGGATATAAACTGGGATATTTATAACTAGATATAAACTGGGATATTTATAACTAGGCTATAAACTGGGATATTTATAACTAGGATATAAACTGTGATATTTATAACTGGGATATAATCTGGGATATTTATATCTAGGATATAAACTGGGATATTTATAACTAGGATATAAACTGGGATATTTATAACTAGGATATAAACTGGGATATTTATAACTAGGATATAAACTGGTATATTCATAACTAGAATGTGAGATATTTACAACTGGATTATAAGATGTTATATTTACAACTAGAATAAAAGATGACATATTTATAACTAGAAAATAAGATTGTATATTCATAACTAGAATATAAGATGTTATATTTATAACTAGAATGTAAGATGTTATATTTATAACTAGAATGTAAGATGTTATATTTATAACTAGAATATAAGATGTTATATTTATAACTAGAATGTAAGATGTTATATTTACAACTAGAATGTAAGATGTTATATTTATAACTAGAATGTAAGATGTTATATTTATAACTAGAATGTAAGATGTTTTATTTATAACTAGAATGTAAGATGTTATATTTATAACTAGAATGTAAGATGTTATATTTATAACTAGAATGTAAGATGTTATATTTATAACTAGAATGTAAGATGTTATATTTATAACTAGAATATAAGATGTTATATTTATAACTAGAATGTAAGATGTTATATTTATAACTAGAATATAAGATGTTATATTTATAACTAGAATGTAAGATGTTATATTTATAACTAGAATATAAGATGTTATAAGATATTTATAACTAAAAACTTCTTTTACACGCAAATTTGGGAGTTAAGTGATAATAACTACAAAGCCATTTTGTTCCTTTTTGGGGAGAGTAGAGCTGGTTCAATAAGAGGATCCTAATTTAGACGGCATTTTAATTTCTGAAATATGTAATAGCAATCATATGTAATAGCAAACATATGTAATAGCAAACATATGTAATAGCAAGCATATGTAATAGCAAGCATATGTAATAGCAAGCATATGTAATAGCAAGCGGCATTAACACATGATGACTTGGTTTACTTATTTCAATGCATTCAAAAGTTTAACTTCGAGGAGCGAATGAATTATTAAAGAGATCATTGTGTGCTTAGATGTAATTTTTAAATCCCTTATATTAAAATCACCGTCTTTTCTCTCTCTCTCTCTCTCTCTCTCTCTCTCTCTCTCTCTCTCTCTCTGTCATGATCTCTTTTATTGAAATAAAGTATTCGACTCAAAGCTGTTTATTGAACTTTGTATTGAAATCAAAGCTGTTTATTGAACTAAGTATTGGAATCAAAGCTGTTTATTGAACTTAAGTATTGGAATCAAAGCTATTTATTGAACTAAAGTATTGGAATCAAAGCTGTTTATTTTCTTAAGTATTGGAGTCAAAGCTGTTTATTGAACTTAAGTATTGGAATCAAAGCTGTGTATTGAACTTTGTATTGAAATCAAAGCTGTTTATTGAACTTAAGTATTGGAATCAAAGCTGTTTATTGAACTTAAGTATTGGAATCAAAGCTATTTATTGAACTAAAGTATTGGAATCAAAGCTGTTTATTGAACTTTGTATTGAAATCAAAGCTGTTTATTGAAGTTAAGTATCAGAATCAAAGTTGTTTATAACCCTAGATGTATCGATTTACCTTTGACCTTGAATGGAAGTATGACACAGAGACATCTCTCAGTGGAGACGAAGACGGTGGTCAACATGGAGATGTCAATGAACATGGCTCTCGGCCAGCTGCAGGCCACGTAACTCAGGTCCTGCCAGTCCACAAGCTAAAGGAGATCAACAAAGGAAGGACATTTGTCAGGGGAGATAATCAAGGAAGAGCATTTTACAGGGGAGATAAGGGAAGGACATTTGTGAGGGGAGATCATCAAGGGAAGGACATTTGTGAGGGGAGAGCATCAAGGGAAGGACATTTGTGAGGGGAGATCATCAAGGGAAGGACATTTGTGAGGGGAGAGCATCAAGGGAAGGACATTTGTGAGGGGAGATCATCAAGGGAAGGACATTTGTTAAGGGAGATCATCAAGGGATGGACATTTGTGAGGGGAGATCATCAAAGGAAGGACATTTGTTAAGGGACATCATCAAGGGATGGACATTTGTGAGGGGAGATCATCAAGGGATGGACATTTGGTTTGTTTCAACAGGATGTATGTTTTTCAACGCTATACTTCTGTACAAAAATTCTCAGTAAATGTGAATGGCTAGCCAACCAATCCTTAAAAATTTATACTGAAATGCATGTCCCCACCAGAAAGAAATGATGAATGGCCCACTGAATAAATGATTGAAGATGATCACACTGTCATTTAAGTTTTTCCTTTGTTTAATTTATTCTGATGAACTAGTTCCTACCAAACTTTTAATACTAAATACCTAGCACAGAAACCAAGTAATAAAATTGTAAAACGTTTAATTACAAAACAAAAGGCTGCACATATTTAGTCTGAATATTTTAATAAGATAGAGTCAGTGCTTTTTTTTTATAAACAAAGGGTACCGGAAACGTATGAAAAAGGGTAATGGAACGCATGAAAAAGGGTACCGGAACGCATGAAAGGGGGTACCGGAAACGCAATAAAAAGGTACCGGAAGCGCGTGAAAAAGGGTACCGGAAACGCATGAAAAAGGGTACCGGAACGCATGAAAAGGGGTACCGTAAACGCGTGAAAAAGGGTACCGGAAACGCATGAAAAAGGGTACCGGAAACGCATGAAAAAGGGTACCGGAACGCATGATAAAGGGTACCGGAACGCATGAAAAAGGGTACCGTAACGCATGAAAAAGGTACTTGAACGCATGAAAAGGGGTACCGGAAACGCAATAAAAAGGTACCGGAAACGCATGAAAAAGGGTACCGGAAACGCATGAAAAAGGGTACCGGAACGCATGAAAAGGGGTACCGGAAACGCGTGAAAAAGGGTACCGGAAACGCATGAAAAAGGTAACCGGAAACGCATGAAAAAGGGTACCGGAAACGCATGAAAAAGGGTACCAGAACGCATGAAAAAGGGTACTTGAACGCATGAAAAGGGGTACCGGAAACGCGTGAAAAAGGGTACCGGAAACGCATGAAAAGGGGTACCGGAAACGCGTGAAAAAGGGTACCGGAAACGCATGAAAAAGGTAACCGGAAACGCATGAAAAAGGTAACCGGAAACGCGTGAAAAAGGGTACCGGAAACGCATGAAAAAGGTAACCGGAAACGCATGAAAAAGGTAACCGGAACGCATGAAAAATGTTACCGTAACGCATGAAAAAGGGTACTGGAACGCATGAAAAAGGGGACCAGTACGCAACCTGAAAAAGCATACCAGGCAGTAATTTTAAAAAATTGCCTTAACGCCGTCCCGGTGTTACGCGATGAAAAAAAAAGCAGTGGACAAAGTCAAAGATTATGTTAAAGACGCCACTCTTACCTCTACTAAAACATTCATCTCTTTGATGACAAGGAAGACGCCGAGGAAGAACGTGCAGATGTTGGAGGCCAGGTCGGAGATGGAGAGAGAGAACAGTGAGACCGTTGTGCTGTCTTGGAGACCTTGTCTGAAATCGGGGGGGGGGTGGGGGGTGGAGGGAATTAGTTGATGTAACGAAGCTGAGAAACACACGTTAATATACCGTTTATATACCGTATATTCTGTTATTAAATGAACGTAAAGATAAACAGGCTCGAACTCGTAAAAATTCTTTTGTATTCTTAGAGACTAACAGAAGATGCAAAGTCTTTTACAAATCGGGTTAGTATTTTCTCGTCATGGTTTAATCAAGTTGAGCTACAAGTTCATAATGGTCAATTCTCATCATGGTTTTATCTCAAAATGGTATATTCTCGCCAGCGTATGATCCCATAATGGTATACTCTCGTCCGGGTATGATCACATAATGGTATATTCTCGTCAGGGTATTATCCCAAAATGGTATATTCTCGTCAGGGTATTCTGTCATAATGGAGTTTTCTCGTCATGGTATAATCGCATAATGGTATATTCTCGTCATGGTGTTATCGCATAATGGTATATTCTCGTCACGGTATGATCCCATAGTGGTCTTTTCTCGTCATGGTATTATCTCATAGTGGTATATTCTCGTCATGGTATTATCTCATAGTGGTATATTCTCGTCATGGTATAATCCGATAATATGGTCTTTTCTCGTCATGATATTATCTCAAAATCAAATGGCATATTCTCGCCTTTTTTATAATTCATGAATCGTCGTTTCTTGTTTCTGAACACCCCAAATAATCAAATATAAAAAAATAGGTTTAGATATGACCACATAAAGACCAACCCCTCGTTCTCAGGTTCTCATTCGAAGCTGGCAGCATTTTTCGACACTTCTGAAAATAACCACCAATGAACCAATTCTTAAATTTCAGTTTGAAAGTATGAGAGACGAAGTCAGCTAACTCTCTAACCTGATAAAAACAATAATGTTTATGGTGTTGGTGACGTAACCAACAAGGGAGACCAGCGAGCACCAAACGCCAACAAGATACAGACTAAGATAGTGCTGCAGCTCATCAGAAATGATTTCTTGCTCGGCTCGTAGATGCGGTATGTTGTCCCATGGGCGTGTAGCCAGAGCCTTGTCCAGGGGGCTGACAGAACTTGCTCGTAGATGCGGTATGTTGTCCCATGGACGTGTAGCCAGAGCCTTGTCCAGGGGGCTGACAGAACTTTCTAGGACCATCATGGATGGCCACTAAACCGGTATTCTACCAAGAGATAACCGCATAGACTGACTTAAATAACACTGCGTGTTTCTAATCTTAAAGCAATTTTAGCAATTATATGAAAAATTTTTAAGGAAAAAAACGTATAAACATACATATTGTTGACAGGTTATAATAAAAATTAAGGTTAAGGATATTTCTATAACGCGACCGTAGTTCAATCATTAGTGTACTGAGTGCAAGTTTACAGTGAAAACAAAATCGTACCAATTAATCAAATATTATTCTATACAACAAGCACGCATCAATTTCATAATTAAATCAATTTTCTGCCTATAAATTGAGGTACAGTCAACATCATTATTGATGTTTGCGTTCATTTAACTTATTATAAAATCAACATACAATTACTTTTATGGATTAACTTGTGTATGTTGGGATGGGAGTGGTGACATTTATTCCCGACACGTGTAACTATATAGTGTTTTTAAAAAAAAACTGTTGAAACTTTAAAAGGTGATCAAATTATCGGGTAATCATTTGCTCCATATTGATCACTAGAACTTGAGGGGGGGGGGAGATAAGTGATGTCGCCTTCGACATCTATATGGCAGTTTGTCTGTGTTTGTATGGCTGGTCTTTTAATTGTGCACAACTCAGTCAGTATAATGTGGCTGATACGGTAGAGAAAAAGATTGGTGTATGGGGAACAGAGTGCCTACAGCACCGGAACAATTGTGTGGAGATAAACAATCCGAATTGCAAGTTGTTAACTGACGTTTATTGACTGAATCACATGTTTCATGTTTCCTAAAGTACATAAAATCGCAATTAAAAGACGAGCTCCTAGTTTGATTGTATGACGTGCAGACCTGTCACAGTTGGGCGTGACACTATCTGCCAGGTTTTTGTTTGTGTATACAACAACTGAGCTTGTCTCGTCAAGACCCAGTACTCCGTGCACTTAGCGACCATAGACTGGTGACTCATCTAAAAAGGCTAATCTCTGATTGCTACTCTAAACTGTTCTATGACAGGATCACAAACAACCCAAGAAACCAATGAGAAGAAATTAAACGATCTTACACCCCAGGGGCGTAGCGTGGGTTTCCCATCGCCCGAGGTAGATGCCAAGCTTACAGCACCCTTCTATAGAAGGTATGATGATGCTATTATAAAGAAAAGAGAATTTTACTGGAAATTTACAAGGTCATTATAAATTTTTATAAATAAAAATTTAAGAGCCTTTCTTTCTTAATCTAAAATTGTCAAAATAGTAAGGTTATTCAATTTTATTATTGATTGCCATTAATTTTCATGAATTAAAGTTTAGAGAAGCTTCTCTCATAGTTGACACTTCTTGTGTAATTGTAAGAAATATTCAAAGTATTTTTATATTAATCAGGATAACTCCCATCATAAATAGCGTAATCAAATTGTATAAATCAAGTGTACTTCAATTCATACATCAATTTTTATTGCTCTTGAGCTCAACTAAAATCCTGTTTTGTCAATTTCATGTGAGATCTGTACTCTAATTTGAAATCACAGTCATCAAAATCCTATATATTATAAGGTGTGCAAGAAAGTCATATCTTTTTTTTTCTAAATTTTTCAGCTGCCAAAACCTCTCATCAATTTCCACAACAAACGTATAGTATGAAGAATACAGCTTTCTTCTCAACTCGTTTTCGTGTGACACGGGTGTATCTTCACTTCCATCTCTAAAAATTTGCTCTCTAATTTTCATCCTCGGGGGATCTATTAAAATGCCAACGTCTTGCACGTAAAATTTTAGCTGAAGTCAATGCATCCTCTACCTATTCCATTAGTTTCTCTGTAGATAGCACCTGCAACTCATTTATATTTTGTGCACAGTGAAATCCTGTTTGTAAATAATTTCGGGCAAAATTGACCCCATGAAGTTCAGGTTTGCAGAGGCCAAAAAAAAGAAAACATTGAAAAGAAAAATATTATATTGCATTTTACAAAGTTCCTGCATCTGTTCAAGTGCTTAAGCTTTCGTCTTTCAGCTTTTCTGTAGCTATCAAAGTATAACATGTCTATAGCTCTATAGTCTATAGCAACGGTGGCCAAACTGCGGTTCGCGAGCCACATGCGGCTCTTCTGTGTTCACATTGCGGCTCCCGAAAAAATTATGAACTTATTATGAATTTATGAATTATGAAATTATTTAGAACTTTGAAATATATAAATATCATTTTTAAACATGAAAGTTATTTTATTAATAACAGAACAATAGGTTTGAAAAAAATCTTTGCTTGATTTAAAATTTAAAAGTTGAAGGAAGAATTGGTTTCTGGTTAGTTGGTGAATTTTTTATTCCGTTTTTGGTAAAATCTGCATATTTAAGTATTGACCACAGCTATTAGTGCTACTCAAGTTAGTAACTTATTATTTAAAAATTTACGTCAAATATAGCGACAGTTGTAGAAAATGTAAACTACAGAACAAAATAGAAAGTTTCCCACCAACTGGGAATAGGGCTTCACATTTATCTATATGGGCGATAAGCCGCCTTCTGACAAAAGCTTCAACTGCAAGTTAACTGCAAGCAAATTACTAAGCTATCAATTTGAAGCGACACTATCAAAAAGTCATGAAGAGTTTTCATCGCAGTATCCCCTGCAATCTGAGTTAAGAAAAAGTAAAATGTAAAAAAATATTTTTTTTAAAAAGGACACGCTTTTATTTACAAACATTTACAGACTGAAATGCGCTGATCTCCCCTGTCGTTGATGTAAACACGGGAATTTGGGCTGAAGTGAAACTAGTGAGCCGTGGAGGTCAACTCTAGCAGACGACTATACATTCTAAAATAGTGATAAATAGAGATAAACTAAAAAGTGATTAATTTAATTACGGTACATTCGATCGATCTGAAATTTTGACACAATGCATTGTCATCCAAGATCTATCTGTGGTAAAATTTTTAGATCTCTAGAACCATCATAAGTGGTATAATTTTACGTTTCAAGTTTTGAAGGAAGGATGGATGGATGGAAGGATGGATGGATGGATGGATACAACATACAAACAGTGTGACTTAAATAAAAGCATGTAAAAAGCAAGCTTACTGAGTTGAAGTCTGGAATGCGTCAACAGCAGTGGCGTCACTAGGGGATGCGGTGCGGGCGGACACCATCAGGGGGGTGACACTAAATCTAAAATATTACTGTATACAATTTTATGTCAACAAGGGAGATGGCTTATTTTTTTCACCTTGGAAAAAATACGACATGCAATGAATTACGTTAAACGCGAAAACTCATTAATAAAATAATATCAGTTAACATGCTATAATAAAAAAGTCCAAACAAAAGTAAGCCAATTAACACCTAAATTTTCGACACCTTCAAAAGAAAGACGATTTTTTTCTTAAAAGTAATAAATGTTCTTAAAGTTTGACGGATAAGACTAAACCTTTAAAAAATCTCACTCAATTAATTAATAAGCTAACTTTTTTTTTGTTCAAGGCTTGTCTGACATATGCTGGGAACATTTTGCTTTTTAAAATTGTTGTCACATATCTTTAAAGAGGGCACGATGAAAGAGTGACGACAAAAGAGTGCAAACATAAGAGCTCTATACCTCGTTGGTAGTCCATCTTGAAATATTAGCATCTATTAGAAAAATCCCCTCCAATCTTCATCTGCGCTCTTTTTTGTGTGACATTTTATGGGTCACCGACACGTATTTTTTAAATTAGTAAGTTACACTAAAACAACAATTTAAAGAAGACAAATTACAAAATGTGTCGCGTTTACAGTGGCGTCACTAAGGGAATGCGAGGGGGTCGGACCGCACCAGGTGACACGATCAAAAGGGGTGACACCAAAGGGTAAAATTCTGTATGTTCCCGTTATTTAGCACTGTAAGACTCAGAGGAGTTCTATGGGTTAAGTCGTGAGGGGGGTGACACCATGAGCTACCGCCCCGGGTGACACCAACCCTAGTGACGCCTCTGGTCAACAGCATACACAACTTTCTGCTTTCAGCACACACAAAAAGGTGTCACTTTAACTGAGGCATGTTATCACATCGCTTGTAATATTGCTCGTGCTTAACAACCTTCTGCTGATGGGGACTTAATTACGAAAAAATATTGAGGAGTAATTTTTATATTAGATCAAAATAATTCCAGACTTTGGCGACTGATAACACAAATTCCAATGAATCTTTGTACTCCACAATGAAGTTCATAAAATCAAAGTACAGAGATGTAACCAGTAGCCAGCATCTGGTAGAATTTCTTCGCACCACAACCAATGTTCCATATTAAGCTGCGTGAATGCGTGGCGCGAAGATATCTGACAACCGCCGCGTAGCAGTTTTGGATTACCACGCAGCAAATTTGGTAAAATATTGCACAAAAATTGATGCTGTGCAACTTTGCACACGAGTTGTTTTACTTTGCACACAGATCAGCGAACCTTAGAAGTTACATTGACCACAACTACTTGATACCAACCAGATGTAAAGAAACTTTCTAGTAGTTCAAAGGCTTCTCAGCGGAGTGATACCAATTAATGTTCACTATAATTATGAGTCTGCGTGTATTTTTATTTCTATCCGTCTCTAATCATAAATTTCACTTTATTAAATATTTGTTAATTATGTAACTGAAATTTGTTCAACATACGGGTAGGGCTAAAACAACTTAAATATTTAAATAATTGAATGTGAAACAAACAATATTATTTCCAACAAAAAAAAATCCCTAAAGCAATTTTTGATTGCGAGTGTGGTCGTGAACCCATAGCTTCAATGGTCGTGAACCATAGCTTCAATGGTCGTGAACCATAGCTTCAATGGTCGTGAACCATAGCTTCAATGGTCGTGAACCATAGCTTCAATGGTCGTGAACCATAGCTTCAATGGTCGTGAACCATAGCTTCAATGGTCGTGAACCATAGCAGTTCAATGGTCGTGAACCATAGCTTCAATGGTCGTGAACCATAGCTTCAATGGTCGTGAACCATAGCTTCAATGGTCGTGAACCATAGCTTCAATGGTCGTGAACCATAGCTTCAATGGTCGTGAACCATAGCTTCAATGGTCGTGAACCATAGCTTCAATGGTCGTGAACCATAGCTTCAATGGTCGTGAACCATAGCTTCAATGGTCGTGAACCATAGCTTCAATGGTCGTGAACCATAGCTTCAATGGTCGTGAACCATAGCTTCAATGGTCGTGAACCATAGCTTCAATGGTCGTGAACCATAGCTTCAATGGTCGTGAACCATAGCTTCAATGGTCGTGAACCATAGCTTCAATGGTCGTGAACCATAGCTTCAATGGTCGTGAACCATAGCTTCAATGGTCGTGAACCATAGCGTCAATGGTCGTGAACCATAGCTTCAATGGTCGTGAACCCTAGCTTCAATGCGGCTCTCAACGACTTTTAAAATTTTTAAAATAGCTTTCAGATACTGCAGGTCTGGCCACCCCTGGTCTATAGTATATTTAACTTTTGCAAACCATCGCATTTTTGGAAGTCTGTTTAAAGCCTTGTCTGTAGCAGCAATTAAACCTTCCCAATGGACATGAAAAACAATAAGTTTCAAATTTTCAATGAACCAAAAAAAGTTACATTTGAAACGCATGTATTCTAAATAGGGCTGCGGAAATTAACGATTAATTTCTGGATTAATCGTTAAAAATTTTATCGATTGAAATAATTTCAATCGATAAAAATTCTAATAAAATTTAAGAAAATATTTATAATATTTTTTTTCAATTTATTTTTTTAAAAAATATTATTAATAATAATTTATACATTTTTTAAACGTACAAACTTCTCCCGCGTATTATTATAATTTATTAATTTATGTAGACGTGCAGATGTAAACAAAATATGGCGACTAATGACAGCTTCAGCATAGTTAAATTTAAGAATATAAACAAAAAGGTTGAGCAAGGATTTAGTTTTTAAGCTAACTGCGGATGGCAAAGTAGAAGATGGTGAAAAAGTTTACTGTTTTCACTACCGTAAACTATTCGCTTTTAGGGGATCAAATACATCGCTGAGGTACCACCTTCAGCAATAACATATTAGACAGGGGAAATAACTCAATAAAAGAAAAAAAGCCAATCACTTTTGTTACTTCCCTTGAGATGTTCAGTTTAATGAAGTCATACATTTTAATTTTTAGCTTTAATCGAAATTAATGATTAATTCGTGAAATTAATCGTTAATTTTTCAAAAGTTAACGATTAAATTCAAATTAATCGTTACCAGCCCTAATTCTAAACAAACCAGATGAAATGATTTGTTTGAGCAAGGTTAAAAAGTCGACAGTAAGATTTATGTCATTGCGGAGTCTTCCACCCATGATTACACTCTTGTCATAGGTTAGGCCTCTGCAGTCCATTCTAATCTTTATTTATATATATTTCACCTAAACGAGTATGTGCAAGTAACCATGACGAATGACTCTCGCTGGGGTCGACCGATCACTGCGTAGTGGGATTAAAGCAAAGAGAAGAAAAAAATGGGGGGGGGGTGTGGAACGATGCTTCTTGCGTTCACTTGGGTTTTTCCTTCACAGAATAACATATGATTCGTATTGTAGTGGTTATCACGACCGCCTTACACGCGGAAAGTCCTGAGTTCAAGCCCCAGCGTGAACATTTTATATTTTCAATTTTTTAAAATGTTTGTTTCTACTTTTTTCCAATTATTTTGTGCTGCTGTTTGTGTCCTTTCTCTCACCCCGCCCCCGTTTTTTGCACTATCTATGATGAGCATATCTGTGGCGTATGCTACGCCGTGGGTCGTATCTCTTAAATTGTATTAGGACATCAACTTTCAAAGATTTTTTCCCAATAAAATCTTTGAAATATTCTATAACTGATAATTTATGATTTTCAATCTTTACACTTTGCACTACTTGACTGGTTTGATCCTTATGTGATCTTATCTGGGGTGCAATATTTATCTCATAAAACTGCACTGAGCTCATTACACGCTTTTATCTAGGTCGCACTGTTTGTTGTATCTTTCAAATCTTGTAACATAAAATTAAACTACTTTTGATGGTCCTAGAGATCTACATATTTTACCACAGATAGATCTTAGATGACATTATATTGTATCAAAATTTCAGATCGATCGCTTGTACCGTAAATAAATTAATGAATTTTTGGTTTATCTCTCTATAGCATCTGTATCCGTCTGCTATTGTTGACTTCCACGTGCGTGCGACCAGAGTTCACCCCAGCCATCGATGACCACTTTCCCCTTGTTTAACAGCTCAGTAATACGAAACTAAATCTAAATTGACATGATAATACAAGAGGAGCAACACGAGTTTTGATTATTCAAACATTCTCTTTATCAATTATGCCCCTTCTCACGCCAACCATTTTAAAATAAAATAATTTTTTAAAAATCTTTTTTTAAAAAGGACACGCTTGTTTTTACCACTATCACATTTAAGTTATTGACAATGACAATTTTGAGACAATTTTTAGTTTGAAATGACTTTTAATGTGATCTAGAATGATTTCCCGTGAATAAAAAAATCGGAAATTCTTTGTTGGAAATTGTGTTTTAATACTCATTCGAGTTTTTATTATTCTTGTTTTAATTTAAATGTCAAATCAACTATAGATTATAGGATTTACCTTTATTCAGGAGATTTTATGACAGAAATCGATTACATGGATAAACAATAATACTGTTTCTTGTAATTAACTTTGATTCACGCATTTTCAGTGTTTTTAATAATAATTATAATAATTATTCAAATTAACTGCCTGTTAGGAAAACAACACGAAAACTAAAGTAATAGCAAAAAGAAAACAATCTTTATAAAACAAATTATTTTTAAATTCATTTTTTAACTCGTGGTGTCTGCTTGCTTGCTTGAGGCGGTGCCTAAAAAACTTTGGATCGATTTGTAACCCACTTCCTCGTAAGCTAGCGAGCTGAACTTTTGCAGACAGACTCATGCCGATGATAAAAATGATTTATCTAACTTTCAGATTGATCGCTCGTATTGTAATTAAATTATTGAATTTTTAGATTATTTTATTTATCTCTATGTATCATGTTAATTTTTGTGCTAGAATGTCGTGGTGCGTATTATATTGAATAACCTTTCCTGTCGCGCAATAAAGTGCGTATTTTATTGACAATACTTTTTTAAAAATATATTACCGATCGGTGCGCATTATATTAAACACTAGCGTACACCCGTCAAAAATGACGGAAGTTTTCAGCTGAAATCTATTTATTTTATAAAAAATGCACTTTTTTTCGGCGCCGACCTTTTTCAAAAGCCCAACTAACTTGTCCTTGTTTGATAAATACGAAATATTAAACTTTCCGAAATGAACACAAAGTATTTAATAATAGGGGTTACAGGGCGCCCCCTTTATTATTTTATTTTATAATTAACCATCATCTAATTCTCTTTTTACAATGTTCCTTTTTCCAAAATTAAAATATGAGCGAAAACAATGACGTCATATAATATGTTTTTTACAGCGCATATTTAATTTGCACACCTTTTGATGCTTTGGTGCAGTAATTTGGTTTTCCCTGCTTTCTAAAATTAGTAGCGCCATGACTGACTGACAGACACTACTTGCGTGACAATTGCAAATTATATTGTTTAATGTTGTACGACTCATAACTAAACTTTTGTATATTTTGATTGTCTTGCGCTGCGTATTATAATGAACATTCTTTTAGTTATGTCTATGATTTATAGCCAAAAACTTGTTTTATTTAGCGTTTCATTTATTATATATTTACATGGTTAACCGACAAGACGGCCCCTGACAAAACGGCCCCGGTCAAAACGGCCCTTTCAAAATGGCCCCTGGATTGTATAAATTCCATTTACTATTAGTGCAGCGAGATTGAAAAATCGTCCAACATATCAACATTAACTTCTAATAAGACACGGGAAATCTACAATCTAATGCAACATTCTGATAATCATAAGGATACAAACATTTTTATTGCTCCGTTCACAAGATCATACAAATCTTTCTTGTCTTACGGGATAAATAAGTTAAAATAAACTTTGGTGTGATAACTGAAACTGAATTATGGATTTCAAGATGCATGTATCATCAATAGCATTGTAAGAAAATTCCTTTCAAATGTTTATCAGTCAATCTAGTTCGATGTATTGATTTTGTGTACTTCATCTTTGAAAATGTTTGCACACATACATTAATTTTTCCAAACACTTATGCCATGCCAGTAGAAAAAATTCTTCAGTTTCAAAACACAATATCAGGTAAGCAGCGGTAAAATTAAAACAGTTTTCATTTTCACTGATTAACTTTCAACAAGTCATTGGCCTTAAAATCACTGAGCTCCGGGTGTAGTTCAAATGGGACACCATCAAGTATAAAATCAAATGGATTGTGGAATAGAAGAATGTCAATTTAAAATTTCAACGTCAGAAAATCTCCCCAATAAATGATAAAGTTACGAATATTTTTTTTTAAACAGGAAATTAGAGGTTGACGAATTCTGCGATTGTTGAACAACGCTCTTTTATACAATTAAAATGAGAAACGTTTTCTGAAATCCAGCTGTGCTTCAAGCAATGACAGCTTTATCCGAAATCCTTTGTTGACTCAGTGAAAATGGGAAAAAAATTTAGTTACTCAAAATAAAATAAATAACATTTGGCTATCAAGTCAGTGAAGTGAAAATAGTTCACCCATTCCCTGGTGCAATGGAAAAATTCCTGTCGGTCTATGATATAAAATTTTGAGAAGCAATGCTCTAAGAAACTTAATCTCTTGAATATAAGTACTTTTTTGTAATATCCTTTAAAACGAAATTATTTTCACACGAAATAATCTGTTATATTCAAGTATTTTGTCCACAATTCATAATCATAATTCAACACTCTTGCAGCAGTAAAGGGGCCGTCCATAAATGACGTCACGCTCCTAGGGGTGGAGGGGGGTCACACTTTTGTGACGATGCGTGACGAGGGGGAAGGAGGGGGTTGAAGAAATGTCACGTCACAACAAAAGGGTAACTTTAAATAAAACTTCCACTGAAATATTTGGTGGCTTAAAATTTATTTAATGACTTTTTTTAAAAAAAATCAGGGCTTCTCAATGTGCCGGTCGGTAGGCCATCAGACGCTGGTTGGCGTAAGCTATCAAGAGACGAAAATTAAATCTAATTATAATCCTTAAGTTTGAGAACTCACAAGATAACGTATGAAATTGTTACACTGTGTCGTTTGAGACTCGTTTGATGTTGACATCAAAGCATTTGTGATGTAACCGCAGCTCCGTCGGCGAACTTTTTTTGCCCGTTACCCCAAAATATACAAGTTTATATGTGCGTTACCCCCACCCCCCACCCCGAGACTCTAGGTCCTGCTCACATGACTCGGGGATTTGGGGGAGCGTCGTTAGCGAAAATGCTACTGGTGAGTTTTACAAGCATGACAAATGTCTAAAAATGATCTGAATAGGATTATGTGTAGATATTTTAAGTCAAAACGACACGGAATATCCTTTTTATTTAAAAAAAAAGGGGGGGGGGTGGAATCTATTTAATTTGATAGAATTATAAACGTTTTAAGTTTGATATAATTGTTCGGTTGGTTTTTGGTCAAACTCCCCTGGCCATTCTAGATATAATGATAAATGAGCCCATTTAAAAGTTTGTCAAGTATTCATTAACTTTATTGAATGCATCAAATTCTTGACATTGCATTTCGAGAGGAGCACAAAACAACTTTTCTTCTTAGCTCAGTTTTTAAGGCATTAATTTTAAATATCACAGAAAGGATACTTGATACAGTCAAGTCATGTGGATTAAGATTATTGTCACTCGTGTCAATATAAATGAAAGTAGGGTGGATTTAGGTGTCTTCGTATAGTACGTAGGTAAGAAATCTAAATAGTTGTCAAATTTTTTTAAAAATGCATATTCTGGAAGGAACCGGTTCAATAATGGGCATATGTTCCAAGCGTTCACGTACACATGGTGTATTTTAATATATCTAGTGGATTGTAGTGGAGGTTATCTGTCCCAAATGAGTCTGCATTACCCCCAAGAATTCTCTTTTGACCCCAGATGAGGTTATTTACCCCTGTTCGCCGATTTCTTTCTTACGGGATGCCCGTCAGTCAATTGAGGGATTTTTAAAAGATACATTTTAAAAATATCATTTTTAAATATTTTTTTCTAAACAAAGACGTAAACCGTGATGATTAATAGTCAATGTTTAATTTGTATTCATTAAAATAAAATATAATCTAGGGATGTTAACACAGTTCGTTTTTGAAGGCCGGTTAAACGTTTTGAAAAAAATGCTTCACGTGGGTTACGATATTACAATGTAGACCTTCACTAAATAAATAATAAATACTTAAATGACAATAAAAGTGATTTGAAAATAATTTTCAAATAGAAAATAAGGTGGGTTTTTTAGGGGGGGGGTCAAAGCTTTGTGACGTATTTTTAGAGGGGGGTCTAACTTTTTGTGACGACGCGTGACGAGGGGGAGGGAGGGGGTAAAAAATCGGCCAAAATCGCGTGACGTCATTTATGGACGGCCCCAAAGGTAAGCAAGTGAATCGTTTATTTAATTTTGTTAACAGAAGGAAAGATAGTGAGCACGAATTCTTTTTAAGTCAAAATTCCACGTTATACCTTTTACGGCTTAAATAATTTTTTAACAATATACATAATTCCCGTTGTCTGTATGTATGTAAGGAATAATGCTGTTAGGTGGCACTGCGATCGATTTTGTATAAAAAATATTATACGACGTCATTGTTTTATGCTTATATTTTAATTTTTGAAAAGGGAACGATGTAAAAATAGGATTTGATGATTTATAATTATTATGAAACTAGACGCCCCGCGGCGTAGCGTACGCCGTAGACTTGCTCATGGAGAGTGCAAAGAGAGTGGAGAAAGAACGGACACAAACTACAGCACGAAGAAATCAAAACAACGCGAGTGAACGTCGGTTAATAAACGGGAGGCGGGTAACAACAACCTCAGTGCGCATGTCTTTACGTTTACGCGCTATTTTATATTTACTTATTGCTGCTTTTTTGTGTCTGTACTCTCACACACAAAACCGTTCTTTGCACGGTCTATGATGAGCAAGTCTGCGGCGTAAAATACGCCGCGGGTCTCTCCAGAGTTCCTTCTTTTCATTCACTCACAGTCGTTTGCCCAAACCCACCCCATTTTGACAACTGTATCTTTCAGGAAGTCTTCACCCGTCACTAAATCATTAGAGGCGTATGCTGCGCCGCGGGTCAGCTAGTTCTTTAATAATGATTTACTTTAATTTTGAAAGTTACACAATTAAGCCAAATTACACTTAAATTTTGGACACGTTCAAAAGTTAGACGAAATTTTAAACAAAAATTAATAAATGTTTTCCAAGTATGACAGACAAGAATCAAACTTTTAAAAAATGTCATTCTATTAATTAATTAACTATTTTTGTGTGTGTTCAAGGCTTTTCTGACATAAATATGTTGGGAACATTTTCCTTCCTTAAATTGTTGTCATATGTCATTAAAGAGTGAACGAAGAAAGAGCGACGACTAATGGGCGCAAACATTAGAGCGCTATACCTCGTTGGTAGTCCATATTGAAACATTAGCATCTATTAGAACAATCGCCTCCAATCTTCATCTGCGCTCTTTTGGTGTGTGCTATTTTACGGGTCACCATCACGAAATTAATTAGTAAGTTATACTAAGCAGTGGCGTCACTATGGGGTGAGAGTGGTGTGGACCGGATGACACCAACACAAGGGCTGACACCAAAATGTACAATTCTGTATGTTCACGCTATTTGACACTGGAAGACTCGGAGGTGTTCTATGGGTTAAGTCGTGAGCAATGTTCCCTTTAAGCTGCGCGGCGACGCAAATATTTAAAAAACGCTGCGCAGCAATTTAGAATACCACGCAGCAAATTTAGTCAAAGATTGCACACAGATGAATGTTGTGTTACTTTACACACGAGTTTGTTTTTTTTTACTTTGTACAAAAAATCTTAGAGGGAACATTGATCGTGAGGGGGTGACGCCATGAGCTACCGCCCCGGGTGACACGCCTCTGTTAGTGCATTCCACAAGGGATTAAGCCACTCTTGCAAGTACCAAAAATGACCAAGACAAAGAAAAGGAGTTGTAACAAATTCGCGTCCCTTTGGGGCCGTCGATAAAGTACGTCACGCTTCAGAGGGGGGTGTAAGAACGTGTGGCAGTTTGTGACAGGGGGGAGGGGGGGTCCGGCCATGTGTGACGTCACGCTGTTTTATATTAAATTTTTATTACTTTGTTAATAAAAAACAAAAATAAAATTTCGAAAGTGTGACGTTCTTTTGTCCAAGATGTGTGACAGTTTGTGACAGGGGGGAGGGGGGAGTTGAAAATGGTCAAAATAGCGTGACGTACCTTATGGACAGTCCGTTTGCTGCATGCTGTGACTCTTTTTAACAAGAAAAATCTTACTTCCCCCATCCCACTGTGGAGGGATTAAAGTGGGGAAGGGAAGGTATCTGCTCTCACGGGCTTGTGTCGTTATGTCAAAGCATGCTGGCTTTTTTAAATGTATTAATTTTTTTTTAAAATTGTTGTTTGTCGTCTACTTGACACACCATGACAGTGGACTTGACACTCGCTCCTCCTATACATCACATTATCGCGTGCTTTGCCTCAGCGGGGTTATTGTCAGGACTTTCATTTTCATTTGAAATTTTATAGTGTTTGTTTTTTCTTTGTTTGTTTTCCTGGCGTTTTCAGGTTACCTATTCGACGGCCGAAATACATGAGATTCATTAGAACAACTTCCTTATGTCTTTGTATTTTTCGAATATGTTTTCATCTGGGGTAACTATTTAGGGGCCGTCCATAAAGTACGTCACGCTATTTTTGACCATTTTTGACCCCTCTCCCCCCTGTCACAAACTGTCACAAATCTCGGGACCCCCCCCCCTAAAGTACGCCACACTTTCCAAAAAAAATTTAATTAACACCTAATTAAAATATTTAATTTAATACTTAAAATACACTTCACTATTAAATTGTAATTAAAATATGAAATTTCCACTTAAAAGTAGGGATGTACCAGATTCAAATTTTGAAATCCGGCTGGAGGTAAAGTGGGCCGGATTTATGAAGTGAAATCCGGCTGGAGCCGGAATCAGATTTGTTAAAATAGCCGGATTCCGGATTTTCTGGGGCCATTATGATTATGAATATATATTTAAATTAGGGATCTACCGGCCAGCCGGATTTATGAAGTAAAATCCTGCCGGAGCCGAAGCCGGAGCTGGATTTTTAAAATTACATAATAAAAAGGAAACAAAACAATTTGACTTTTAAAAAAAGACTAGATTGACAAATTATGTGACCAACTCTTGTGCTATATTTAATCTGTTTATTATGGTCCTATGAATTATATTTCATTCAAAATATTCACTAGATATCATCTGTGTTCATCCATAGTTACGACTGACATCAATCTTTCACAATCATCGTTTCCTGGAAGGATAATTGCAGATAGATCAACTCGTCCTCATCTCACCACTCAACAGCCTCTGTATGTGCATTTTCTCCTCTGGCAATAACTGACATGGGTTCTCTTTGACTTATAGAAGTTATTCTCAAAGGACGGATGCGTTTTATCTGAGTTGATTCTTGAACAGTTTGGGTGGGCACATTCTCCTGAGCCAGAGCTCTGTGTTGTCCTGTATGTTTCTTCGACATTGTTTGTGAGGCAAAATATGAGTGACATACTTTGCAAAGTCGATCAAATAAGCTGGTAATCATATGGTTGTGCTTTGAAAGCTCCTGTTGATCTTGGCATAATGTCATCAAATTTGAGAGTTTGTGCTACAAACAAGGAAGGACATTTAAGAGAATCTGCATCTGCTCTTTCTTAAGCTTTGAGTACATCATTTGTTTGGTTGATTGGGATTGGAGGAGGGAAGAATCTTTAAGGTAAAACGTTAAAATATGAGCTTCGTGCTTTGTCGCAACATTTCATGTCCTGATATTTAATAACAATTTGAGTGAAATATTGGCTGGTGCGAACATGATTGTCAAACCATTCCTGATCCTTCGATATCAGTCCTGCTGTATCCAATTCAGATTTATGAACAACACATTCCGGAGATACGCATTTCAATGCTATTTTGACATAAAACTAATTCTAATGTTTCACACAAATTTTTGAAAATTATTTTTAAAGCTATTTAAATTCTACTAAAAAAATATAAATAAATTAGAAAAGAAATACTAAAAATAATAAATGTTGACATCACACATGGCCTGACCCCCCTCCCCCCTGTCACAAAGTGTCACACTTTCTTAGACCCCCATCCCCCCTCGTAGCGTGACGTACTTTATGGACGGCCCTTTATCTCTCTTCTATGGTCAGATTTCAGACTGATTGCTCATTGTTTTACATATTGTCTGTACCTAAGTTTATTCCTCTCCGAAAAATAATTTATAGCACATACTTATATTTTTATTTTATTTTACGAGTGGCTGCATTTATTATAAATAAAGATGAAATGAAATAATGTTTGATACCGTAATTAAATAAACTTATAATGTTTTGTTACAAAAAAAAAGAATTGTTATTATCTGATAATACAGTACAATTTAAAATGCAATATTTTCCATTTGGGGCCGTCACGATTTTTTTGACCATTTTTAACTCCCCCCTCCCCCATGTCTCTTGGACATCCAAAGCAAAGTGCGTCACACTTTCGAAAAAAAAATATTATTTGTATTAACAAAATAATCAAAATTTACTATAAAACAGCGTGACGTCACACATGCCGGACACCCCCCTCCCCCTGTCACAAACTGTCACACTTTCTTACACCCCCTTCCCCCCCCCCTTCAAGAGCGTGACGTACTTTATGGACGGCCCCATAGACGAATTTCTACCAAATAACATTTCATTTATAACATACAATAGTATTTTAAAACAATTATCGTTCTATACGTGAAAATCTATTTGTACCATACAGTCAAGTAATAAATTGAATTTCTATACCAACAAACTAAACTAACATTTGACAAGGATTTTTTTAAAAATTATGTTACCTTTCAAGCTGCTGATTCATGAAAGTGATAATGTCATGGGGTGAGAACAAAAATAACTAATTAATTGCATTTTTTAGCAGTCGTTTAGACTGAAATGTTACGGGAGCTTTGTCAAGCTAACTTTTTGGCAAAATGTCAAAAATTACGGAGCTTCGATGCTTCATTTGAAAAAATAATATTCCACAGCTATTTATTTTCTTGCTGATGATTGTTTAGGTCATTGGCAATAATACTTTACACTGGGGTTTGCCAATTTTCTCAATTTCAGTCTTTGAGCTTTAATTTTTAACCTGGATATAAAATTTTAGACTTCTGCGCCTATAACTGTCTGTAATATATAAATATATATTTATATATATATATATATTTATATATATATATATATATATATATATATTTATATATATATATATATATATATATATATATAATATATATATATATATATATATATATATATATATATATATATATATATATATAGATAGATAGATAGATAGATAGATAGATAGATAGATAGATTGATATATATATATAGATATATAGATATATAGATAGATATATATATATATATATATATATATATATATATATATATATATATATATATATATATATATATATATATATATATATATATATATATAAATGTATCAACTATATGTTTGCTAGTTAACAATTATTATATAAATGCATCTTTTATGTTTTACTTGTCTATTTATATATTGCATAAGTGTAAGCATAGTACAAATATGCATCTTTGGGGTATTCAATAAGTGATTAAAAAATTAAAAAGGGAATGGGAGGTAGTATGTAAAATTTTTAGTTAAGTTATTCAAAAGTAGCTGTTATTAAGAAAATGAACAAGTTTTAAACAAAAATCTAAAATGTCACTGCGGCACATCTCACGTATATTTCATGACAACTTTAACAACTTTGGGAATCTTATTGAGCTCATAACCTACAATAAAACATTAACTTATCTTTGACGTGTCATCTCTTAGCTGTGGACCACGCCAATAAAACATTAACTTATCTTTGACGTGTCATCTCTTAGCTGTGGACCACGCCAATAAAACATTAACTTATCTTTGACGTGTCATCTCTTAGCTGTGGACCACGCCAATAAAACATTAACTTATCTTTGACGTGTCATCTCCTAGCTGTGGACCACACCAATAAAACATTAACTTATCTTTGACGTGTCATCTCTTAGCTGTGGACCACGCCAATAAAACATTAACTTATCTTTGACGTGTCATCTCTTAGCTGTGGACCACGCCAATAAAACATTAACTTATCTTTGACGTGTCATCTCTTAGCTGTGGACCACGCCAATAAAACATTAACTTATCTTTGACGTGTCATCTCTTAGCTGTGGACCACGCCAATAAAACATTGACTTATCTTTGACGTGTCATCTCTTAGCTGTGGACCACGCCAATAAAACATTGACTTATCTTTGACGTGTCATCTCTTAGCTGTGGACCACGCCAATAAAACATTAACTTATCTTTGACGTGTCATCTCTTAGCTGTGGACCACGCCAATAAAACATTGACTTATCTTTGACGTGTCATCTCTTAGCTGTGGACCACGCCAATAAAACATTAACTTATCTTTGACGTGTCATCTCTTAGCTGTGGACCACGCCAATAAAGCATTAACTTATCTTTGACGTTTCATCTCTTAGCTGTGGACCACGCCAATAAAGCATTAACTTATCTTTGACGTGTCATCTCTTAGCTGTGGTCCATGCCAATAAAGCATTAACTTATCTTTGACGTGTCATCTCTTAGCTGTGGACCACGCCAATAAAGCATTAACTTATCTTTGACGTGTCATCTCTTAGCTGTGGACCACGCCAATAAAGCATTAACTTATCTTTGACGTGTCATCTCTTAGCTGTGGACCACGCCAATAAAGCATTAACTTATCTTTGACGTGTCATCTCTTAGCTGTGGACCACGCCAATAAAGCATTAACTTATCTTTGACGTGTCATCTCTTAGCTGTGGACCACGCCAATAAAACATTAACTTATCTTTGACGTGTCATCTCTTAGCTGTGGACCACGCCAATAAAACATTAACTTATCTTTGACGTGTCATCTCTTAGCTGTGGACCACGCCAATAAAACATTAACTTATCTTTGACGTGTCATCTCTTAGCTGTGGACCACGCCAATAAAACATTAACTTATCTTTGACGTGTCATCTCTTAGCTGTGGACCACGCCAATAAAACATTAACTTATCTTTGACGTGTCATCTCTTAGCTGTGGACCACGCCAATAAAACATTAACTTATCTTTCACGTGTCATCTCTTAACTGTGGACCACACCAATAAAGCATTAACTTATCTTTCACGTGTCATCTCTTAACTGTGGACCACACCAATAAAACATTAACTTATCTTTCACGTGTCATCTCCTAGCTGTGGACCACGCCAATAAAACATTAACTTATCTTTGACGTGTCATCTCTTAGCTGTGGACCACACCAATAAAGCATTAACTTATCTTTCACGTGTCATCTCCTAGCTGTGGACCACGCCAATAAAACATTAACTTATCTTTGACGTGTCATCTCTTAGCTGTGGACCACGCCAATAAAACATTAACTTATCTTTGACGTGTCATCTCTTAGCTGTGGACCACGCCAATAAAACATTAACTTATCTTTGACGTGTCATCTCTTAGCTGTGGACCACGCCAATAAAACATTAACTTATCTTTGACGTGTCATCTCTTAGCTGTGGACCACACCAATAAAACATTAACTCATCTTTGACGTGTCCTGTCTTAACTGTGGACCACACCAATAAAACATTAACTTATCTTTCACGTGTCATCTCTTAGCTGTGGACCACACCAATAAAACATTAACTCATCTTTGACGTGTCCTGTCTTAACTGTGGACCACGCCAATAAAACATTAACTCATCTTTGACGTGTCCTGTCTTAACTGTGGACCACACCAATAAAACATTAACTCATCTTTGACGTGTCCTGTCTTAACTGTGGACCACGCCAATAAAACATTAACTCATCTTTGACGTGTCCTCTCTTAACTGTGGACCACACCAATAAAACATTGACTTATCTTTGACGTGTCATCTCTTAACTGTTGACCACACCAAGTGTTACGCTCGTTGTTTGAACACATTATTTACGATCACCGCTTCAACAGCGTTGACATTATAACGGAGCATTATTAACAATTAATGATGTCTATTGCAAACTACAACCGACATAATACAAATCAAATAGAAAAAGATAGAACAGAAAAGGTAACGGGAAACAGTGAGCACCAACAAAAGCTACACGAAAACATAGAATTTGTCATTTTGTGTACATTGTACATATACGATGGCATTATCTTAATCGTCTTGTGTATCTTCAATGGCATCTTTAACATTGTTTTTTTTTAGATGAACTAATTATCAAAACCCATTCATTGTAATATTATTAGATCACACTTTTAAGAAACCTCTTCATAATGTTCCTTGATTTAACTCACAAAATGCTTGTCAGTAAGGATTAGAACATAATAGCTTTTATTTTTGACTTGCCATAATCATTTTCGTTATTTCGGTAAAATGAGTTGATTTTCTATATCAGAAATATCATTAAAATCTCGTCGCACGTATTATATTATATTGATGACATTTAAATCAACTAATGTCGTGCGGATCATTAGGTCGGTTTGCATTTTCTACAGTTTGTCTACGTTTTAACAGTGTCCAACCTGAGTTACATTGACTTGGTCACAGCAAGTCAATAAAGAGTTACCACACGTTTTTAAAAGTCGCTCATAACTTATGTTATTATTTATTCTTTTTAAATAAATTGAAAATGTAATCAGACCATGGTTTTTGCTGAATTATTTTTGGAGTAATTTTCAAACAGCTAAGTTATTGTTTTACTATTGAATTATTTTTTTTTCTTTTACGGGTTCTTTTTATTTTCCTGTTTTTGGTCCAAGTAACTATATAATTTATTTGCCAACTATATTTAATAATATTTATCTAATCGCTTAAAAACATATGTGAAACAAAAATATAAATTTAAAAAAAAGATTTTGTATCATGTACAACAAAATTGGAAATAATACGTTGAAGTCTATGTCAAAATTTGTCCTTTAAATGCATGTCAAGATCATTGTTGCACAACTTTAATAAGTAAATTTAAAGGAATGAGCAAGTAAAATCTTGATTAGTGATTTAGTGACATGTATTTGTACAGAGACAAAATATTAATCAATTATCATTAAAAGATAATGGAGATATCAAACATGAATATGAACAAAATCGGTTTAATACAACCACAGGAGTAGTATTCAATTGCATGCGTATATGTCAATATTAAACATTAAATATACATTAAGGGGACGCGGTGGTCGAGTAAGGGGACGCGGTGGTCGAGTGGCAGCGCACTGGACTGTCGTACCGATGGTCACGGGTTCGAATCCGTGTGAAGGCAAGGGTTTGTTCCCGGGGCCTAGGGCGTCCCTGAGTCACCCCGCTCCGAATGGGTACCTAACTACATAGTGTTAGGCGGCTGGGTAATGCGTGGAACCCACAAAGCCGTGGCCTGTGAATGCTGCATCACTTGCCAACAGATAAACACTTCTAAGTGATCTACTTTACGTATACGTTCATTTGACTTGGGATGTTTCTTTACAAATAAACACTTCTAAGTGATCTACTTTACGTATACGTTCATTTGACTTGGGATGTTTCTTTACAAATAAACACTTCTAAGTGATCTACTTTACGTATACGTTCATTTGACTTGGGATGTTTCTTTACAAATAAACACTTCTAAGTGATCTACTTTACGTATACGTTCATTTGACTTGGGATGTTTCTTTACAAATAAACACTTCTAAGTGATCTACTTTACGTATACGTTCATTTGACTTGGGATGTTTCTTTACAAATAAACACTTCTAAGTGATCTACTTTACGTATACGTTCATTTGACTTGGGATGTTTCTTTACAAATAACATTCACTCACTTATTACACAATTAGTAGTTTTTAAATTAAATTTTGATTTATTATTAATAACATAACAAAACTCTCAATTGTATTCCCACTTGTTAAAAATAAATACCATACATTGTGTGACAAATGTAATGAAATAGTTTTAGCCCATCTATAATATAAAGAAATTACACGAAAAAAGACACTACCGCAAAACCATACCAAATATGAATGTTATTATGATAAGACTAGCGTATCACCCGTCAAAAATGACGGAACATTTCAGCTGAAATCTATTTATTTTGAACAAATGTACTTTTTTTAGGGCGCCTACGGCGCCGACCTTTTTCATAAGCTCAACTAACTTGTCCTTGTTTGATAAATACGAAATATTAAACTTTCTGAAATGTACACTAAGTATTTTATAATAGAGGTTGTGGGGCGCTTACGGCGCCCCCTTTATTATTTTATTTTATAATTAACCATCATCAAATCCTCTTTTTACATTGTTCCCTTTTCCAAAATTAAAATATGAGCTAAAACAATGACGTCATATAACATTTTTTTTACAGCGCATCTATAATTTGCACACCTTTTGATGCATTGGTGCAGTAATTTGGTGCGCTGCTTTCTAAAATTAGTAGCGTCACGGACAGACACTACGTGACATTTCAAATTATATTGTTTAATTACACATTTAAATTCAAGATGCGTACACGAAAATGTGCACACCGTAATTTGAGAATAAAAGATTTTTTAAAGCGCATCGCTCAAAATAAAGTCTGTGAAAAAAAATACTGCACAAAAAAAAACTTGCTTTAAAAGTCCGCCTAAAGTATTTCAATATGGAAATGAGATTTGATTTTTATTAAATCCTTTATTAACTATATCCTTTATATTAACTCGTGGAGTCTGCTTGATTGCTTAATTGAGGCCTTGCTTGTCGAAAAAACTTTGGATCGATTTTTATCCACTTCCTCGTAAGCTAGCGAGCTGAAATTTTGCAGGCAGACTCGTGCCGATGATAAAAATGATCAATAAAATTTTCAGATCGATCGAATGCACTGTATTTATATTAATGCATTTTTAGTTAGCTCTTATTATCTCTACGTAGCATGTTAAATTGTGTGCTAGAGTGTCGCGGTGCGTATTATATTGAACAACCTTTTTATTTATTTCCTGTCGCACTGTGCGGGGCGTATTATATTGACGATACTTTTTAAAAATATATTCCCGATCTGTCAACGTAAATGCTATTAATTGCTAATCTGTCTCGCGGTGCGCACTATGTTAAACATATTATAACATTTTCCCGTGATCAAATCGAGCTGAAATTTAGCAGGCAGGCTGTATTGATATTGTTACAGTGAGACATTCAGTATTGATATTGTTACAGTGAGACATTCAGTATTGATATTGTTACAGTGAGACATTCAGTATTGATATTGTTACAGTGAGACATTCAGTATTGATATTGTTACAGTGAGACATTCAGTATTGATATTGTTACAGTAAGACATTTAGTATGAAAACTGTTACAGTGACACACTCAGTTTTTATATTGAGACAGTGAAGCATTTAGTATTGATATTGTGACAGAATCGCATTGAGTAATGAAATTGTGAAAGTGAGACATTTAATTTTGATAATGTGACAGTGACACATTCTGTGTTGATAATGTGACAGTGACACATTCTGTGTTGATAATGTGACAGTGACACATTCTGTGTTGATAATGTGACAGTGACAATTCAATATTGATATTATGAAAATGACACATTCAGATTTGTTATTGTGACAGTGACACATTTAGTATTCAAATTGTGACAGTGACACATCCATTATTAAAATTGTGACAGTGACACATTTAGTATTCAAATTGTCACAATGACTAATTCAGTGTTGATATTTTAACAATAATAGATTTAGTATTATAACCATCCCAGTGACAGATTCAATATTGATACGATGTGAAAGAGACACATTCAGGATTAAAAATATTTTTTGACACACAAATAAACAATTTTCGTTAGCTAGAAACGTGAATGGGTAATACAACAAGATAAATAATATTTTCCAATTTGATTACAACACCTCTTAATTTTACAAAACTCACCAAAACTTGGTGGTTGATGTTTTCATTGGAAGTGCATGCATGTAAAAATTTAAAAATAACATGAAGCTGTAGATCTACAGATTCTCAAGGAAATAGAAAATGAGACTCAAATTTATTTTGAATAATGGTTTTTGGGACTCTCCTTTATTGTGGGTTCTACTTGTCTATTTGTAGTCGGAATAGTTGTACTTGTCTATTTGTAGTCGGAATAGTTGTACTTGTCTATTTGTAGTCGGAATAGCTGTACTTGTCTATTTGTAGTCGGAATAGTTGTACTTGTCTATTTGTAGTCGGAATAGCTGTACTTGTCTATTTGTAGTCGGAATAGTTGTACTTGTCTATTTGTAGTCGGAATAGTTGTACTTGTCTATTTGTAGTCGGAATAGCTGTACTTGTCTATTTGTAGTCGGAATAGTTGTACTTGTCTATTTGTAGTCAGAATAGCTGTACTTGTCTATTTGTAGTCGGAATAGTTGTATGTGTCTATCAGTAGTCGGAATAGCTGTACTTGTCTATTTGTAGTCGGAATAGTTGTATGTGTCTATCAGTAGTCGGAATAGCTGTACTTGTCTATCAGTAGTCAGAATAGCTGTACTTGTCTATTTGTAGTCGGAATAGTTGTATGTGTCTATCAGTAGTCGGAATAGCTGTACTTGTCTATCAGTAGTCGGAATAGTTGTACTTTTCTATCTGTAGTCGGAATAGCTGTACTTGTCTATTTGTAGTCGGAATAGCTGTACTTGTCTATTTGTAGTCGGAATAGCTGTACTTTTCTATCAGTAGTCGGAATAGCTGTACTTGTCTATCAGTAGTCTGATTAGCTTCTTGTCTATTAGTAGTGGGAATAGCTCTGCTTGCCTATCAGTCGTCTGAGTAACAATACATTATAAGTGGTGTGACAAATGACCTGATGACCATTGTCCAAAGCAGGAAGTCACCAATGCCCACAATTTCGACTCCGGTCAGGTATTGTGTTTTGTAAGGGCTCAGGGAGTAGCTAAGGATAAAGATTGCCTGCGGAACTACGAGGAGAATGAAAACAATGGCGATGGCCAGGAGCTTCGTCTTTTCCCGGTGAACAATAGACAAGTTCTTCCCCGTGCTGTTTTGTAAGTACACGCCTTGGCTGTGCTGTGCTAAGGTGTAGGGTTGCGCCACGGTTTTGGGTTGCGCTGTGGTGTTGGGTTGCTGTATGGCATGAGGCTGGTTGGCTGGCGGGTTGCCCTTCTGTTGAGAGAACTGCTCAAGTGGATATTCTCCTGGGATCGGTTGCTGGGGATACTGCTGGACAGGCTGCGGCGCTGTAAATCCTTTTTCAGACTGCATCTGAGAACTGGATGTACCAGTTGATACGATGACCATCGGTGGAGAGGTAACTGCTTGTTGTTGGTGCCGGGTTGAAGTAAACGCACAGCAGTTAACGATGATGGAGATGATAACAACAGCACACGCGGGAAGAATAACAGATATGACCGTCGCTGCCTTGGCTTGGTCACGGGTCTGATAACTCGTACACGTTATGAAATCCATGTTGGCCCAACAGAGCGGTAATACAACTATGATGCCCATAATCCAGGGGAACCCACTGAGCGCGATAGACACCAAGATCTTTGACGTGTTGCTAGTCGTCATGTTGTTTATCTTGTTGCGAAATATAAGTTCGATGCCCAGGACGCAAATCCCAAGGCCGTAGACGAAATGAATGAGATACCTCACAAACGTGACTGACAGCATTATAAGCCTGCATGTCTCCAGGTTCAGAGGGTAATCTCCAAACAAAGCCTTCGCAAGGACAACGAGCGGAAACAAAGCAAAGAATACGTCTGCAATAGCCATGGATATTATGATCTGGTTCTTGGGTCTAGTGTAGAAATCAAAATTTCGGACGTTTTTGTATATGAGCAGGGCGTTGGAAAACAAGATTAGCAGTAGAAAGATGACGCAGAGGACTTTACTTGTTGCGTTGTGAGCATGCTGGTCAAAGTCGGAGTGGTGTAAACTTCCACTATAAAACAACTTCATGTAATACAGTACTCCAACTATGTCGTCTGTCATGGTAGGGATTAAGTTTTGAATTTAAAACCTGAAATAGTATGAAAAATATTACATTTATTTTTAATAATAATAATAATAATTGATAATTTATATAGCGCTGTATCCCAGCAAGGAACCGGGCTCACGGCGCTTTACATGGAGATCATAACATACATATAATAATTAAATAACCATTCATAGCATAATAACAACATATAGGACAGTACGTTACACATAAGCTACGTTAATCATTAAAAGAAATGTTCTTTCATTAATTTTGTAAATACATTTTGAAAAGATGCGTCTTAAGTGCAGTCTTGAAGGAATTGGTAGTTGGAATTTTTAGAAAGAGTACAATAGTTTATATCTTTGAACACAAGAAATAATAAAAACAAAATTATCATAAACACGTAACACACAGTGCCATAAAATTTTACACACTTAATACCATACATAAACTCGTGTACACACATCATACTATCAATGACTCGTTCTTGCCTGTATAACCAATGAAACATGTGTGTCCACTCTTCCTTAAACTCGCCGTATTCATCGCCAATTTTACGCTTTTCTGAGGGTTCATGGCCCCGCTTACTTTGGAAATTAAAAATTTTAAAGTTGAAAAGAAAAAACAAAAAATGAAATAAAACTGAGAAACCGTAAAAGTTCGTATTTTCACAGCCGCCTACGCTCATTGTCGTGCCGGTCAAGAGACGAACATTACGGTCGGAAACATGAAAAATCTCAGTTCAAGGCTGGTTTTCTAAATGTCTTGGCGGGGCACAGAAAATCTCTGTTACGGGAAGCATGTGGCCCGTGGGCGACACTTTTCCCACCCTAGACATTTTCATATATTATGTATAATGTGCATTTTTTAAAATGTCTCAAATAGGTGCCGAAACACTTACAAATGTGCTCATACACTTATACAGATCCGATACATAGGTCCTATAAACTTATATAAGCACCGTCGCCCTTATATTTACAAATGAAACCAGATATTTACAACACTATTTGGACTTACACACAGTTGATCAGTAATCGTAACTGCTTCCTGGCACAGTCAATTTGTGAATACGTTTTCAACAACTCTAATCTTATTAGTGAATTCCACCATCATTCATGTAAAGTCACGCAGACTCGGATACAACACTCTTTTACCCATTGGGAGATCACATGCGACTGGTCTTGTCCCACTCCACCGTTGTGACGTCACAGCCCGGCCCACGTCATGTCCGACCTCCGTTTTCTCCCCCCCCCACCAGGTTCGTCGTGAGCGAACTGTTGGTTGAGTGTGAAATTAATAGTTAAAGCAGCGTGGCAAGGTGGGTGTAACCAGGTGTGGTAAACGTCAAGTGCCCCCCCCCCATTAGAGTGAAAAGAGCAAGTAAGCTCAAGTTAATCGAAAGTCAGAAGATAAAAGTATTTAATGAATGCTGCAACGTTAAGTTCCGGATGTGATATATCGAAAACTGAAAGCCTGTCACTCACCTGGTCCCTCTACCATATCTCAATACCCTCCACCATATCTCAATACCCTCCACCATATCCCAATACCCTCCACCATATCTCAATACCCTCCACCATATCTCAATACCCTGGCCCTCCACCATATCTCAATACCCTCCACCATATCTCAATACCCTCCACCATATCTCAATACCCTGGCCCTCCACCATATCTCAATACCCTCCACCATATCTCAATACCCTCCACCATATCTCAATACCCTGGCCCTCCACCATATCTCAATACCCTCCACCATATCTCAATACCCTCCACCATATCTCAATACCCTGGCCCTCCACCATATCTCAATACCCTCCACCATATCTCAATACCCTCCACCATATCTCAATACCCTCCACCATATCTCAATACCCTCCACCATATCTCAATACCCTCCACCATATCTCAATACCCTCCACCATATCTCAATACCCTCCACCATATCTCAATACCCTCCACCATATGTCAATACCCTCCACCATATCTCATTCATTTGATAGAAACAGATAAGGGACATTGACTTTCCTCGAGGGTAGGGATCGGGAAACCAGGGCTCGCGAGCCAGATGTGGCTCTATTGATGGCTGCATCTGGCTCTCAGACAAATGTTCGATTATAAAATATAAAAAAATTTAAAAAACGTAAAAAAACAAGTTTTTGACTATAAATCCTTTATGTACGAGACATAACTAAAAGAATGTTCATTATAATACGCAGCGCAACACCATCCAAAAATACAAAATTGCAGTTGTGTCGTAAAACATGTTTAATATAATTCGCACCGATCAGGATTCAGGAATATGTTAATAAAAAGTGTTGTCAATAAAATACGCACCGTATTGCGCGACAGAAAGGTTGTTCAATATAATACGCACCGCGACACTCTATCTCAAAAAATAACATAATACATAGAAATAAATAAAATAATCTTAAAATTCAATAATTTAATTGCAGTACATGCGATCGATCTGATATTTTGATACATCGTTTTAATCATCGGCACGAAACTGCCTGCAAAAATTTCAGCTCGCTAGCTTACGAGGAAGTGGGTTAAAAATCGATCCAAAGTTTTGGCGACAAGCAAGCAAGCAAGCAATCAACCAGACACCCCGAGTTTATATAAAGGATTTAAAAACGCTTATTCAGAATCTTTAGATTTAAATATTAATTGCATATATTTTTAAACATATAACAATGTTAATACAAATAATTCAGAGACATAATTATTGCTCTTTTAGTGTTGAAATTACACAAAACGCACACATTTACTTGAATTTTTAGTTTAAAACAAAGTATTGCTCTCACAGAACTACTTTTCAAAATACGTGGTGTTTATGGCTCTCTCTGGCAGTAAGTTTCCCAACCCCTGCTCTAAGGAATGGTAAATTATTTCTGATAGAGCTTACTTTCAACCAGCTCTGCTAACTTGAAGACGCAGACACACAGATTTTAAGAAACGAAGAAAGGCTTAGTTAGCGACAGTATATAACGCCTCTAGGAAGTTCCATACAAACATTATTTTCAGTAGGTATACTATTTATTTTAAGTCGAAATTTATCTGTCAGTAATCAGATGCTTTTCTGTTTCTATTCCTAAATATTGTTTTAATAATCTTCAAATAATTCATCACATAAATATGTTTATTTTGAAATGGACACGAATCACATTACGATAATAAATAAAGTTATAATCTATAGACACATGAAATCGTAAGCAGAACAAGAAATAACTGTGTCTTGAGAAAACTTAGATTAGCTTAGGGCAGCGGTTCTCAACCTGTGGGTCGCGACCCCCGCGGGGGTCGAATGACGATTTGGCAGGGGTCGCCAAAGACCATTGGAAAAAATATTTTTTTTGTGTGTTTAAATGTGTAAAAATGTGTAAACCTTGCCATGTACATATTTTGTCTATTACTCTATACTAGTCTATAGTATATTCAGTAACTTTAGTTAGTTTAGTTGTAACTTAATTATTGTTAGCTTTTTATAATGTGTATTTCAACACTATTTTATGAACCCCTCAACAACCAGTAATTATATCAACAGAGAGTAGGGCGCGTCTGGGTGCTCAGAGGTCTGATCTCAGCAGTCTGGCTAAGTGACGTAGAAGCTGAACTGCTGCTGCTTCTGGTTCCACACACTGTAGTGTAGGGCTGTAGGTCAATATTTCATTGTGCGTTGTATTGAAAGCTATCGTTATAAATTTTCATTTTAAATTTTAAGTTTTTAAACCAACCGATGGAAATGGAACATGCAGAGAAGAACATTATGATTAAGAAAAGAAAATATAATGACGATTTCTTACAATATGGTTTTACTTCAATAGTTACAGCAGGAATGGAGAAACCGCAATGCATTATTTGTAATGAAGTTCTTTCAGCCGAATCTATGAAGCCAAACAAACTGAAACGTCATTTTGATAGCAAACATCCAAGTTTTGCAGGGAAGGATACCGAGTATTTTAGAAGTAAAGCTGATGGCGTCAGCAAAGCCAGACTTGACACTGGCGACAAGTACCACCAACAAAACGTAGCAGCCGTTGAAACTTCATATTTGGTGGCGCTCAGAATCGCAAAAGCTATGAAACCTCACACCATTGCCGAAGACTTATTGTTGCCAGCGGCCAAAGATATTGTTCGAGTTATGATCGGACCCGAAATTTGAGTGCAATTTCCTTATCTAATGACACTGTCCGGAGAAGAATAGATGATATGTCTGCTGATATTATTGATCACTTAATACAGGAAATGAAATCTGCTCCACTTCCAATATTTAGCATCCAGCTTGACGAATCCACGGACGTTGCAAACTGTTCACAACTACTGGTTTACGCGAGATATATAAATGAAGGCGATTTTAAAGATGAGTTTCTTTTTTGCAAACCTCTTGAAACGACAACAACTGCACGGGATGTATTTGATACAGTTTGATCATTTCTGAAAGATCATAAGATCTCTTGGGAAAAGGTTTGTGGTGTTTGCACTGATGGTGCTCCAGCTATGCTAGGATGTCGGTCTGGATTTCAACGTTTGGTACTAAATGAATCATCAAAAGTCATTGGAACTCACTGTATGATTCATCAACAAGTGCTAGCAACGCAGACGTTGCCAAAAAGAGTTTCAGGAAGTAATGAAAAGTGTCTAAGTTCCGTCAGTTTTGTAAAAGCGAGTGCGCTGAACAGTCGTCTGTTTTCTAAACTTTGTAATGAGATGGATGCGTCCAATGATGTTCTGCTATTTCACACTGAAGTGAGATGGTTGTCGAGAGGGAAAGTTTTGAAACGCGTTTTTGATCTTCGTGACGAACTAAAAATGTTCTTTAATCAGAAGTCTAAACCACAGTTCGAAGCACTTTTCAGCGACAAAAATGAGCTTCAGAAAATTGCTTACCTGGTCGATATATTTGCCATTTTGAATGAGTTAAATTTATCACTGCAAGGACCAAATGCAACATGACTAGATTTGTCTGAAAAGATCCGATCATTCGAAATGAAAATTCAGCTTTGGCAAAAAAATTGGATGACAATAAAATGTACATGTTGCCCACCTTATCTGCTTTCTTTGAGGAAAATGACATTGAACCGGACAAGAGAAGTAAAATGATAATTTCTGTGAAAGAACACTTGCATATGCTGGCGGACGAAATTTCATCGTACTTTCCAAATCTACCTAACACTCCGTTTGCACTTGCCAGAAGTCCATTCACAGTCAAAGTTGACGATATTCCTGAGACAGCACAAGAGGAGTTCATCGAACTCATTAACAGTGATGCAGCGCGAAATGATTTCTTTTCAATGTCAGTTACAAAATTCTGGATCAAGTGTTTGCAGTCATACTCTGTTCTGTCCGAAACTGTGTTGCGCCTTCTTCTTCCTTTTCCAACAACTTAACTGTGCGAAACAGGGTTTTCCAGCTTGCTGGTTTTCAAGTCTAAATACAGAAGTAGACTTGTTGATGAAGATGATCTTCGTTGTGCTCTCGCAAAGACTGTCCCGAGAATTTCTGATATTGTGAGAAAGAAGCAACCTCAACCTTCACATTAATTGACTTTGGCTTTCTTACGTATTTGTAATTAGAAATAAATACGAATACCTTGTATTTAATGTATGACATGTATGTAATTGTAATCATTGTTACATATTGTGTTTTTTATTACTAACTACGTTACTACGAGAACGGTGTCTGTGCTTTAATTACGTAAAATTTGTAAAAATGAGAATACAATGTCATTCTGCATATGAGATATAATTAAATATATTATAACAGTAGCAAAATTACAGATATGAGGTACATACCAACAAAATTTGACGGCGGGGGTCGCCACAGCACGAGTAATTTATTAAAAGGGTCGCGACACAAGAAAGGTTGAGAACCGCTGGCTTAGGGGCATCTATCAATTAAATTTCATGATCATGTTGTATGGCAGGAAAGAAGATTTTCACTTGGAGGCTCCGAATTAAAGTAATTATCGAGACACGATGTTCGAGTGGCATACGCGCTAGGCTGGCGTGCCTATGGTCACGGGTTCGAATCAATTACACCTCATCCCTTCCCAACCCCAACCCACCCCACCCCATCCCAACCCATCCCATCTCAGCTCATGACATGAGGAAAAATTAGGACCGACGAGAATAGATGAGGACAGATAAGGACAGATTAGGACAGACTAGGACAGACGTGGACAGACGAGGACAGACATGGACAAAAGAATACAGACGAGGACAAAAGAATACAGACCAGGACAGGCGAAGACGACGAGGACAGACGGGGAGACAGACAGGGACAGACGAGGCCATAAGAAGACAGACGAGGACATAAGAGGATAGACGAAGACATAAGAGGAAATAAGAGGACATAAGAGGATATAAGAGGACAGACAAGGATATAAGAGGACAGACGAGGACATAAAAGGACAGACAAGGACAGACAAGGACATAAAAGGGCAGACGAGGACAGACAAGGACAAAGAGTACATACGAGGACATAAGATGACATAAGATGACATAAGAGGACATAATAGGACATCAGAAACCATTAGAGGACATCAGAGGACATCAGAGGATATCAGAAACCATTAGAGGACATCAGAGGACAGGCGATGACATCAGAGGAGAGAAGAGGACAGACGAGGACATCAAAGGACATCAGAGGACATTAGATGACATCAGAGGACATGAGAGGACAGACAAGGACTGACGAGGACAGACGAGAACTGACGAGGACAGACGAGGACATCAGAGGACATATAAGGACATCAGAGGACATCAGTGGACAGAAGAGGACAGACTAGGGCATCACAGGATAGATGAGGACAGACGAGGATACCAGAGGACATCACAGGACATCACAGGACATCACAGGACAGACCAGGACATCAGAAGACATCAGAAGACAGACGAGGACATAAGAGGACAGACGAGGACATAAGAGGACATCAGAGGACATCTGAGGACATAAGAGGACAAAAGAGGACATCAGAGGACAGACGAGAACAGACGAGGACATCAGAGGACAGAGGAGGACGTCAGAGGACAGATGACGACATCATAGGACATCTGAGGACATCAGAGGACAGACTAGGACATCAGAGGACATCAAAGGCCAGACGAGGACATAAGAGGACAGACGAGGACACACGAGGACAGATGTTGACCGACAGGTCAGATGTGTTACGATGAGGACACGCAGAGACATGCAGAGACACACACTCAGAGACACGGAACGAAACGGAGAGACATGGAGAGACATGAAAACACATGCAGAGACACACACAGACAAGCAGAGACACGAAGAGACACGCAAGGACACAGAGAGGTACGGACAGATCTTTAAAGACACGTAGAGACTGTCACAGATGACGACAGATGAGTAAAGATGATGACAGACGAGGACAGATGGAGACAGCCTAGGACAGACGAGGACAGATGAGGACAGATGTGGACAGACTAGGGCAGATGAAGACTGACTAGGATAGACGAGGACAGATGAGTAAAGATGAGGACAGACGAGGACAAATGAAGACAGCCTAGGACATATTAAGACTGACTAGTACAGACGTGGACAGATGAGGACAGATGTGGACAGACTAGGACAGATGAAGACTGACTAGGATAGACGAGGACAGATGAGGACAGATGAGGACTCACTAGGACAGACTAGGACAGATGAGGGCTGACTAGGACAGACGAGGAAATTTCAGGACAGATGAGTAAAGATAAGGACAGACGAGGACAGATGAAGACTGACTAGGACAGACGTGGACAGATGAGGACAGATGTGGACAGACTAGGACAGATGAAGACTGACTAGGACAGACGAGGACAGATGAGGACAGATGTGGACAGACTAGGACAGATGAAGACTGACGAGGACAGATGAAGACTGACTAGGACAGACGTGGACAGATGAGGACAGATGTGGACAGATTAGGACAGATGAAGACTGACTAGGACAGACGAGAACAGATGAGGACAGATGTGGACAGACTAGGACAGATGAAGACTGACTAGGACAGACGTGGACAGATGAGGACAGATGTGGACAGACTAGGACAGATGAAGACTGACTAGGACAGATGAGGACAGATGAGGACTGACTAGGACAGACGAGGACAGATGAGGACAGATGAGGACTGACTAGGACAGACTAGGACCGATTATGACAGATGACAGATGACAGATGAGGACAGATTAGAACAGAAGAGGGCAGATGAGGAAAGATGAAGACAGACAAGGACTGATGAGGGCAGATGAGGGCAGATTAAGACAGATATGGGCAGATGAAGACAGATGAGGACAGATTAGGACAGACGAGGACAGACTAGGACATACTAAGACAGATGAGGACAGATTAGGACAGATAAGTACAGATAAGGACATATCAGGACAGATAAGGACAGATGAGGACAGATCTAATTATTTTGTATGTAACTTCTAGAAAAAAATACAACTGAATCAAGTTAGAGATGGTAATTTTCCAAATCAAATGCTATAAGAATATATTTATTAATCAATACGAAAATCCGTAACAAGCATTGTCCCCACATTTAATGTATATACTATACTTCATTTTGGATAACGATTTCCCATTTTTTAATTTAAAAATTAATTATTTTAATGTCTCTAAATTCTAAATTATTAAGAAGCTTTTCCCTAATACTCTACACTGAATTTTCATAATTTTTATGTTTTCCGTTTAATTTTTCTATTTATATAAAACTTTAGTTTTACAATTAATTAAAATCCTCTTAGGCACCTTTTCTTGTCATTCTATCGAGTTCATTTACATACAGTGGCGTCACTAGGGGGGTGGCGGGCCGCCCCGGTTGACACCCATCAGGGGGGTGACACCCAAGCCTAAAATTTACTGTGTACGATTTTATGACAGAAAAAAAAAGAAGACACATTTTTTTTCATCTAGAAAGAAATTGAGAAATACAATGAAATACGTTTAAACCGAAAACTTGATAATTAAAATAAAATATCAGTTAACAGGCAATAATAAAACGTCTCCACAAGCTACCATAAAACTAATTAGGAAAAAAGGAAAGAAAAAGCCGCACAATTAAAAAAAGGCTGGACATAAAAGAAGCGGTGTCTTTTGTTTTAGAAGAAAATCCAACATACTGGGCTTTGACATACGGACACACGGAGTCAGCCTGTGAGACCAATCCCAACTCACTACTTCCTCCACGACAGTTGAGGGGGGGGGGTAAGATTTTTCTTCAAAAAATAAATAGATAGTATGTTTTCTTTGTGTTTTTTTTTATTTATAGGAAAATAAGGTATTTAACGTGTTTGAGTTATTATTTTTTAAATTTTTAAATTATTAAACATGCATATCTATGTTAATGTAATGTACTCTAAGAAACATGATTTTCGTATTTTTCTTGAGCATAGGTACTTTTTCAAATAACCTTTAACACTACATTAATTTCACATAAAAACATTTCAGTCTTTTCGATTTCGTATGAAACGATTTTCACTGATAGATCGCGTGATGCGTACTTTCGGCAGCCGAAGTAAAGTTGATTTTGAACGACGCGATCAGAACGGCACCTGCAGCGACGAATTTTTAACGTTGAAAACAGTCTGGTCTGAACATTATAAAGCATATTGCTGAATATATAATATATTAAATTCAAGTATTTTGTCTACAATTCATTATTCCACATTCTTGGAGCAGCAAAGGAAAGCCAGTTGAATGAGTTTATACATGTTCTAGCAAATCATGTGAAAGAGAAGCTTGTCATGGATATAAAATCTTCCAGGTATTTCGGGATGATGTTCGATAGCTCACCTGACACATCACACACTGATCAAATGTCCCAAGTGATAAGATATGTGAAGATTCACAATAGAAAAGTGGAAGTAAAGGAAGTGTTCCTGGGATTTTTCCCTTTAAAGGGGAAAAAAGCTGTTGACATCAGTTTCTGAAATTATTAAAAATCTGGAAAGCGATGGACTCGATATTATGATGTGCCGTGCTCAAGGTTACGATAATGCTGCGAGTATGGCTGGAATCCATGGAGGTGTACAGGCCATTTTAAAAAAGAAGAACGGGAAAGCTATTTTTAATGGATGTGTGGATCATTCGCTTAACCTGTGCGGCCAACACTCTTTTGCTGATAATGCTTCTTGCGTGACTTTTTTTTGGAACTCTTGAGACAATGTTTTCTTTCTTCGCTGCTTCCACTCATCGATGGGATGTTTTAATGGAAAACACTGGAGTCTCATTAAAAAGACTATCAACAACACGCTGGAGCTCTCACCATGCTGCAGTAAAAGCAGTGAAAGAAAAATTCGATGAATGTGTGACGGCAATTGAAGCTCTCTGTGATTCAGATGAAAATTTAGACACAAGAGGTAAAGCGCAATGTATGTTACCTGCTGTCTGCAACTTCACGTTTCTGTGCTACCTCTACTTTTGGTGTAATGTACTTGAGGAAGTCAATCTTACACAGCTGTACCTTCAGACTAAGGGCTTAACACTTGACAAAGTGGTGACGAAGCTAGAGACGCTGAGACTATTTCTGTACGAGCAGCGCAATCATCTAGTAGAGCAGGCAATTGAACACGCGCTTTTAAAATCAGAACAACTTGGAATTTCAGTAGAGAACAGACCCAGGTTGAAGAAAAGGGTGACAGGTGAGAAAACAAGAGATGCTGGACTAACTCTGCAAGAAGAAAACAAAAGGTCGATGTTTGAGTGTATTGATCGTTTCCATTCTGAACTCCAGATCAGATCAAGTGCAATCAAGGAAGTAGCAACCATGTTTGAGGCTGTTCAAGCCAAAAGCTTGATATCTGCCACTGAAGAAGAATTACTAAAGTCCATTCCAAGGTTGTCCACTTTCTATGATGAGTTGTCAGAGGAAGAGCTTTTATTAGAAATACCAAGGCTGAGAAGGCACCTGAAGGCAGCAGAGATCGATCTCAAAGAGGCTGAAGACTGGTCCGTACTTGACGTTTTGAAATTTGTAGCTGAATGGGACTTCAAAGAATCTCTCCCCTATCTCACATTGAGTTTACGATTATTTGTTACAATCTGTGTGTCTGTGGCTTCATGTGAAAGGAGTTTTTCAAAGCTAAAGCTTATAAAGAATTATTTGCGATCTACAATGGGGCAGTCAAGGCTTTCTGATCTTGCCATGTTATCCATTGAGAGTGATTCGGCACAAGAAATAGATTTCGATGACGTAATTAACAAGTTTTCAGTTTTTAAAGGCCAGAAAAGCTAAATTCTGATTTTTTAAATATATTTAATGACATTGTATTTTGAATTATTACATATTATTCTGATAGTTGCTGATTTTGCAAACCCAAAACAGAACGGTTACAACCTTACCTCATTTGAAGTTGTACTGTAATGGTTGGTAATATAATCTAATTTTGGTAATGTAATGTAATTGTTGTAAATTTTAATGGAACGCAATGTAGATGCAAGTTTGTGAAATTTGAAAATATTACAGTTATTTAACCGTATTACTTAAAATTAATAATTTTATGTTAAAATAAAAATTTAAATTAACATTTTTTCTATTTAGTTCTTCGTTTTTAAATGTTACAATATTTTACCTATCGACTTTAAATTCAACTTTTCTCCTAATGCCTTTGTAACAAACATTTGATCTATATTTTCAAACGTTACTAAAGAATCTGTGTGTTGCCCGGTATTTTGGCAGACTCGAGGAGATTTATAGGGGCAAGTCGTGTGACACCAAGAGCTACCGCCCCGGGTGGCACCAACCCTAGTGACGCCTCTGTTTACATATTCTAATGTTATCATTTCCAAAAAAAGCTGATGTAATTCAAAATCTGATTCCTTTTCAACAATCAAATTAAGAGATAAATTTGAAATTATTTATGAAAAATGCGATACTCTTTCTGGTTTATTTATTATATTATATCATTATACGTTATTTCATAAGGTGTGGCAGTGTACGATGAAAAATATGATAAAGTGTTGAAATGTGGGAATGTTAGAGTTAGTTGGTATATATAATACATTTTAGACACATTTTTTTTAAAGGGATCATGAATTAATTACAGGAAAAGACAGTAAATATACTAGACTAGCACGTCGTCACTTCCCAAGCATATTTCATACAACTTGTTTTACAAATTTGGGTAACTTAATCGTGCCCATAACTACATGTGTACAATACAAATATGTTGTATTTGAAGTGTTCTTACTGTACTGCGGACCACACCCAGTGTTTCGTTCGTCGTGTGAACACATTATATTAAAGATTCTAATTCCATTAGCGCTGACATTTTTACAGTAATATCCCGAATAATAAATGAGGTCTAACACAAACAACACCCAACATAACACATAACAAATGGTCGAACATTAACAGGAAATCAATAAGCATTAACGAAGGCTACACTAAAATAATGAATTTCTTATATTATGTGCATATTCCTCGACATCTCGACATATTCTTATTTATCATTGGGAATCTTTTTTTTTAATCTTTAATGTAGGCACTACTACCAAAAGTTCTAATATATGCACTACAACCAAAAGCTCTAATATATGCACTACTACCAAAAGTTCTAATATAGGCACCACTACCAAAAGTTCTAATATAGGCACCACTACCAAAAGCTCTAATATAGGCACCACTACCAAAATCTCTAATATATGCACTACTACCAAAAGCTCTAATATAGGCACTACTACCAAATGCTCTAATATAGGCCCTACTACCAAAAGCTCTAATATAGGTACTACTACCAAAAGCTCTAATATAGGCACCACTACCAAAAGCTCTAATATATGCACTACTACCAAAAGCTCTAATATAGGCACTACTACCAAAAGCTCTAATATATGCACTACTACCAAAAGCTCTAATATAGGCACTACTACCAAAAGCTCTAATATATGCACTACTACCAAAAGCTCTAATATAGGCACTACTACCAAATGCTCTAATATAGGCACTACTACCAAAAGCTCTAATATAGGTACTACTACCAAAAGCTCTAATATAGTCGGATTTGCAAAAATGGCCGGATCCCGGAGTTGCCGGAGCCGTTATATTTATCTTTTTAATGGCTCTACTGGCCACCCGGATTTGGCCAGATTTATGAAGTGAAATTCTGTCGAAACCGGAGCTGGATTTACCGGATCCGAAATCTGGTAGATCCCTAAGCGTAATTAGGGCTGTCAATATTGTTGATAAAATCTGCGCGGGTACTAGTCCAAAACGCCGCATAATTTTCGCGGTCGTGAGGGCTATAGAATGCAACCTAGCCACCATCCATTCACCTCATTTCACACAGTAGCTAACAGCATACTTCCAAAAACATACTATTGTGCTCTGCAAACTTTTATTCCTGCTGTAAATGCATTCGTCATACTCATAAACTAAAACTGCAGTAAACTGAACATTCAAACAAAATGTTAACAACAATGACGTCACGTTCAGTCAGATCACAGGGCCCAGCAGCTTGAATGTTAATGTCCACTAGGCGGCGGTCAATGTTCCCTATAAGGTTCGCTGGTTCGTGTGAAAAGTAAAAAAAAATGTCGTGAGCAAAGTTGGAAAGCATCCATTTTTTGTGCAATACTACACAATTTGCTGCGCGGTTATTCTAAACCACTGCGCGGCGTCGGCTAGAGAACACGCAGCTTAAAGGGAACATTGGCGGCGGTAGTAACTACTTAATTTATAAACTTTACATACTGACAACTGTGTATGACTTATTAAATTCAGTATTTCTGCTAGGCCTACACAAGAAAAGGCGCGAGTTTGTTAAATTTTTTCAGCAAGGTGCGTCAACACCTGTGGGCGGGTGATAACAGTTATGACATCACCAAACATTTACAAACAAAACCTTTAACTTTTAAAATTTAAATCAAGCCCAAATTATTTTCAACCCTAAGTGTTGTCCAGATTTAAAAACACAAAATTCTTTTTTTATATTTTTTATATATTTTTTTTATTAAAGTAAATATCTTTAAACAACTAAAATATACATTTAATTATTTTTTTTAGACTAGGCACTTTTTTAACATGGTCGCGATAGGAGTTGAGGAAGAAATGATAGTAAAAAAAATTAACAAAAAAACATTTGCCTGTCTCAACTGGTAACTAAATAATCTCGGCTTATTTGAAGGACTCGTTAACTTCCGGGTCATTGATTCATTCAAACAATCTAAATCTTTTTTTGTGTTTTATGATTTTTACTAATTTTAGAAAGCAGGGAAAACCAAATTACTGCACCAATGCATCAAAAGGTGTGCAAATTAAAGATGCGCTGTAAAAAAATATTATATGACGTCATTTTTTCGCTAATATTTTAATTTTGGAAAAGGGATCAATGTAATTTTTAAAGAACGTAAAAAACCAAGTTTTTGACTATAAATACTTTATGTACGAGAAGTAACTAAAAGAATGTTCATTATAATACGCAGCGCAAGACCATCCAAAAATACAAAATTGCAGTTGTGTCGTAAAACATGTTTAATATAATGCGCACCGATCAGGAATATGTTTATAAAAAGTGTTGTCAATAAAATACGCACCTTATTGCGCGACAGAAAGGTTGTTCAATATAATACGCACCGCGACACTCTATCTCAAAAAATAACATGATACATAGGAATAAATAAAATAATCTAAAAAATCAATAATTTAATTACGGTACATGCGATCGATCTGAAATTTTGATACATTGTTTTTATCATCGGTACGAAAACTGCCTGCAAAATTTCAGCTCGCTAGCTTACGAGGAAGTGGGTTAAAAATTGATCCAAAAGTTTTGGCGACAAGCAAGCAATCAAGGGTTCAAAGCAAACAGACACCACGAGTTAATATAAAGGATTTAATATAAAAAAAACGTAAAAAAACAAGTTTTTCACTATAAATCCTTTATGTACTAGACGTAACTAAAAGAATGTTCATTATAATACGCAGCGCAAGACCATCCAAAAATACAAAATTGCAGTTGTGTCGTAAAACATGTTTAATATAATGCGCACCGATCAGGAATATGTTTATAAAAAGTGTTGTCAATAAAATACGCACCTTATTGCGCGACAGAAAGGTTGTTCAATATAATACGCACCGCGACGCTCTATCTCAAAAAATAGCATGATACATAGGAATAAATAAAATAATCTAAAAAATCAATAATTTAATTACGGTACATGCGATCGATCTGAAATTTTGATACATTGTTTTTATCATCGGTACGAAAACTGCCTGCTAAAATTTCAGCTCGCTAGCTTACGAGGAAGTGGGTTAAAAATCGATCCAAAGTTTTGGCGACAAGCAAGCAAGCAATCAAGGGTTCAAACAGACACCACGAGTTAATATAAAGGTATTTAATAAGAAAAACCCGTAAAAAACCAAGTTTTTGACTATAAATCCTTTATGTACGAGAAGTAACTAAAAGAATGTTCATTATAATACGCAGCGCCAGACCATCCAGAAATACAAAATTGCAGTTGTGTCGTAAAACATGTTTAATATAATGCGCACCGATCAGGAATATGTTTATAAAAAGAGTTGTCAATAAAATACGCACCTTATTGCGCGACAGAAAGGTTGTTCAATATAATACGCACCGCGACGCTCTATCTCAAAAAATAGCATGATACATAGGAATAAATAAAATAATCTAAAAAATCAATAATTTAATTACGGTACATGCGATCGATCTGAAATTTTGATACATTGTTTTTATCATCGGTACGAAACTGCCTGCAAAATTTCAGCTCGCTATCTTGCGAGCAAGTGGGTTAAAAATCGATCAAAAGTTTTGGCGACAAGCAAGCAAGCAGCAGGTCGGTCGGTCGGCCGCAGACACCACGAGTTAATATAAAGGATTTA
>CALYLW010000532.1:0-75340 GCA_944989445.1 Ampullaceana balthica | reverse complement strand
GGGGGGGGGGGGGGGGGGGGGGGGGGGGGGGGGGGGGGGGGGGGGGGGGGGGGGGGGGGGGGGGGGGGGGGGGGGGGGGGGGGGGGGGGGGGGGGGGGGGGGGGGGGGGGGGGGGGGGGGGGGGGGGGGGGGGGGGGGGGGGGGGGGGGGGGGGGGGGGGGGGGGGGGGGGGGGGGGGGGGGGGGGGGGGTGGGGGGGGGGGTGGTTGGGTTGGGTTGGTGGGGGGGGGGGGGGGGGGGGATGGTGTGGGGTGGGGTATTTGCATCTGGATCTAAATTCGGTACAGAAATCCGCCGTAACTGATAATACTACTGGGGGGGGGGGGGGGTGGGGGGGGGGGGGGGGGGGATGGTTTGGTTTGGGGGGTTTTGTTGGGGTGTTGTGGGGGGGGGGGGTGTGGTATAAAAGTAATCTATTCTAAACCATTTTCGCAAAAAACTGATGGCAACAAGTATAGGGGGGGGGGGGGGGGGTGTTGGGGCTATGAACGCTTTTTGTGGGGGTATGTTTTGGGTGTTGTTGGTGGGTGGGGTGGGGGGGGGGGGGTGGGGGGTGTTGGGGTTGTTGTTGGGTTAATTAATTTTGTTGGTGATTTTTGGATTTGGGGGTGGGGGATTGGATTATTTATTTAATTGAAAATGCAAAGCATTTTTTTGTTGGTGTGGGGGGTGTGTTTTATATTCTTCATTTTTAAAACAAATAAAACCAAACAGCAAAAACCGGCCACTGCATTCCACTGACCGAAAAAACACACGACCCGATTTCACTGATCGTACATTTGGAGGGGGGGGGGGGGGGGGGGGGGGGGGGGGGGTGAAACCAAGAACACGATCAGATAAATAACCATCACACAATACGTTCTTCTCGTCGGGGGGGGGGGGTGGGATGGGGGGGTGGGTGGGAGGAGCCGATCGATTTTAAAACAATAAATCAAAACAATGTAGCAATGCCCTCCAGCCCAGCTGCAAACTTACCTTGTATTGTATTTACTTGATAATACTGATGCAATTCCCACTACCACACCAAAAGTTAAGCGCCATCACCCAGGGGGGGCAGTATTTGGTGGGGATGGGACCCCCCCACACCACCCACTACCGACCTTTAACCGGATGATTAAGGGAAATAATTAGTGGTGGCCAAACAATGTATGAGATGGTTATATTAAATGCAACAAGATGGGATATGGCAAAAGGGGGGAGGAGTTTTATACTAAAAAAAATCGGTGTGGGGGGAGTTTAACTGGGTTTTTATAATATTTATAATCCAACCTACATAAAACCACAAAAAAAAAAAAAAAAAAAAAAAAAAAACAACCCCAACACCCCCAACCCACACCACCCAACAACCCAAAACCCCCACAAACCCCAACATGACACCACCAACAACCCAACCGACCAACAATCCACAAAGTACTACACCCAACAAAACCACACCACCACAACAAAACCAAAACCCAAAACACCCCCCCCCAAACGGGGGGGGGTGTGGTGAGGGGGATTTAAAAAAAACAAACACCACACAAACCACCACCCAACCCAAAAACGGTGGGGGGGGGGTGGGGGGGGGGCGGGAAACACCCCCCGGGGGAGTTTCAATCTTGTGGGGTGGGGGGGGGGGGGGGTTTTTTTTTTTTTTTTTATGTTTTTTTTTATCTTTTTTTTTTCTATTATATTATTAAAAAAAAAAGTATAACACACTCGTATACACCAATTAACAATTGTAGTGGTTATGTGTAGTGTTATTGTTTGGGTGGTCATTCCACAAAACAACCCCAAAAACCCAAAACCAACCACAAGCCACCCCCCACCAAAATGCACCACCAAACCTTACCCCCGACGCACCCCTAATAAAAACGTAAAACAACTGGGAGGGGGTGGCGGAGTGGGGGAGAACCATAGCTGCACAACGCCGGGGACCAAACAGGGGTGGCACCCACCCATATCTCGCTACCCACCCACTGCCACCTGCAGTGCACTAGTACTTTTACACAATCAATATAATAACTAATCCATTTAACACAATATAACCCCCAATACATTTTTAATAATTCTAATTACCAAACTTTAAGCACATGTCTCAGTAATTTATTAAAAAACACATATTTCTATATATATTCAAAATATATTAACCACCTATACACAGATAAATTTTTCTCTTTTTTTATATGAAGGTTCGGCGTTAGTTGTGAAGGGGGGAGGGTGGGGTGGAAGTGGGGTTTGGGGGGGTTTTACACCCTATTTTTTTTTGTCATCTAAGGGAACTCTATTTTATTATTATTTTATAATGTTATTATATTTATCACCAATATTTATAACATTAACTGCCATTGTTTTTCTTATTACAATTACTATTAAAACCTTATATATTCACAATTTTTATTCCAAATAATCATCATGTTAATACTCCATTTATATCAATACATCTGACATATATAAAATATAAAAATATATTTTAAATCGACGCAAATATACTTAAAAAAATAAAAATTCACATTATTTTAATACTATATAAATTATAAATTAATAATATTTACAAAAATTTTTAAATACATTTATATTACCAAAATATATTAAACACCAGCAAACAAATGTACCGCATCAGCAGCAACGGACAACCCTGATGGCATCAGTACTTCTCTCTCTTTTAAAATGATAAATTGGGGTACCAATTGCAAAACCTGATGGGAATAAGGTACTGTCTCAGACTCTCTGCTACTGGACTATATTTTTATTTAATATATATTATATAATTAAACTTTTTTATAATGATAAATTGTAGGTACCGATCGCACTGATAAGGCAAAACGGCCATCGAGTTACATCAGAAACACACACATGCTCTCCTAATCCACCAACTCCACAGAAACTATCAAACAAAACAAACCAACCTCAATTAACCTTACATCCTCACACAATACATTAAAACCACTATAATAATATAAACCACTATAAACAAAAAAATATAAACGCACCGTCACACGAAACTTTCATTTCATTCTTACGTATCTCATTTATCCCATACTAGTTGATTCTTATCTCTATTCATCATCATAAGAAACAATACTGTTTAAGTGGATACGTTAGAAGTCTCGAAAAGAGTTTATACCTATATGGTTCAAAGCTAACTAATATTTTGGTAGCGCACTATTGAACCAATGGGGGGGGGGGGGGGGGGGGGGGGGGGGGGGGGGGGGGGAGGGGGGGGGATGAGGGGGGGGCGGATAACATCGGTGTGTTTTATGGTTGGGTCGGTATCGAGACAGAAAGGTTCCGGCGATGAATGGCACATTACAATTCTCAAGAAGCATTACATACACAATAAAGCATTACACTTTACTATACGAAAATTATGTATGTTGAGGAACAATTTCCAAATGCGGACGTTCGAAAAAGAGTTATTTTTTCTGGCAGGTTAATTTTGGGTGGTGCGAGCTAAGCTTTCTAAAATTTCTTCCTCGCCATTAAAAGATATTATATGACCTCAATGTTTTAGCTCATATTTTAATTTTGTAGAAGGAACGATGTAAAAAGAGGATTTGAGAATTGTTAACTATAAAATACTTTGTGTACATTTCAGGTATATTTCGTATCTATCATACAAAGGTAAGTTACTAGGGCTTTTGAAAAAATGTGGGCGCCGTAGGCACCCTAAAAATGTGTGCACCACAGGCGCCACGTCGCCGCAGCACAACCAAGTCTTATTATAATAAAAGTTTTATAACGGAAAGGAAATTTCCCAAAGTCCACAAGGGTCTCACAATATTTAGAAGAAAAAGATAAATGCAATGAGCAAATGAAGCGAGTAACTGATGCACAGTGATGCACATTGGCTGGCATTGTCGGGATTCGGGATTAAACTGGGTTTATTATGAATATTATTGATACTGTTATTATTGAGCTAATAATAAGCAGCCAATGGCAACACAAGGCTGCCAGATCACATGATTAAGGTGATGAGCATGTTTCCTCGTAGGACACGGCGTATAAACAATATCGAACAAGGGATTATTTTATTGATAATGTTCATCAACGTCCAGCGGTGACCAGCGTCACCTCTCCTGTAGTTAACACGTGACTTTCTCCCTACTTGGTTTTAGTCATATTTACATACGTACATGGATAATGTATCATACCCTACCACAACGCCCAGTGGAGGGACCAACGTCACCCCAAGGCCGTACGGCAGAGCGCACGAACAAAATATAGACTCCGTCGTTTTAATCAAGCGGCGACGTACCCTGTGCCTTCAACAAGTATTCAGCTCGTGCTAGCTTAACTAGGAAGTGTGTTAAAAACCGATTCCAAAGTTTTGGGCGACAAGCCACGCCAAGCAAGCAAGTCAACCCGACACCAACCTACGGTCCCGAGTATTACTCACACGATGCCGTATCCCACCACTCATATTCAGAAACAATCGCTATCACACATCAATTGCCATAAATATTAAAACATATAAGCAATGTTGACAACCAATAATTCCGCGGACATAAAAATTGCTCTTTTAGAGTAGCACTACCACCACCCGCACACATTTTACTTGACTTAAAAACATTCCCCCCCCACAGTATTGGCTCTTCGGGACGGAGGACAATTAGAACACCAAGAACAAAATACGAGTCTGTTAAGTGCTCTCTACTGTAGTAAGTTTCCCAACCCCTGCTCTAAGGAATGGTAAATTATTTCTGATAGAGCTTACTTTCAACCAGCTCTGCTAACTTGAAGACGCAGACACACAGATTTTAAGAAACGAAGAAAGGCTTAGTTAGCGACAGTATATAACGCCTCTAGGAAGTTCCATACAAACATTATTTTCAGTAGGTATACTATTTATTTTAAGTCGAAATTTATCTGTCAGTAATCAGATGCTTTTCTGTTTCTATTCCTAAATATTGTTTTAATAATCTTCAAATAATTCATCACATAAATATGTTTATTTTGAAATGGACACGAATCACATTACGATAATAAATAAAGTTATAATCTATAGACACATGAAATCGTAAGCAGAACAAGAAATAACTGTGTCTTGAGAAAACTTAGATTAGCTTAGGGCAGCGGTTCTCAACCTGTGGGTCGCGACCCCCGCGGGGGTCGAATGACGATTTGGCAGGGGTCGCCAAAGACCATTGGAAAAATATTTTTTTTGTGTGTTTAAATGTGTAAAAATGTGTAAACCTTGCCATGTACATATTTTGTCTATTACTCTATACTAGTCTATAGTATATTCAGTAACTTTAGTTAGTTTAGTTGTAACTTAATTATTGTTAGCTTTTTATAATGTGTATTTCAACACTATTTTATGAACCCCTCAACAACCAGTAATTATATCAACAGAGAGTAGGGCGCGTCTGGGTGCTCAGAGGTCTGATCTCAGCAGTCTGGCTAAGTGACGTAGAAGCTGAACTGCTGCTGCTTCTGGTTCCACACACTGTAGTGTAGGGCTGTAGGTCAATATTTCATTGTGCGTTGTATTGAAAGCTATCGTTATAAATTTTCATTTTAAATTTTAAGTTTTTAAACCAACCGATGGAAATGGAACATGCAGAGAAGAACATTATGATTAAGAAAAGAAAATATAATGACGATTTCTTACAATATGGTTTTACTTCAATAGTTACAGCAGGAATGGAGAAACCGCAATGCATTATTTGTAATGAAGTTCTTTCAGCCGAATCTATGAAGCCAAACAAACTGAAACGTCATTTTGATAGCAAACATCCAAGTTTTGCAGGGAAGGATACCGAGTATTTTAGAAGTAAAGCTGATGGCGTCAGCAAAGCCAGACTTGACACTGGCGACAAGTACCACCAACAAAACGTAGCAGCCGTTGAAACTTCATATTTGGTGGCGCTCAGAATCGCAAAAGCTATGAAACCTCACACCATTGCCGAAGACTTATTGTTGCCAGCGGCCAAAGATATTGTTCGAGTTATGATCGGACCCGAAATTTGAGTGCAATTTCCTTATCTAATGACACTGTCCGGAGAAGAATAGATGATATGTCTGCTGATATTATTGATCACTTAATACAGGAAATGAAATCTGCTCCACTTCCAATATTTAGCATCCAGCTTGACGAATCCACGGACGTTGCAAACTGTTCACAACTACTGGTTTACGCGAGATATATAAATGAAGGCGATTTTAAAGATGAGTTTCTTTTTTGCAAACCTCTTGAAACGACAACAACTGCACGGGATGTATTTGATACAGTTTGATCATTTCTGAAAGATCATAAGATCTCTTGGGAAAAGGTTTGTGGTGTTTGCACTGATGGTGCTCCAGCTATGCTAGGATGTCGGTCTGGATTTCAACGTTTGGTACTAAATGAATCATCAAAAGTCATTGGAACTCACTGTATGATTCATCGACAAGTGCTAGCAACGCAGACGTTGCCAAAAAGAGTTTCAGGAAGTAATGAAAAGTGTCTAAGTTCCGTCAGTTTTGTAAAAGCGAGTGCGCTGAACAGTCGTCTGTTTTCTAAACTTTGTAATGAGATGGATGCGTCCAATGATGTTCTGCTATTTCACACTGAAGTGAGATGGTTGTCGAGAGGGAAAGTTTTGAAACGCGTTTTTGATCTTCGTGACGAACTAAAAATGTTCTTTAATCAGAAGTCTAAACCACAGTTCGAAGCACTTTTCAGCGACAAAAATGAGCTTCAGAAAATTGCTTACCTGGTCGATATATTTGCCATTTTGAATGAGTTAAATTTATCACTGCAAGGACCAAATGCAACATGACTAGATTTGTCTGAAAAGATCCGATCATTCGAAATGAAAATTCAGCTTTGGCAAAAAAATTGGATGACAATAAAATGTACATGTTGCCCACCTTATCTGCTTTCTTTGAGGAAAATGACATTGAACCGGACAAGAGAAGTAAAATGATAATTTCTGTGAAAGAACACTTGCATATGCTGGCGGACGAAATTTCATCGTACTTTCCAAATCTACCTAACACTCCGTTTGCACTTGCCAGAAGTCCATTCACAGTCAAAGTTGACGATATTCCTGAGACAGCACAAGAGGAGTTCATCGAACTCATTAACAGTGATGCAGCGCGAAATGATTTCTTTTCAATGTCAGTTACAAAATTCTGGATCAAGTGTTTGCAGTCATACTCTGTTCTGTCCGAAACTGTGTTGCGCCTTCTTCTTCCTTTTCCAACAACTTATCTGTGCGAAACAGGGTTTTCCAGCTTGCTGGTTTTCAAGTCTAAATACAGAAGTAGACTTGTTGATGAAGATGATCTTCGTTGTGCTCTCGCAAAGACTGTCCCGAGAATTTCTGATATTGTGAGAAAGAAGCAACCTCAACCTTCACATTAATTGACTTTGGCTTTCTTACGTATTTGTAATTAGAAATAAATACGAATACCTTGTATTTAATGTATGACATGTATGTAATTGTAATCATTGTTACATATTGTGTTTTTTATTACTAACTACGTTACTACGAGAACGGTGTCTGTGCTTTAATTACGTAAAATTTGTAAAAATGAGAATACAATGTCATTCTGCATATGAGATATAATTAAATATATTATAACAGTAGCAAAATTACAGATATGAGGTACATACCAACAAAATTTGACGGCGGGGGTCGCCACAGCACGAGTAATTTATTAAAAGGGTCGCGACACAAGAAAGGTTGAGAACCGCTGGCTTAGGGGCATCTATCAATTAAATTTCATGATCATGTTGTATGGCAGGAAAGAAGATTTTCACTTGGAGGCTCCGAATTAAAGTAATTATCGAGACACGATGTTCGAGTGGCATACGCGCTAGGCTGGCGTGCCTATGGTCACGGGTTCGAATCAATTACACCTCATCCCTTCCCAACCCCAACCCACCCCACCCCATCCCAACCCATCCCATCTCAGCTCATGACATGAGGAAAAATTAGGACCGACGAGAATAGATGAGGACAGATAAGGACAGATTAGGACAGACTAGGACAGACGTGGACAGACGAGGACAGACATGGACAAAAGAATACAGACGAGGACAAAAGAATACAGACCAGGACAGGCGAAGACGACGAGGACAGACGGGGAGACAGACAGGGACAGACGAGGCCATAAGAAGACAGACGAGGACATAAGAGGATAGACGAAGACATAAGAGGAAATAAGAGGACATAAGAGGATATAAGAGGACAGACAAGGATATAAGAGGACAGACGAGGACATAAAAGGACAGACAAGGACAGACAAGGACATAAAAGGGCAGACGAGGACAGACAAGGACAAAGAGTACATACGAGGACATAAGATGACATAAGATGACATAAGAGGACATAATAGGACATCAGAAACCATTAGAGGACATCAGAGGACATCAGAGGATATCAGAAACCATTAGAGGACATCAGAGGACAGGCGATGACATCAGAGGAGAGAAGAGGACAGACGAGGACATCAAAGGACATCAGAGGACATTAGATGACATCAGAGGACATGAGAGGACAGACAAGGACTGACGAGGACAGACGAGAACTGACGAGGACAGACGAGGACATCAGAGGACATATAAGGACATCAGAGGACATCAGTGGACAGAAGAGGACAGACTAGGGCATCACAGGATAGATGAGGACAGACGAGGATACCAGAGGACATCACAGGACATCACAGGACATCACAGGACAGACCAGGACATCAGAAGACATCAGAAGACAGACGAGGACATAAGAGGACAGACGAGGACATAAGAGGACATCAGAGGACATCTGAGGACATAAGAGGACAAAAGAGGACATCAGAGGACAGACGAGAACAGACGAGGACATCAGAGGACAGAGGAGGACGTCAGAGGACAGATGACGACATCATAGGACATCTGAGGACATCAGAGGACAGACTAGGACATCAGAGGACATCAAAGGCCAGACGAGGACATAAGAGGACAGACGAGGACACACGAGGACAGATGTTGACCGACAGGTCAGATGTGTTACGATGAGGACACGCAGAGACATGCAGAGACACACACTCAGAGACACGGAACGAAACGGAGAGACATGGAGAGACATGAAAACACATGCAGAGACACACACAGACAAGCAGAGACACGAAGAGACACGCAAGGACACAGAGAGGTACGGACAGATCTTTAAAGACACGTAGAGACTGTCACAGATGACGACAGATGAGTAAAGATGATGACAGACGAGGACAGATGGAGACAGCCTAGGACAGACGAGGACAGATGAGGACAGATGTGGACAGACTAGGGCAGATGAAGACTGACTAGGATAGACGAGGACAGATGAGTAAAGATGAGGACAGACGAGGACAAATGAAGACAGCCTAGGACATATTAAGACTGACTAGTACAGACGTGGACAGATGAGGACAGATGTGGACAGACTAGGACAGATGAAGACTGACTAGGATAGACGAGGACAGATGAGGACAGATGAGGACTCACTAGGACAGACTAGGACAGATGAGGGCTGACTAGGACAGACGAGGAAATTTCAGGACAGATGAGTAAAGATAAGGACAGACGAGGACAGATGAAGACTGACTAGGACAGACGTGGACAGATGAGGACAGATGTGGACAGACTAGGACAGATGAAGACTGACTAGGACAGACGAGGACAGATGAGGACAGATGTGGACAGACTAGGACAGATGAAGACTGACGAGGACAGATGAAGACTGACTAGGACAGACGTGGACAGATGAGGACAGATTAGGACAGATAAGGACAGATGAGGACAGATCTAATTATTTTGTATGTAACTTCTAGAAAAAAATACAACTGAGTCAAGTTAGAGATGGTAATTTTCCGAATCAAATGCTATAAGAATATATTTATTAATCAATAGGATAATCCGTAACAAGCATTGTCCCCACATTTAATGTATATTACTATATACTATACTTCATTTTGGATAACGATTTCCCATCTTTTTAATTTAAAAATTAATTATTTGAATGTCTCTAAATTCTAAACTATTAAGAAGCTTTTCCCTAATACTCTACAATGAATTTTCATAATTTTTATGTTTTCCGTTTAATTTTTCTATTTATATAAAACTTTAGTTTTACAATTAATTAAAATCCTCTTAGGCACCTTTTCTTTTCTTGAATGTTAGAGTTAGTTGGTATATGAATTAATTACAGGAAAAGACAGTAAATATACTAGACTAGCACGTCGTCACTTCCCAAGCATATTTCATACAACTTGATTACCAAATTTTGGTAAATTAATTGTACCCATAACTACATGTGTACAATAAAAATATGTTGTATTTGAAGTGTTCTTACTGTACTGCGGACCACACCCAGTGTTTCATTCGTCGTGTGAACACATTATATTAATTAAAGATTACAATTCCATTAGCGCTGACATTTTACAGTAATATCCCGAATAATTAATGAGGTATAACACAAACAACACACAACATAACTCAAAACAAATGGTCCAACATTAACAGGAAATCAATAAGCATTAACGAAAGCTACACTAAAATAATGAATTTCTCATATTGTGTGCATATTCCTCGACATCTCGACATATTCTTATTTATCATTGGGAATATTTTTTTTAAATCTTTAATGTAGGCACTACTACCAAAGGTTCATATATATGCACTACTACCAAAAGCTCTAAAATATGCACTACTACCAAAAGCTCTAATATAGGCACTACTACCAAAATCTCTAATATATGCACTACTACCAAAATCTCTAATATATGCACTACTACCAAAAGCTCTAATATAAGCACTACTACCAAAAGCTCTAATATATGCACTACTACCAAAAGCTCTAATATATGCACTACTACCAAAAGCTCTAATATAGGCACTACTACCAAAAGCTCTAATATATGCACTACTACCAAAAGTTCTAATATATGCACTACTACCAAAAGCTCTAATATATGCACTACTACCAAAGGTTCTAATATATGCACTACTACCAAAAGCTCTAATATAGGCACTACTACCAAAAGTTCTAATATAGGCACTACTACCAAAATCTCTAATATATGCACTACTACCAAAAGCTCTAATATAGGCACTACTACCAAAAGCTCTAATATATGCACTACTACCAAAAGCTCTAATATAGGCACTACTACCAAAAGCTCTAATATATGCACTACTACCAAAAGCTCTAATATATGCACTACTACCAAAAGCTCTAATATAGGCACTACTACCAAAAGCTCTAATATATGCACTACTACCAAAAGCTCTAATATATGCACTACTACCAAAAGTTCTAATATAGGCACCACTACCAAAAGCTCTAATATAGGCACCACTACCAAAAGCTCTAATATAGGCACTACTACCAAAAGCTCTAATATAGGCACTACTACCAAAAGCTCTAATATAGGCACTACTACCAAAAGCTCTAATATAGGCACTACTACCAAAAGCTCTAATATAGGCACTACTACCAAAAGCTCTAATATAGGCACTACTACCAAAAGCTCTAATATAGGCACTACTACCAAAAGCTCTAATATAGGCACTACTACCAAAAGCTCTAATATAGTCGGATTTGCAAAAATGGCCGGATCCCGGAGTTGCCGGAGCCGTTATATTTATCTTTTTAATGGCTCTACTGGCCACCCGGATTTGGCGAGATTTATGAAGTGAAATTCTGTCGAAACCGGAGCTGGATTTGTAAAAATGGCTGGATTCCGAATTTACCGGATCCGAAATCTGGTAGATCCCTAAGCGTAATTAGGGCTGTCAATATTGTTGAAAAAAATCTGCGCGGGTACTAGTCCAAAACGCCGCATAATTTTCGCGGTCGTGACGGCTATAGAATGCAACCTAGCCACCATCCATCACCTCATTTCACACAGTAGCTAACAGCATACTTCCAAAAACATACTATTGTGCTCTGCAAACTTTTATTCCTGCTGTAAATGCATTTGTCATACTCATAAACTAAAACTGCAGTAAACTGAACATTCAAAAAAAATGTTAACAACAATGACGTCACGTTCAGTCAGATCACAGGGCCCAGCAGCTTGAATGTTAATGTCCGCTAGGCGGCGGTCAATGTTCCCTATAAGGTTCGCTGGTTCGTGTGAAAAGTAGTCGTGAGCAAAGTTGGAAAGCATCCATTTTTGTGCAATACTACACAATTTGCTGCGCGGTTATTCTAAACCACTGCGCGGCGTCGGCTAGAGAACACGCAGCTTAAAGGGAACATTGGCGGCGGTAGTAACTACTTGATTTATAAACTTTACATACTGACAACTGTGTATGACTTATTAAATTCAGTATTTCTGCTAGGCCTACACAAGAAAGGGCGCGAGTTTGTTAAATTTTTTCAGCAAGGTGCGTCAACACCTGTGGGCGGGTGGTAACAGTTATGACATCACCAAACATTTACAAACAAAACCTTTAACTTTTAAAATTTAAATCAAGCCCAATTATTTTCAACCCTAAGTCTTGTCCAGATTTAAAAACAAAAACAAAATAAGAAAAACCCGTAAAAAACCAAGTTTTTGACTATAAATCCTTTATGTATGAGACGTAACTAAAAGAATGTTCATTATAACACGCAGCGCAAGACCATCCAAAAATACAAAATTGCAGTTGTGTCGTAAAACGTGTTTAATATAATGCGCACCGATCAGGAATATGTTTATAAAAAGTGTTGTCAATAAAATACGCACCTTATTGCGCGACAGAAAGGTTGTTCAATATAATACGCACCGCGACGCTCTATCTCAAAAAATAGCATGATACATAGGAATAAATAAAATAATCTAAAAAATCAATAATTTAATTACGGTACATGCGATCGATCTGAAATTTTGATACATTGTTTTTATCATCGGTACGAAACTGCCTGCAAAATTTCAGCTCGCTATCTTGCGAGCAAGTGGGTTAAAAATCGATCAAAAGTTTTGGCGACAAGCAAGCAAGCAAGCGGTCGTCGGCCGCAGACACCACGAGTTAATATAAAGGATTTAATAAAAAAACCCGTAAAAAAACCAAGTTTTTGACTATAAATCCTTTATGTACGAGAAGTAACTAAAAGAATGTTCATTATAATACGCAGCGCCAGACCATCCAGAAATACAAAATTGCAGTTGTGTCGTAAAACATGTTTAATATAATGCGCACCGATCAGGAATATGTTTATAAAAAGAGCTGTCAATAAAATACGCACCTTATTGCGCGACAGAAAGGTTGTTCAATATAATACGCACCGCGACGCTCTATCTCAAAAAATAGCATGATACATAGGAATAAATAAAATAATCTAAAAAATCAATAATTTAATTACGGTACATGCGATCGATCTGAAATTTTGATACATTGTTTTTATCATCGGTACGAAACTGCCTGCAAAATTTCAGCTCGCTATCTTGCGAGCAAGTGGGTTAAAAATCGATCAAAAGTTTTGGCGACAAGCAAGCAAGCAAGCAAGGTCCGCCGCAGACACCACGAGTTAATATAAAGGATTTAATAAGAAAAACCCGTAAAAAACCAAGTTTTTGACTATAAATCCTTTATGTACGAGAAGTAACTAAAAGAATGTTCATTATAATACGCAGCGCCAGACCATCCAGAAATACAAAATTGAAGTTGTGTCGTAAAACATGTTTAATATAATACGCACCGATCAGGAATATGTTTATAAAAAGAGCTGTCAATAAAATACGCACCTTATTGCGCGACAGAAAGGTTGTTCAATATAATACGCACCGCGACGCTCTATCTCAAAAAATAGCATGATACATAGGAATAAAAAAAATAATCTAAAAAATCAATAATTTAATTACGGTACATGCGATCGATCTGAAATTTTGATACATTGTTTTTATCATCGGTACGAAACTGCCTGCAAAATTTCAGCTCGCTATCTTGCGAGCAAGTGGGTTAAAAATCGATCAAAAGTTTTGGCGACAAGCAAGCAAGCAAGCAAGGTCCGCCGCAGACACCACGAGTTAATATAAAGGATTTAAAAAGAGGATTTGATGATGGTTAATTATAAAATAAAAAAACAAAGGGGCGCCGTAGGCGCCCTACAACCCCTATTACAAAATACTTTGTGTACATTTCAGAAAGTTTAATATTTCGTATTTATCAAACAAGGACAAGTTAGTTGGGCTTTTGGAAAAGGTCGGCGCCGTAGGCGCCCGTAAAAAATTGCATTTTTTATAAAATAAATAGATTTCAGCTGAAAACTTCTATCGTTTTTGACGGGTGATACGTAGTTGTGATACGTAGTTGTGATATGTTTTACCATTATAATTACACGACGTGTTAAAGTTCGCTCTAAGTATTTAAGAAAAGTATATGATATTTAAAGCAACATTTTACCACATTTCTCACTGGCTCCTTCTCCGGTATTATTTTAATCACCTCTAAGGGAAAATAAATATTACCATTAAGTGGCAAAAAAAGTTCCAGACACCGAAGTACTCGTCAGGGTTGCAAGTATCTCCACAAAACTGATGTGATCCCAACTACGCTGGGCCGGGGGGGGGGTGAGGCGAAGGAGCATGCAACCTCTTAGCTCCATGTGAGCAGGCCTGGGTTAACCTATAGGCAAACAAGGCACGTGCTTTGGGCACCAAGCGTTTGGGGGGCACCACAAGTCTTCAAGAAAAAATGTGTATATTATCCATATCGACATGACGTTAGCAAATCGCAAATGTAATATTAAATCGCACAGCGGCGGATTAAATGGAAGACTGATTGGGCTAAAGCCAAGGGCCCCCAATGATTTAAGACTCAATGAAGGGACCCCAAATTTATTAAATTGTATAATAAAGTGGCTGGACAGGGCCCCACGTGGAATTGCAGCCAGGGGCCCCATGCAATCTTAATCCACCTCTGAAATCGCTTTGAAAGGGACAAATGAAAAATTTGGATTTTAACTAAATTGAATTTTCTAGGATTGCTGGAGTTGGTCAGTCAGTTTGATCCATTTTTAGCATCACACATTGCGAAATAAGTAAATTCTGGAAAAGGAAATCCTTCTTATGTATCCCAAACTATATGAGAAGAACTGATTAAAATTATGTCCCCAAAAGTCCATCAAGTATATAGATGAAGTAAAGGCTTCCGGTTATTTCAGCTTGTCAATACCCGATATTTCACGTATAGATCAGTTAAGCGTTGTTATTTGATATGTGGTAGATGGAGAGCCCATTGAGCGCTTTTTTACTTTCCTGGAGCTGCAAAGTCACACCGGTGAAGGTATGGCTAGGGCAAGAGTTGCAGTACTTACGTGAAGTTTGTAATATTGATTTTGCGAAATGCAGAGGGTCAGTCCCGGATAACGCAGCTAATATGTCTTGGTATTACAAGGGCTTGCAGAACAAAAATTCTAGAGGAAAATTAGTTTTCTATCTACATACCCTGTGCTACCCATTCACTAAATCTGGTAGGCAGAAGTGCCGTTGACTCTTGTTTAGAGGCAGTAAACTTCTTCCATACAGTGCAACTGATCGATACTTTTTTCTCAGCTTCAACCAACAGATGGAAGATTCTGAAAGGATGCTTTGTGGATTGAACGCTGGTAAACTCTCTTTCCGATACCAGATGGGAAGCACATGCTGTTGGAACTAAAGCTATTCTATAGTCTCATCCTCAGATTATAGAAGCGTTAGAGTGTTTACAATAAGACCTGTCACAGAAGGGGGACACCAGAAGAGAAGCAGACAAAAATTGCAAAGAAGATACAAGAATTATAATTTGCTCTCACGCTTGTCCTTTGGGAAGATGTGTTACATTTTCACAGATTCAGTCAAGCTCTACAAAATGAGCACGTGAACTTGAAAACGTGTGCTGATTTGTATTCTTCACTAGCAGATCACTTGCATGAAAGACAGTGGTCATTGATGGAGATGCCCCTGAGGTATCTCTGAAAGCCAGAGACAAATTTCGTATATTTGCTTTTTACGCCATTGTTGACAAACTTGAGACAGAGATGGGTAGATGAGGATAGATATATAATGATATAGCAGTTAGATTTTCTTGTCTGGTCGATGTACCACAAACATCTCAGTGTTATATAGGACTAATAATTAATGCTTATCCTGAAGATCTGAACAATAATTTATATACTGAACTACAAAAGTTATACTCATATATTCGCCACAAGTTTCGTGCATCAAAATCTGAAAGCAACTCGTTGAGTCATGCAGAATTATACTAAGTAATAGAGACAACATCCAGTTTGCTTTTCAAATATAGAAATGGACTTGCGCATATTTTTAACATTAATGTTTACGAAAGTTTTAACTGAGTGCTCTTTTTCTAAGTTAAAGCGTACAAAAAATGCAAGTAGATCGATAATGTAATAAGAAAGGCTTTATTCTTTATATTTGCTGATGATTGAGACAGACCTTTTGCGCAAAATTACCTTTGATGATGTACTTTGCCAGATGTAAATCTAGAATAAAGAACTTTAAAATGTAGAGGTTTGCTTACTCTGACTTTCCCATCTATTAAAAAATTTACAGTATGTTTGTCTATTATTACAAAATTAATTAAATATTAATTTTAATACAGAAATAACTTATCGAACGTTTTATTTGAGTGATACTAGTATAAACATATGTGATATCAGTGGCATCACTAGGGTGAGTGTCACCCAGTTCGGTAGGTCATCGTGTCCCCCCTCACAACTTACCCCATAGACCTCATCCGAGTATGCCAATGCCAAATAACGAGGCATACAGAATTTAACCCTTTGATGTCACCCGGTGCGGTGCGCACCTCCCGCAATCCCTCGTGACGCCCCTGTGTGTTAACAACTGTTTTGTTTGTTGTTTGGTTTGCTTAATATTGCACATACCAGCGGTCAGTGGGGGATCGGGGCAGAAGGGGGTCACCCATGTGTGTTTTTGCCTCGGGCACCAAGATGGCTTAATCCGGCCCTGCCTATGAGGCTCTTTTATAGTGAACTTACAGATAGAGAGCCCACGAAGATAGAGAGCCCACGAAGATAGAGAGCTCACGAAGATAGAGAGCCCCGAGTAGAGAGCCCACGAAGGAAGAGAGCCCTCGAAGATAGAGAGCCCACGAAGATAGAGATCCCACGAAGATTGAGAGCCCATGAAGGTTAAAAAAATGCCAAAAGGATACGCTAAAATCCGCATTGAAGGTTATGGCACTGGGGCATGATTCCTTGGAGGCAGCATTCAGTAAATGTTGACAGGCTGCATATGAGAGCAATGTTTTTCTTGGCAATTTCTTCTTTATTATTATAAGTGTTCTTATTAATTAGATATAATCTTCGTTCTGCGATATTAACTTTCGGATTAAATATTATTATGCAGGTATTTCATGTGTATTTGCTGTAACAAAAATTGTAATCTAAACTCGTGTTTAAAAGCTATTATTTACTTCCATTAAATGTTTGCTAAAAATTATAATAATGTATTTTAATGACATCAATAATAATCAATTTACATAATTCCCGTCGTCTGTATGTATGTATGTATGTATGTATGTATGGATGGATGGATGTAACGGATATGACGTCATCTAATATTTTTAGGTTATGTTAGGTGGCGCTGCGATCGAATTTGTATAAAAATATTAAATGACGTCATTGTTTTATGCTTATATTTTAATTTTTGAAAAGGGAACGATGTAAAAATAGGATTTGAGGATTTATAATTATTATAAAATACTTTGTGTACATTTCAGCAAGTTTAATATTTCGTATTTATCAAACACGGATAAGTTACTTATGTTAATTATGTATATTGATTCCCGTTGCCTGTATGGATTGTATAAAAATATTATATGACGTCATTGTTTTATGCTTAAATTTTAATTTTTGAAAAGAAACGATGTACAAATAGGATTTGATGATTTATAATTATTATGAAATACTTTGTGTGCATTATTACATTCATACATACAGACAAACCGTCACTAAATCATTAGCGGCGTGTGCTACGCCGCGGGTCAGCTCAAATCCTATTTGTACATCGTTCCCTTATTTTTTTCAAAATAAATATATTTCAGCTGAAAACTTCGGCCGTTTTTGACGGGTAATACACTACCCATCCACCAAAGAAAACATTGATAAACTAGAACAAATTCAAAAAAAAGCTGCCAGATTCATTACTGGAGAATATTCAAAACTGACAAGAATAACACCATTAGTTAAATCATTAAACCTTGAAACACTAGAGGATAGAAGAACCAAGAGCAAAGTAGTAATCATACATAAAGCAATTAATTCTAATTTAGAAATACAACACAAAGATAACTTAATACAACCCTCAGATAGACATAAGGATAAAAACACCTTTCTTATTCCGTATGCAAGAACAAACACATACAAGTTTTCCTTCTTCCCGTCCGGAAGTCGGGCGTGGAATGGGTTGCCTGAAGAATCCAGGAAAACCAACACTTTATCAACATTTAAATCTCTAATAAAAATGCAGGACTAAACACAAACCATAGATAAGCGTAGGACGCAATAATCTTCTGTATAGAAGGAGCGTCTGTAAACAGATAAGATAAGATAAGTTATAATATATTGCTTAATATGATATAAACTAGTGTATTACCCGTCACAAATGACGGAAGATTTCAAAATAAATACATTTCAGCTGAAATCTATTTATTTTGAAAAAAATGCACATCAGAATAAAAAAATTAGGTAATACAGAACTTTAATTTATTTAATTTATTTTTATTTTATTCATTTATTTTCATATTGCACAATTTTATGTGGAACGTTCGAAAAGAGTTATTTTTCGGGCAGTAATTTGGTGCGCTGCTTTCTAAAATTAGCAGCGTCACGGACAGACAGACGGGACAGACAGACGGGACATACATTGGAACTTATGTATATTGATGATATATAGTATAAATTATTTATTTATTTTTTGCCATGGCTATCACTGCCTATAATTCCGAAAATTTCGAACACCGGACAATATAGATTGACACGGTATTGGCTCTGTGGGTTGACATGGACATACTGATCAATAAATTGATATTGGGTCCATAAATTACAGCAATTTGGTTTAACGTAGGCCTTAAGTAAGCCTATATAATATATATTGCCTAGCCGTTTCCAAACAAGGTCAATATCACACCCGATTCTCAGACAATCTCAATGTGCGGAGTTATGTTTAAAGGGAGCCCACTCATAATAATTTCTAACCATAACAAGTTTTGCTTAGAATATTTTGATTTTTACCACATCTCCGTATCTATCTTATTTTGTTTGTTTTTTTAAATATGTTCATAACATAAATGAACATGAATGTATGTGTACTTGCTACCCCTTTCTCTTTTGCAACAGTGGTAGTCGCTGATAATTATGTTGATACATTTCCTCACCCAAAAGGATTAATAGCCTACTTGCACAGGCTTTTTATTCAATTAGAAGTTGAAATCGTATCTCTTGACAGACCTGTCACGATAAAAGGTTCTTGGAAAACAATAATAAAAATAGACTCTTTCCTAAAGACTTTGATTTCAACTCTTCACAGTGCCATATCCAAAGGGGAGGTGCCAAGTGAGGAAGATTTCAATCAAGCATTTACTCATTTTGAAGAGGAAAATAATCATTGGTCTGAACCTTTAGAGTAGACTAAGCATCAACAACCTACCTTACTAAAAAACAATGTGAAATCAAAAACACAGGATTCACGTGTATATGAAAATAATTCTTCCCATAATAATAATCATCAGGATGATCTTCCATGTTTAGATTCTACACTCCAAAGCCCTGAGCCTGAGTCTTCATTAATTGCTTCTGGTTGTGGTCCTGGTGATAGTGACAAATATAATTATTGATAAAAATCCACATGACAAATGGTATTTCAATATAAATCCAAGAGGCAAAACTGGAGATAAGTCAAGAAAAAGATATTCAAAATCTGGTCAAATGCCCCCAGAACCAATTATTATTGTTGAGGCAGAAGAACCAAGCAACTTTAATCAGCCTTCAATAACAGAAATTGAACAAGTATTATGTCAAGTTTATAATAAAGAAACTATTAAAAAATTTCAGAAAAAAAGTTTTTATGAAGACAATGATCTTAAACCCCAGGAGAAAAAAATAATGACTGTGGCTCATGAAAAAATAAATACTATTGACAAAGAAATTTTTGAAGGAGCAGGAGAGTCAACAATATGTGGGTCTGAAACATTTCAAACTTTTATAAAACCATCACAAGAAAAAAAGAAACCTAATCTAAAGAGAGAAAAAAGACAAGAAAAATTTAAAGAAGCTTTAAAATTGATTGCCACAAAAGACAGCAAAGTGAGTGTTTCACCACAAAATGCCAGAGGTAATGAAGGTACATTAGTAAATATTAGTCAAACTTTCAGTGAGAAGAGAAGACCCAATAATGAAATAGTTAACCAAAGAAAATCAGCAAGACAAATGTTGAAAGAAAAAGTAAATAATTTGAAAGATGATATACTTCCATCTAATGGCAATAACAAAACTAGAAAGTCCAAGGAAGCAAATAAAGATGATGTTTTCATTACCAATACCTCAAAGAAAAATTGTAAATCTGCTAATTCAAATAAAACCAATACTATTAACACTGATAATGGTAAAAGTCTAGTACCTTTAAAAATTGTAAATGTAAAAGTTAAGAAAAATTCCAAGCAAGATAGAAAGGTGCTTAAAAGAACAGAAGAAAAAACAGCTGAAACTCAAGTAGAAAATGGAAAGAAGAAAAGAGGCAGAAAAAGACAAGAAAAAGATTTACCTGATTCCCATTTTAAGTGTGATCAATGCCTTTATGAAACATCTAAATTTTTGCAGTTAGTTGAGCACAAGCGCCGTATCCACTTAACAAAAAAATTTACATGTGAAATTTGCTTGAAAGAATTTGGATACAGGAAAGATCTACGCCGTCATATGAAATGCCATTCAAAAGCTGAAAATTCTTGTAATGTATGTGGAAAAATGTACAAGGATGTAAAAAGGCTTTCTGATCACATGAAGATTCATTCTGAGGGCTACATAAAACCTCAGTTTGCTTGTAAATTTTGTTCTAAATCATTCAGCACAAAATACGTCCTGGCTTATCATATAAAATCTAATCACTTGGGAATGAAACGTTCTTATATTTGCCCTACATGTGGCAAAAGCTTTTCCCAAAAAAGCTCTTACAACCAACATGCTAATGTTCATATGGGAATACGCCCTTACGCATGTGAAGAGTGTGGAAAGAAGTTCTCTTATGTGAAATCATTAAAAGAACACAGGTTTATGCACAAGGATGAAAGAATATTTACATGCAATATTTGTGAAAAATCATTTCAGCAAGCATCAGGCTTGGCTATTCATGCTAAAGTTCACAAAGCCACAAAGGATTATGTGTGTTCAATGTGTGGCAAAGGTTTCAGTCAAAGACAAGCGCTAGTGCGCCATGAGCGGATTCATGCAGGAGAAAAACCTTTTGAGTGTGGTATGTGCCACAGAGCCTTTGCTGACTCATCTGTTCTTCGTAGACACATGATTCTGATCCACAAGAAAGATCCCAAACTGTGGAAAGAGGATACCATCTGTCAAATTCTGAAAAAGAATGATTTTTTTGTTAGTGTAATAAATGAAGATAAATCACAACCAAACCAACACGTCAGTCCCGGCCACATGGAACAGCACTTGCAGCATTGCAGTCAAGAATCTGAATCAGGTTATCAGCCCCATTATGAAATAGGACAAGAACTTCCAGTCAAAGAATTTCAAGGCCCAAGATTTCACTTTGAGGAAAACCAATTTGCCCATCCATCAAATAATGAAAGTAGAACTTCATCAACCTCGCTCGTCAAAGAGGAACCTGTATACACCCCTCTCTCAGAACCTACATCCTCAAGAGAACAGATAGGGAACAGTGAATTCAATGAGTTGAGATCAATTGTAGCTGTAGATTCATCCAATGAAACTCACACCATAAATAAGCATACTACAACTACAATGCGTTCAAGTCAACTCAACCCAGAGACATCACAGTTTCCATCTCCACAGTTTACAATACAAAACAGCACAAACCATTTGCAGAATATTACTTCAGTGACACCTCATTCGGAGGAGAATCTATCAGAACAATGTATGTCATCAACGTCCTCCCCAACACAGCTGTCATCTGTTCACACCCACACTACACAGCAGTTTGTTCCTGTTGAGTTCGCTCAGAGTTATGACACTGGCTGTGTCCTCACAGCAGAAATGCCACAAGTGCAGTATGCTACGATGATGCCTCAGTCATTTGCGCAAACTATTGTGGTTCTTCAAGACAACCTCAACATTGGTACAATTACTTACCATCATCCTAATGTTAATGTGTCATTGTCTGATCAACCTAGCATTCATATGCAGAACATCATTCAAAGTCCTTAAAAGGTTGAGTGATTCTAATGTGTATTACAATTATGTATAAGATCTATCAGGCATTTAATGTTTTTATTCATGTTTATTTTTACTCAATAAAATTCTCAAATTATTAATTTTCATAAGAAATTTCTATTACATATTCTTCAAATGTTGCATAATCATTTAAATTTTAAAGTGATATTTTATCTTTTCAGTGTTGTGAAAGTTTGATTAATTTTTTTTAATGAACTTTGAATATATCTTCCAGTGACTATTTGTGAAACTTGGAGTTAAAATGCTTTATGATAACTATAACGATATATATAACCCCCTTTCCAGTCCATGACGGACTATGGGGCAAGTGAAGTAGCGTTCACAAGTTCATTTAGCCACCACTAACGAGCAAGGGATTGTTTGGCCAGCACAATGCCCCGGGGGCCATGCCAGCACCGAGAATAGAACCCACGACTGTCTTCTACCTCGGTTCGGCAGTCCAGCGCGCTATTGCTAGACCACCGCGGCCCTAAAATGCTTTATGATGTTAACATATTAATCTTTTATGATTATTGCAACCTTCAAAACTCTGAAAATTGTAAATTTTCTGATGTCTTTATCTTTCATGAAGGTAAACTGGTCATGTTCTTCATATGTACTGACATGTTCAACCAGTCATCTTAAAAAGCATTTTAGGGAATTACAGTTTTGAAATAATGTACATGTAATTGTGAAATGTGCTAGCACTTCTCTTCCTCTGCATTATACTTGGTTGTTAAATCAATTTTTAACAACTGTTTCATGATTCATTTGTAAAAAATATGCATTCTGAATATGCAGTGACTTGACTGATATGATACAAAGTGATAAATACTAACTTGTTTGATTCGTGAAACACATTTTCTTTTTAAATGCCACAACAATTTATGCAGAAAATTAAACAGTTCCAGGACATTTTAAAAAAATTAATGACCATGCAGTGAGTGGCTAAAAACTGATTTAAAGAAAAAATATCTTGAACATGATTTTTTTTATCCCGCCATCAGTGAAAATGTTAACAATCTAAAGAATTAAAGTTAATTTTTTTTTATTTCAAGGACATTTTAAAAATTTTATAAGGCATTTAGGTAAAAATAAAATGAGGAATTTTTTTAATAAAAAAAAAGCTTGTTTCTAAATATAGATGAAGGTTGCTTGGTATGAAATATTGAAATCCAAGGTTATTTTATGTTTTCTGGCAATTTTCTGTGACATACATTTACAATCAGCTAATGTCAGGTGGTATTGTTAACTTTACTTTAAAGAAGTTATTTTGAAAATCAATTTATTTTTCACTTTACAATTGGAAAAATATTATAATAATATTTTATTTCACTCTAAAACCTAATGTTCAAAATCATGCAATTATTTTCAAGCCTATTTTAAATATTTTTCTTATGTTTTTAAGTTTTTAGTATTTATATTGTAATCTGTAAGGCTAATTCTTTGCATTTTATTGTGTGTGTAAAAAAATATTTGCAATTCTTACATTTTTTTGTTGTTGCCTATTTAACAATTAACATTGACTTGAAAAGTTCATTAATCAAAGACTATTATAACCTGACCTCCATTTATTATGAAAGGTAATCTGAGACAACCCTCGTAAAATACTCTCAGAAATCAAATCTGAACCCAGTGGAAACCATTCATCAAATTTGCTAAATCATTTTGAGCTTTGTAGGTGTTTGTTTTTCCATATTAATTTTTTTTATAATCACTTTCTCATGGTTGTAAGTATTATAACACTTTTCACTGACAAGGGCAAATCTTGTTACTGCTTTCTTAATTAAGAGACATAAACCCTACTTAAAACATATGTTTTCTAATGACATGTACTTTATAAGATGCCCCTTAAATTATTGTTCTACAAATAAGTAAAATGAAACTTAGGATTTTGCATACATCACAGCTTCCACTTTCAATTATTTTTTTTTAATCCGTTATTTTCCACAAGCTTCTTGAATCAGCTTAATGTATGTATTTACTGGCACACTAGTAGCTATTTATGACACACTCCAACCAGAGGAGGCTACAGTTTTACTGAGATAATTAGAATATTGTTTTGTCATTTCCATGTGTTCGTTCGTCCGTCGATACGACGAGGACCACTCTAGTCATCCGAGGGTTTTCTGTGCGTGCGCAGATGGCTGATTAGGCCGATCCTTGCACGAAAGGTTCGGGAACAGAAGGGACAGGGGGCGAGTGCGACATCTCCTGGAGGGTTGACAGCATGGGCCTTTCGGGCTTGCCTCTTCTTTTCTGCGGCGGTAATCCGGTTTGCCTCACATGACCTGGCACCTTCGTGGATGGAAGAGCGCCAGGTGGATCGGTCCATTGCAGCTCGTTCCCACGTGTCTGGATTTATGGCAAACGCTTTCATTGAGGCTTTCAGTGTGTCTTTGAAGCGTTTCTTTTGCCCACCGTGGGACCGCTGGCCATACTGGAGCTCACCATAAAAGATTCTCTTTGGCAGTCTCTCGTCTGGCATTCAGACAACGTGCCCTGCCCAGCGAAGCTGGGACTGCATCAGGAGGGTGAAGATGCTGGGGAGACCTGCCTTGGTCAGTACCACTGTGTCTGGAATTTTGTTCTGCCACTTTATGCCGAGAATCTTCCTGAGGCTTGTTATATGAAAGTGGTTCAGCTTTCTTGCATGGCGCTGATAAACAGTCCAAGTTTCACAAGCATAAAGCAGTGTGGGGAGCACCACTGCCCTGTACACTTTCAGCTTGGTCTGGATGGTAATGCCTCTTCTGTTCCAGACATTAGGGTACAACCTGCCAAAAGTGGAGCTGGCTCTGGCAATTCTGACGTTCACTTCGTCATCGATGGTGACATTTTGAGACAGTGTGCTGCCTAGGTATGTGAACCGGTGCACTGTATTGAGTCTCTGGCCGTTGACAGTGATGTTGGGCTCTACGTATGGTCTTCCAGGCGCAGGCTGATGGAGGACCTCAGTCTTCTTGGTGTTGATTGACAGACCAAAGTTTGTGCAGGCACTGGAGAACAGGTTTACACTGCGTTGCATGTCGGCTTCTGAGACAGCGTTGAGGGCACAGTCATCAGCGAACAGCAAATTTCCATGTAAATATGTAATCAAATGTAAATATTGTTTGGGAAAAGACTTTTTTTTAAAAAAATATCATTACGTTCATAATAATGTAAAGGACAATTTTCAAGTTTGGTAATTAAAGTTTTATAAAGGTTCTTCTTTTGTGCATGAATAAAGTATTCACTTAGAAATTAATGGAATGTTTTGTTTACTATGTTATCAACATCATACTAAATCTCGACTAGATCTGAATAATATAATTATAATGAAAGAAATGTTCCTTTAACTTCAATAAAAAATTTAATGCAGTAATAACATTTAAGATTCCAGTGCCCAAAGGTTTAATACTACATTTATATATTTATATGTAACTGTCTCATTCAATGATCACAACTAACAAATTCTAAAGTTCTGAACAGACATTTTATATTTTAATAATATTTTATTATGATAGTACTTGAATGACACCTTGAAGTGAGGCAAATGATTGTGCCAAACACTTTACTGTATGCATCTTCTCAAGGACTACACACCAATTCCCCTGATCATAGTAACTTTTTCTGACTTCACACTGGGGAATTTTTTTACAAACAGCTTCCAGTTCACCCTGCCTGAAAACGTGATAGTATCTGTGAAAAACATGGCGTCTGTCATCACTGCCGTCCCCTGTCGTCTTGTCCACCTGTTCTGTCTGTTTACTTTTCAACTGCCAGGGAACCAGCATGTCTTGCTCTTTGAACTGAGTTCTGTTAACATGTACATGTAAAGTCTTGGAAGCCGTTGGCAACTCACAGATTTCATTGCTATAACACTTATCTGCCAAATGTTTAGTATGTAAAACACTAGAACGCGTGAGTTCAGATTCATTGTTTACATCAGGTGATTCGGAAATACTGCCGATAACGAAGTCATCTTCTTTAGACGTCTGCTGAACTCCTGATGACTTGATATGGTCAAGAGCCATGCTTTTTGTGATTGTATCTTTAGCACTTATTTCCTCTTTTGTAACTTGAGCACTTTGACTTTGTTTCTTAGGATTGATGTATTTGGAAATTGTTTTGTTGCATTCCTGTTCAATGGCCCATACATATATAAGAGCTTTCCCACCTGGTCTTAAGATTCGAACAACCTCACTTACTGCTTTGTGCCGCCTCTCCTAAAAGATTCAAAAGATGAAGCATTTGTTATTTTAAACAACCAATATAATGACTATGAATATTTCTTAAAGTATTATATTCTCTGGTGATTAAAAATAATATTAGTGCTGAAATATGATAGCGAACTCTTTGAAAACAAAGCCCCTGAAGTAGCCACCAAAGTGGCATACAATGAAGACATAATACTATAATATCATTATGGTCCATCCATATACAATGAAAATGTAAAACTTTCATTACAAGTCATCCATATACTGCATATGAACTGTTGAAGGTAGTTTGATTTACCAGATTTTGCATGTGTATGCTTAGTTATGCACAAATTAATTTTTAGTCTAAGTAATCCTTACAACAACAAAGAAACAGTAAAATACTAATAAAAATGACACATAAGATTTGAACATAATTACATTCTGGTGGGTCAAGAGAACTATTCACACTCTTGCACTCACGATTACTCTTATGATTATTTATTAGTGCCATAAAAATTGAACCGTGGACATCTAGAAGGACATGGGCATGTGAAAGAACAAGGACAGCAGGGGATTTGGCTGAGTAAAGTGGTGAAGGTCTTGGACACTCTGGTCACTGCAAATAACGGCCACACACTCAAGCATGAAACAATCTTTGTACTTGAAGGAAACTTGTGGGCCATGTAGACTGTCATTGGATTACCAAACACTTTATTCCTGTTTTGACCTTCTTCACACTCTAAAGTTACATGGAAGAGAAACAGAGATGCCCCCCCCCCTCTTGATGCAGTAATGTGGTTGAATGGTAATCATACACTACAGTGATTGATAGTTTCTGGGGGTGGGGTGGGGGGGCACGGGGCAGGTGGAGGGATGGTGCTAATTTTTATGTACACATAGGGAATGGGGTACAAAATTGCATGGTGTGCTACAAGGGCTGAATTCCAGCCTAGAACGTTGACCCTTCATTTTGACTTTGACACGGGTAATTTTGAGCAGATACATGAGAATGCAGAATCCTTTGATGACCTATCCCAGTGGTGGCCAACCTTTTTTGGGCCCCGTGCACAAAATTCAACCAAAACCCACTTGTTCATAGCTAAGTGCCAACACTCCAATGGAACCCAAGAATGGCCCTTTGACTTTCCTGGTTTGATTACGAAAGCAAGAAAGTAATATTTCAGAAGCGTGCTGGCTGATGAGGCTCTGCGTACCATAGGTTCGCCATCACTGACTTATTGGGTGGTGTAAGACTGACAACTCTGTTTTATCTTATCTTATCTGTTACAGACGCTCCTTTTATACAGAAGATTATTGCGTCCTGAGCTTATTTTTATTACAGTTTTAAATGTTGATAGAGTGTTGGTTTTCCTGGTTTCCAAAGGCAACCAATTTCACAATCAAATTCTGGACGGAAATAACAATAATTTTTTGTGTGTTTGTTCTTGCATACTGATTAAGGCTAGAAAGAAAAGGATTTTTGTACCACATTGATCCCAGAAGTGTGACTTTGGGTTCTTTCTAATGGTTAAAATAACGTTCCAAATGATTTTTCTACCTTTGTTGCCATATGGTGAATAACTGCTATACACAGAACCACATCGAAGACATCTGATCGGAATGGCAGACAAGTTACATCAGCGACACAGGTTTCAAATCCTCTGCTTCGACATATGTTGGCAAGGTTTCCACTATAGTCACTCCCAATCTGTAAAATGTTGTGCATTTCAGTTATTTCGGGGTTTAAATATTGAATGAGTGCTTATGGTAACTAGGATTTTTTAAACTCCACATGATAAAAAATAAACAAATTTAAAGACCTTAAAATCAAGTACCATCTGTTAAAAATTGTTCACTGTAAACTGAACAAAATGAACGTTTTTATCTTTCAGTTGAAATGATGAACATTAATTTCTCACCTCAAATAAACCTTTATTGACACCAAGACATTTTCCATTCCCACATCCCACGTCTGCCAGCAGGGACATTGCCGGCTGTTCCAAGAGAAATTCAACAACTCGTGGCCAAGGTTTATAGCGTGTGCCACTGAAGTGGGCGGCTATGTCATCATACACCTGCACATTTGAAGGAGTTACTGATGCACATTTTGTAAGAGGTTACAACAATGTCTTTGACTAATACATTGCTTTTAACTTTTATTTTAGTTCCAAAAACTAATTTTTATCCCAAAAGTTAGCCATGTCTTAACTGGTAAAAGGACAAAAAATATCTTTTAAATAAACAAATATTTGCTCATGTTCTAAATTTTACTCATTTGGTTACTAAAACTTGAATTTAATGGCTTTCTTCATCATCAATCATATGAGATGATAGGCCTAATTCCTAATGAATGAATACATTTCCAAAGAGTACATGCCTTGTGAACATGTTGCCTTTCAAGTTCAATGGCTTCACCATCGTTCTGGGGTAACGTCCTTGAATTGAGACCACTAGTTTTTTCTCTGGTGATCTTGCGCTCTTCTCTATTGAAGATAACTTTTCTGAATGTGAATGATGTCCTTGTCTCCCTGGTGAGCAGAGTCACACCGTCCCCACTGGCAGTGGCAACAATATCCGATTTTCTAGGAGTTATACCATGTGACCAGATATATCGAGAGTCTCCAGTCATGACAATGAGGCTGCGATTAGGTAAAAGGACTTGTAGATGCTTTCCACCCGGATGTCGGAAGTCCATGATAACCTTGAACACAATAACATTACTATAAAATGAGGTTTTTTAAAACAATCGGCACACAATTTGTAATACATTTTTGTTTTTATTATGGTGAATGGCATTCTTTTTTAGGGAACGGAATAATCTTTAATAATTATACAGAAGTTGCAATCAATGTTCCCTCTAAGGTTCGTTGATCTGTGTGCAAAGTAAAAAAAAAGCTTGTTCTATTCTTTGTGCAATATTTTATAAAATTTGCTGAGCTGTATTTTCTGAACTGCTGAGCAGCATCTGTCAGATTCCTGTGCGGCCACGCAACTTAAAGGGAACAATAGGTTTCATTATCATTAAAATCTATTATTGCAAAGGGATTTTTTAAAAACCCAACTGATCAAAAAGTTAAGCTTACTTGAGATCCAAGGCTGAGAGACATAATGCCGTCTTCAAATGCATCTATGGTATCAACGTGTGGGGGAATTCCTAACAGAAAAAAAGGAAGGAGTGGTCCATTACGCTCTCAGACATGTGTATTTACAAGATAAGCAGGTCAATAGAGTAATAATAATAATAATAATAAATTGATTATTTATATAGCGCTGTATCCCAGTAAGGAACTGGGCTCACAGCGCTTTACATGATAGAAATAACATACCTATAAGTATTAAATTAACTTTCATATCACAACAAACACAAAAAATTACAGTACATTATACATAAGCTACGTTAATCATTTACAAGAAATGTTGTTTCATTAATTTTGAAAATAAATTTTGAAAAGATGTGTCTTAAGTGCAGTCTTGAAGGACTTGGTTGTTTGAATACTACGTATGTGTAATGGTAGAGAATTCCATTGTTTGGCTGCACAAAAAGAGAACGACCTTTCACCAAATGTTTTGGTGCGTGTCGTAGGAACAGAGAGAACGCGTGTGTCTGCAGAAGATCGTAGCTGGCGAATGGGTGAATACTCTAGGACTTAATGTGAAGTCCAGCATTGTTTAATTCACATCAGTTTATGTAATTCAAAATTAAGTGTTGCTAGAGCATGGAATATTTATTTTAAAAGATATCAAAATGTGTTTACCTTGTCCTGGGTTGTACTGATTCACCGTCAGCTGATCTGGGAAATGTTTGACCAGTCCTAAATTTAAGGCTCGTTTAAGAAATGTATGACATTGTTCAGGTATTCCAACAGGTAATGGATCAGTGATATCAACATCATTTATACTGTATTTGAATTCATAGCCATAATGAAGGACCTTTCTGTGCTTCAAAATTCCTAGGAAAAACAAATGAATCATTTTAAAATTACATCAAAATAAAAATAAATATTATTTCTAAAGTTTGTTAATTACACCTTTCAATTAAAATTTACATTCACTTTCAAAAGAATATTAAGAATAGCATAGTTCTTGTATTTTCAATATTAAAAATTTTAATTTTAAATATTCAAAATTTTAAAACCAGGATTACAATCATATGATAAGAATAATTCTTACTTTCAATTATGAAGTCAAAAACATGCATACCTTTATTATTGGCTTCTGTTTCATCATTCACAATCTTTAACAAAGCTTTCTCTGTCTCTTCATCAACAAAGTCTTCTATAATGATGAGCCCTGGTGGTATTTCATTTGGTGGCACAACACTAGATGGCGCTGAATTGGGAAACAAAATTATGTCAGAAAAATAATGGTCAAAGTCAACAATTTATTTTTAAAGATGTTATAAAAACTTGTACCTTCTTTGATAATGTTGAACTGATAACAAATGTCTAATTTTGCTAATTCTTACATTAAAAAACTCATATTATTACTGATAGCAAATGTATGTTGCTAATTCTTATATTAACAAATTCATAATTATTAATAAAGAATTTTTAAAATTATAAAGTGTTTCGGTATGTACTTATGACAAGCTAAGTTGTAAAACTCAGATTCTAGTAGATAGCTGCACATAAACAGATAGCTGCACATAAACCACCAAATCTTTTCAACTGTGTTTATTCTGTTAGTATTTTATCATTATTTGTAAAACCCTGTACCTTCTTTTGCATACAGCAAGTACAATGTAACATTTTGGGAAGGATCTTTCCCTGCTCTAAGCAGATGCCCATTGAGATTGTTTAATGCTAATGTTGCACAGCTCACTCGGGTATAGCACACAAAACTGTATTGTTTCTTTGGTAACATGACAATCTCTTCTAGCTCTCCATATGGTTGAAATAATGGCAATAGTTCATTTTGTTTAACATCATTTCCCAGACCTCCATTTTGAACAACAAGTATCTGAAAAGAAAGTTGGATTAGATGTTAGTTGATACACCTACAATATTTGACCAAGTTCTGAGAGTTGTGAGAGGGCCCATTTTTTAAAGAGGATTGTCAGCTGAAGGGTATGTTTATAAACAATATACTATTAGGTAACCAGTTTGTAAACATAAACACAGCTGTCAATGAGTGCTGGGTAATTAATATTTATGTTTGAAAGACCCAGTTTTACCGACAGGTTAATATGAAACATTTCAAGCGGAACATATGAAATGTGGCTGCGGAATTATTAACTCAGTTGCCAAATTGGCTGCATTTTAGTTTAGTATGCATCAAAGTATCATATCATGGTCAAAGTGTTTGCAGAAAAGCTTCAATTATTAAAATACAATGTTTCATACCACCAACATCAAAAATCGATTAACTTGATTTACCTGAAGGATATTTTGACATTTCATGCTATCAAGCAAAGCACCATCATAGCAATAAATCATTGAAGTGCACATGCAGTTGTGGCTTATTACAAACAATTTTACCAAATCAGTGTAAATTAATCCGCTCAATAAATACTCGCTTTATGCAAGTTATAATTAAAACTACTTACAATAAGTCAAAGGAAATAGGAACCAGAATCTGCAAGGCCGCATCATTAATGGCTAGGCTGAATCAAAGAGTGGAACAATGCGCATCTCACAGATAGGATGAAAATCACTGTGTACCAGGCCTGCGTGCTCAGCACACTCCTATATGGCAGTGAGTGCTGGACGACCTACGCCAAGCAAACAAAGCAGCTCAACAGCTTCCACTTACGATGCTTGCGTAGGATTCTACGCATCAAGTGGCAGGACAAGATCACCAATGTCGAGGTACTCAGAAGAAGCCATTTGCTGAGTATGCACTCAATTCTGCGGTGGTTAGGTCATGTCCGCAGGATGAGCTCGGAGCGCATTCCTAGAGCCTTGCTTTACGGTGAGCTGGCAACCGGGAAGAGAAAAAGAGGTCGCCCCTGCTTGCGCTTCAAGGACGTCTGGAAGAAAGACATGTCATTGGCACAGATAGACTATAAAACGTGGGAGACCATTGCCGAGGAGCGCACCTCCTGGCGGGCAAAAGTGCGTGAGGGCATTCATGTCGCGTAAGCATCCCTCATAGCTTTGAGTGAAGAGAGAAGGGCCAGGAGAAAGGGCAGGGGGGGGGCAGAGGAGCAGGAGTACACGCCATCGTCCCATGAGGACAGACGGTTGCCATACATACAAACCATACTTACAATAAGTCAAAGAGAACAGTATTTTATGTAATTCACCACAACTTAATTTTTTTTAAGTAACATTACCCATGAGCCAGCTTTGGTTAAGGTAAACTTGTCAGTTTCTTGAAGCAGAAACCTTAGGGCTTAGAGCGAAATCTCAGTATTGGCAACTCTAGGGTAAAAGAAATATCCTATTATAAGCCCATTGTCCAGCCAATTCTAGAGTATGTGCCTGCGGTCTGGGACTCTTATACCCAGAAGACCAACAGGTTGGAGGCGGTCAAGCAGCCGGCAGTACGCTTTTTCCTGATTAGCAACAGAAACACTTGAAGTTTAAGTGTTGGGAGCATGCCAATAGAAACACTAAGCTCACTACCACTGGAAAAGGTGTGACCAATGGTTATAAAAAAGGGGTTGGTCAGTGCTCCACCATAAAGCTAAAACTCATCCTCCTCCAGCCTAGAAATAGACAAGCCATTACAGGGAGTTCAGGCTGATAATACAAGCACACAATTCTTGAATTCAGGAGCTGCTTGTTTCTGCCAAGGACAATTAGTGACTGGAATAATTTTCAGCTTCTAAAAGGATCAATAGAGTACAAACACAACTAGAGCTACTTGACTAATAGTTTTAGTAGTACATGTACTACATGACTACACTATAATTGTCTACAAACTATTACGTAATAGATGGATAACATGTAAACAGGGTATGAGTATTGCTCTCTTTGGCTCTGGATTTCACTTTATTTCTTTATATTCGTTTTATTTGTGTACTATCTGTTTGTTGAAGAAGGCTCTTTGCCAATAAGTTCGCTGTTTTTTTACAGGCTCATTCATACCCTGTTTACATGTTATCCATTTATTAATCTAACAGCCTGATTGCAGTCTAACCCATATTTTGTAAACTATAACGTAGTAGTAGTATATGTAGTCATTACGTAACTCTTAACTTAAACTTAAAAGGATGTTGCTAGTGTTACGACTAGTCATAACATTAGCCAGTAAACTACTGCTACGACTAGCTAGTTGTAGCAATAAAATTATTTTGTATTGTTACAACAATTTGTAGCAGCAGACACTTTGAAAAAACTAAGTCGCTATATTTTATACGCATATATATTACGATATTAACAGATCTGGGCTTATTTATGTCAGTATTAATTCTAAAATCTTAATTTATTTAAATATCTATGGCATCCGTCCATCCTCATGGGATGATGGCGTTTCCTCCTGCTCCTCTACCCCCCTTCCCCTTTCTCCTGGCCCTTTTCTCCTCGCTCTTGACTGTAAGGGAAGCTTCCGCGACTTGGATGCCCTCGCGTACTTTAGCCCGCCAGGAGGTGCGCTCCTCAGCAATGGTCTCCCACGTTTTATGGTCTATCTGCGCCAGACTCATGTCTTTCTTGCAGACATCCTTGAAGCGCAAGCAGGGGCGTCCTCTTTTCCGCATACCAGTTGCCAGCTCACCGTAAAGCAGGGCTCTTGGAATGCGCTCCGAGTTCATCCTGCGGACATGTCCCAGCCACCGCAGGCGCCTCTCACTCAGGATTGAGTGCATGCTCAGCATATGACTCCTTCTGAGTACCTCGACATTCGTTATCTTGTCCTGCCACTTGATGTGCAGAATCCTGCGCAAGCATCGTAAGTGGAAGCTGTTGAGTTGCTTTGTTTGTTTGGCATAGGTCGTCCAGCACTCGCTGCCATAGAGGAGTGTGCTGAGCACGCAGGCCTGGTACACAGTGATTTTCGTCCTAGCAGTGAGCTGTGCATTGTTCCACACTCTTTGATTCAGCCTAGCCATTAATGATGAAGCCTTGCCGATTCTGGTTTCAATTTCCTTTTCCAGGGAGAGTGTGCTTGTGATGTTACTGCAAAATCATCGACGACATCCAAGGTGTTTCCCTCAATGGAGATTGCTGGGAAGCAGTCTGTTCCTTGTCTCATAATGTTGGTCTTTTTGAGGCTTATCGTTAGACCAAAATCCTTGCATGCCTCTGAGAACTTGTCGACCAAAAGTTGGAGACCTATCTCTGAATGTGAGGTAAGGGCTGCGTCATCCGCGAAGAGCAACTCTCTAATTAAAACATTTTCCACTTTTCTCTTTGCACGGAGACGGCTGATGTTGTACAGATTTCCATCCGCCCTGGTATGGATGTTTACACCCTCGAAACAGTCCTCGAATGCATGACGCAGTAGCATCGAGAAAAAGATACCGAAGAGTGTTGGAGCCAGTACACAGCCCTGTTTGACTCCGCTACAAACTGGGAAGGGTTCTGAGGTGGCACCATCGAAGAGCACTGTGCTGTGCATATTGGTGTGGAAGGACTCGATGATGGAGAGAAGCCGCGGCGGGCATCCTATTTTTTCCAATATACGTAGCAGACCCTCGCGGCTGACCAGGTCAAATGCCTTTGTTAGATCTATGAAGGCAACGAAGAGGGCTTTCTGTTGCTCCCGACATTTCTCTTGTAGCTGACGGAGTGAGAAGATCATGTCCATTGTTGACCGGCCAGCCTGAAAACCGCATTGTGATTCTGGGTAGACATTATGCGCCAGAATTTGCAGGCGTGCAAAAGCCTTTCCCACAATACTCAGTAAGGAGATACCACGATAGTTATTGCAATCGCTGCGATCTCCTTTGTTCTTATAAAGCGTGACTATTTTGGCGTCACGCATGTCCTGTGGGATGTGACTGCGTTCCCAGCAATCGCATATGAGTTCGTGCAGAGGCTTCAGTAGTGCTGGCTGGCCGTGCTTAAGGACTTCTGCAGGAATGCCATCGTTGCCTGGGGCCTTCCCATTTCTCAGATGATCGATAGCCCTACCAAGCTCCTCTATTGACGGTGGAGCATCAAGCTGATCTAGAACTGGTAGATCTGGTATTCTTTCTATGGCAGAGTCAGATACTACATTCTGTGTCGCATAGAGTTCTAGATAGTGCTCAGTCCAGCGCCGCATCTGCTTGTCTCGTTCTGTGATCATCTCACCTGATTTTGTCTTGATTGGAGCTGACTTTGAAGTTGTGGGCCCAGTGGCCTTTTTTATGCCTTCGTACATTTGTTTAATATCTCCCTGATCAGCACCAGATTGAATGCTTTTGCATTTATATATATAAATATATTTAAAATATTATCCCTACACCGCCATCCATCAGATCAGCTCAATCCGCCAATACTTAACAATTAGTGCAACAAAAACTCTAATCTGTGCTCTTGTTCTAGCTAGTATTGATTATTGCAATTCTCTTCTGTCAGGTGCGCCTAAAAATGCATTGAAAAACTACAGAAAGTTCAAAATTCAGCTGCCAGACTAGTTCTTAAGGCAAAAAAAATGACTATGTTACTCCGCTACTTTACTCACTTCATTGGCTACCTATACAAGCCCGAATTGATTGCAAACTGGCCGTTCTCTGTCACAACTTCTTTTCCGACTCATGCCCTTCCTATCTTACTGAACTTTTGTCTGTCTACTCACCCACTCGTCAGCTACGATCTTCTGCAGACACACGCATTCTCTCTGTTCCTAAGACACGCACACAAAATTTTGGGCGAAAGGTCATTCTCTTTTTGTGCAGCCAAACAATGGAATTCTCTACCATTACACATCCATAGTATTCAAACAACCAAGTCCTTCAAGACTGCACTTAAGACACATCTTTTCAAAATTTATTTTCCAAATTAATGAAACAACAATTCTTTTAATGATTAACATTGCTATTTTGTGTTTTGGACTGTAATTAATGTGGTCGTTATGGTATGAATGCTAATTTTATTACTTAAATGTATGTTTAATACCTTCATGTACAGCAATGTTAGCCCAATTCCTTACTGGGATACAGTGATATATAAATTATCAATTTATTATTATTATTATTATTTAATCAACGCCTCCGATTTACAGAATAAGCAGTACAAAAATTACAATTACCAGGTTTGCCAACACCCTAATTATGGTTGTTGTTTTTTTTAAAATATATATATAAAAAAGACTATTGGAATTTTTTTAAAATTATAACTATTTATTATTATTTATTTTTTGGACTTCCTTAAAAATTAAATTTTAAAATTAAAATTGATTATTTCAGTACTAATGTTTAGTATTAGCATAGGAATTACATATTTCAGCCTAAATGTACATAGTGATATCGGCTCATTATTTTAGCAGCGGTGTACCTAGGCCAAATAAGGCTAGTAAATATCATGTGTCGAAAAGCCAAAGCTGTGTGAATAAATTATTAGATACAACTTTAGTCGTAACAGTAAGCGCATTGCCTATTACTATTGTAATTGTTACGACTAGTCGTAACAATAAAATTATTTTGTGTTGTTATGACTATAAACAAAAATACATATTTACAGGCAGGAGTGTGTGTATTAATTCTAAATTCTGAATTTATTTAAATATATTTAATCGACGCCAACGCTTTTCAGCATAAGCAGAAAATTGGCTACTGAGGCTACTGCTAAGACTAGTCGTAGCAATAAAATTCTTTCGTATTGCTACGACTAGTCGTAACATTAGCCAGTAAACTATTGCTCCGACTAGTTGTAACACAAGATAGGAATACTAGTGTTACGACTACTTCACTTATTTACTAAAATCATATTGGATGGGTGTCTAAGTTTTTTGTGACGACGTGTGACGTCATTTATGGACGGCCCTTTACTGCATACTCATATATTTATACACGCCTAATATACGATATTAATAGATCTGGGTTTATATTTATTTACTTGCAGGAGTGTGTGTATTAATTCTAAAATCTAACATTTTAAAAAATATATTTAATCAACATCTCCGCTTTTTAGAATAAGTAGTAAAAAAATTACAATTACCAGCACCCTCATTGTGGCTTTAAATTTTTTTAAAAATTAAATTTAAAAAAAGTCACCTCCATCAGGGTTAATTAATCGCCTTACATAGAATGTAGAAGTAATCATGAAATTTGATTATGAGAACTTTTGTTTAGTATTAGTATATTAGTATAATTTAACAGCTTTACTTTAGTCGTAACTGTAACTACTAAGCATATTTTTACGACTAGTCGTAACAGTAGCCAGTAAACTAATGACTAATGCTAAGACTAGTCGTAGCATTAGATCATTAGACACTTCGACTTAAAAATAATATTAATAATTAATATAAATATTTGGGTAAAAGTAAAAGCAAAGAAAACTGTGCGCTCGATAAATTGTATTTTTTGGCTGCTATATTAACTATATAATTATAATACTATAACTATACATACATGTATTTGTTTTTTTCTATTTTAATTTTAAAAATTTACAATTAAATCTAACCCAGACCCTAAAAGTAAAACCTTAATTACGTTTATGGATTAAAATAATTGCACTTATTCCCTTTTAAATGTGTAAAAATAAAACATTTCATTCTCGGAAGTACGCGCTCTGCCATAACAATGTAAATAGTTGAAAGCACCGTCTTTTTTGCTTTAGCCAATATTTGTACTGAGTACTGGTGATGAGCAATTTTGGAATTTTAAAACAAAATTGTAGGAAAAAATCACCCTTGTAGCTTCACTTGATATAAGTAGATTTTCTTTTAAGGAAAGGTTTTTCTGTATTTTATTTAGTTTTTTAAATAGCCTTTTTGAGTGCTGTAGAATTTGTTTATTTTCATCTATGGGCGCTGCCATTTTTTTACCCCAAAAATTGCTATAAGCACGGTAAAAAGTATATTTACTTCAACTGCAAGAAAATAAGTTCAAAACAAATAATACAACTGAGTAACTTAATAATTATAATGAATATATTAAATTAAAACATGTACAATATATAAAAATTTAATTAACCTATTACTTTGTCTCTGTTTCTGTTACTTTGAAGAGAAAATTGAATCTACAAACTTTCGTACTGATAAACAGTACCAATAACTTTTTGTTTTTAATTTAAAGTTTATAAATTATAAATTGGTACTGGTACCTATTACATTGTAGTATTAGTTTATAGACACTCTCATTACATCGAAACACAATAAGAATTAAATTTTAAACATAATATTTTAATTGTAATATATTTTGAAATGAAATGTGCGCAAAAGTGAGAAAAAAAAGGTACTCTGTTAAAGTATTTCTAAGTCAAAGATACTGATAGAAATATTAAATTCCTGTAGTCTGTAACTGTAGTCAAAGAATTCAACCTGAGCATAAACAAAACTTAAATGATTTAAAGTGTTTCATTATATTAAATTATTTTTTTTTAATATGCGGTTGTATGTATGGTTTTTAAAGTATTTATTGTCACTCAAAACCAAATTGTAGCTAGCTACTTTTTTTTACAGTATAAACAATTAGTGTTTGTATGTTCAGAATGAAAAAGCAAAGGACAGAGCTTTTATAACCTTTATTATTTATTGAAATGTAATATGCATCGCAAGTTTGACACATTTACTTATTTCTGATCTTCAAAGCCTTAAGCTAAAAAAAAAGTTCAATATTTATAATATATATATTTAAAATACTTTTTGAAAAAATAAAAATATATCCCTATACAAAAAGGTACTGAAATATATAATTAATGCCCCTCCTAAAATAAGTGTTGATACAGTTGTCATTAAAATAATGAGTTGTTAGAGTCTCCTTGTGAAATCTTTAATAAACTAAAACCACCACACTATGGCAGACTATGCCCCTCCCACCCCTTTTTTTTAATCCAACAGCCTCTTGCTATGTAAGATGTTGGGAAGAGCAGATGCCACTTTGAAGAAATCATTAACACACACTTCAACTAACATAATAAATTTTAAAAATATCCCTCCGCTCAATAACCACCTCAAGGCTTCAAGGCAATAGCTTAAAATTTCTGCGGAATCAATGTATTGATAATTCTGGCTTCTATATAAGAATATAAGTTAAGAGGCTCTCAATGTTTCTGTTGTATTGAAGAGGATACTTAGAACTGGAAGAGGCAATGGACACAATGAATACACGAATGTGTCAATGGACACGGATAATGGACACGGATGTGTCAAGTGTTGTAGCCTAACTGATCATTTTTCAAGATTTTCCAGTCCCTGATTGTCTTTGGCAGGAATGGATACTTTCTTAATTTAAAAACAAAATACAAATTCAATTTGTTTTATTTCAATAATTTCAAAATCCCCCAGATTCTACAACTCCTAGTTTTATGTCCATACACACACTTGATGGAAAGAAGCAGACGCCACTCAGATGCAGTGACAGATCATTAAAAAATGTATGACCACTTTACAAGCGGCACTGATCAAAGTCATGTAAAAAAAAAGATTGACAAACAGCATCAAATCTAAGTAGAGAAAAAAAGTCTTTAAAAAAAAACAACTACTTAGGTGTATATTCAATGTAATATAAGCCTATAGCTTTTATTTTAGTTTACCAATAGAGGTTTCTTTTTTTTTACAATTTTAATTTAAATTGCACAATGTTTATTCTAATACTAATACTCCAGCAAAAGATGTTTTAAAATAATTTTTTAATTGGCTGCCTCTTAAGAATATCTGTTAAAATAGCTAAGATATAGGTAGCTTTAGTTATAACCCACTTTAATTTTCTTCAATTTAAGCAGCATGAGGGAGGAAATTTTAAAAAGAATTCTCTACCATTACACATTTGCAGTATTCCAATTACTAAGACTGCACTAAAAACACATCTCTTCAAACTTTACTTTCAAAATTAATTTAATAACAATCAAACATTTCTTTAAATGATAAATATAGCTTGTGTACACTGAAACTGTTATATGTTGTCGATTTGTATGTTTTATTTGTGTTACTAGTTTTAAGTGAAGTTCTGCGAGCCCAGCTACTTGCTGGGGGAACAATGCTGTTTTATTATTATATACTAGTAACAAAGCCCGCCCAAGGACGGGAATAAGTGTAGGGTGACCTGTGAAGTTCATGGACGCTATGTTTTGGTAGTTATTATGCTGAAGCGTTTGCAGGACATTGTCGTCGCAGGGCAAGGGATGTGGACAACAACAACAGCAACAAAACAATAACAGCAAAACAACAACAGCAAAACAACAACAACAAAGCAACAACAACAACCACAAAACAACAACAAAAAACAACAACAAAACAACAATAACAGCAACAAAAAACAAACAACACTTAAAACTCTTGCCACTACCCCCCAGGACCATCAAGGAAAAAGCAGAATTGTCATTGGAATAAGCGGCAGGCATCACTTCAAGATGGGAACAACATAATTGAGTTATGACAAAAAATCTGCACCAAAAATAACTAGTTTTGAACCTCCGCGTAATATGTAAATTTTTCTCCGCTAGTGATTGGCTGTAGGAGTCATATGTGTTTGAGGGACCAATCGCTATAGATGACGGGACAGAAAGGACAGAAACTTGCCTTTTATTATATAGGAATATTATTATAAAGAAAATCACCCAGTTCCCAGTCAACTGATCTAACTTGGCAGAGCATTAATGGTTTGTAGTAAGGTTTGTTTAAAAGGGACATATAACTTATAACCATGGAGACTTATTTGTTGTCTCGTTTTGATCTATCTGGTAACTAGTTCCTTATTAATCACTTGGTAAATTCATCAACATAAATTTTCAGCTTAGTATTCTCAAAAAAGTTGAACTAAGAAAATAAAAGGCCTAAAGTAAATAAATGAATAATAACATATGTTAGCAGAATTGTTTTAATCTTTTTTTGACATTCATGAAAGTTATTCAATCACATTAAAAAAATTATCCTTTTTTTTTGGTATCTGGTAATAAAGCCTTAGAACTTAGACAAATTGAAATAGTAAATAAACAATATTTGGTGTCAAACACTTTATTTTATATACAAATTTGAAATGATGCAGATTTATCTGAAAGGCAACAGCTTAAGTTTTTTATTTTTTAAAAACAACTACATTTTGACATAAAATTAAAATGCAAGTACATAAAATTACAGCCTTACACTATACAGATAAATGTGACTGAATGATAATTATATGTAAATTTAAGGAAATGATTTCTTAAATATGGTCTAGATCACTTGGCAGCAGATAAAAGTTCATAAAGGATTGTACTTACAGTACCACCAAAAATATACAACAGTGGAAGTTAAAAATAATTCATGTTTTTCTTTTTAAATGTTACAATTGTAGACTTTACTTTACATACTATGATTGATCTGTTACAATTAAATAAACTAGAAATTCTCTTAGGGCCTAAGACAGATTATTGCAATTAAAATGAAGTTTCAAGAAGACTCGTTTAGTTTTATTAAAAAATGACATCAATTGATAAGGGTTTTTTAAAAACGCAGCACTAAATAATGCCAACAATTTATAGTTAGTTGCCTGTGTGATTGAAGTACATGTAATATCATATGAAGAGTAACAGTATATTTGTATATTTGACAAATTGTTTTGAAGAACAATAAGTATTTTATTTCATGATATATTCAACAAATCTGGCATTTCCTCAATGGGACATAATACTTGATGTATTCATGTGTTGCTTTCACCCATCACCTGTACCTGTATATACATTCACATTCTCACCTTTGAGTCAGTTCAAACAAGTCATGTCAAAAATTATTGGCCAATGAACTGGATATTCAAGTTACATGTATATGCAGTTGCAATGCCAAATTTTTCAACAATTGTGATAAAATGTTTGAAAAAAAATACAAATAAGATAGACAAAATGGTACTGAAACTAAGATATGTCTGGCATTCAAAGAATACTGTTATCACTTTTTCTGCTTCTTTGATGATCTGTACAAAAATTAGTTAAGAAAAAATCCAAAAATTTCCATAAAATTATTCTTTCGTAATAGGGAAATTTTTTAATTTAAAAATGTAACACAACTGAAGAAAGTTTTTAAAAAATAAGTATTATTTTTCATGAAAGTAGATTACAAATTACAACTATTTGAGTGGTTTATAAATATAATTTTTAAAAAGTGGGACTTCTCCCACAGTAAACAATCAACATATGTAACTACATCTTCCACTTTTTGACTATGTATTATTGATATCTCTCTCCCACCCCTAATTGTTTATTGCTGGTTACAAGGTCAGATAGCATTTACAAGTGCCATTAGATAAAATGAGTATGGGATTAAGGTACAAAAGCAAAAGTTTGTTTCTTGGAGAGATATTTGGTTTTAAAAGTAAGACTTTTTATTATTTTTTACTAGAAAAATATATTCAAACTATTGCAAAGTAATATGATAGACACTTTCAAGGACCTTGGAGCTTATTAAACTTAAAATACGGGTATTTGAAATCAAGGAAATTATATGTGACTTCTCAGTTTTTTAAAATAAAAGGATACGATTTTTCCCTTTTTTCTTTTATTTTCATCTTTGGAGAACCATCAGCTTCAGCAAACTGTTCCTGTAAAGTCAAACAAATAATTACAAAGTCTATCAAAATTGATTTGGTTTTCTTTACTCACTAATGGGATTGTACACACTAAAATTCATAAAATAGTATGTACTGGTAATCTACAAAAGCATTATAAATTGTTACTTTCTATCATGACTCACAAATTCATGCTCCCTAAATTTCACATCAAGTTTTATGGTGGCAGAAAGAAGGGAAGGGGGGAGATAAAAATAAATATTCTAATAAAGGACAAAATCACACAAAAATTGTATGATTACAACACTGTAACTCCACAACCTCAGTTTTTATGATTACAGCTTCAACACTGTAACTCCCCAACCTGTTTGTATAATTACAGCTTCAGCACTGTAATTCACCAACCTCAGTTTGTATGATTACAGCTTAAACACTGTAATTCACCTAGAGATTGCGACTTCAACACCATAACTCTCCAACCTCAGTTTTACTAAATCAACAACCAATCTTTTAGAATCCCTTAATCTATTTTCTCCCTAAGAAAGGTTTATAATAAATTAATGCATTAAGTTTTGACTGCACAGCAAAATTTTATAAAGCTGAATTATAAATTTTATAAGGGTTTCACTGAAATTATTTTATAAAAAAGAGGTTTTTCAAAATGTAAAAATATAATTTTAAGGATTTAAAAATCAAGCAAAAACAAATTGATGTTTTAGGAAGTGGATTTACCTTCCTTGAAGAATGACTTTGTTGTTTGGAAGTCTTATCCTTGTAATCTTTTTCAATATATACCTTTGTTGAAGATCCATTAGGTTCACCATTCAATTTTCCTAAAAATAAATTTTTAACATATCATAAGATTAAATCACTTTGAATAGCTTCCAATATTTAAAATCATTTGTCTTCATTAATTGGTGAACATTTTTTATTCAGTAAATCATTGCCACTGCACAGGTTGATTTTTATAGACTTGATAATTCTCATGTTTTCTTTCTACAATACATTTTGCAGATATTCAATATTTCATGCGTTTGTAGGATTGTGAATATGAATATTTTAGTTTTTTAAAAATTCATTAATAGAAGTATAAATTTAATTTTAAACATAAGAAATTAATCTCTATATATATAAGACGCATTTGTTGTCTGTCTGTCTGTCTGTTCCCTAATAACTCAAGATCCAGACAACCAAATAACGTGAAATTTGGTACACGTACACAAAATTATACCGGAAGGGTTATTAAACAGGTTTCGTTCCATATATATAAGATACTGGGGGCCGGGGGCCCAAAATGTAGTTTTTCCTTATATGAGCTATATAAAATAAAAATTACTGAAAATTAAGACGTAAAATAATGACGCAAAATAATAAACATTTTGGTGTCGAGATTAACAAGAAGGCGACTATCGCCATAAAATAATTGTTTTGCTATTGTTGTTGATTTGTTGTTGTTGCTTTTGTTGTTGTAGTTGTTGTTTTGTTGTTGTTGCTTTGTTGTTGTCGCTGTTGTTTTGTTGTTGTTTTGTTTTTGTTGTTTTGTTTTTGTTGTTTTTGCTGTTGTTTTGTTTTTGTGGTTGTTTTTGTTGTTGTTGCTGTTGTTGTTTCTGTTGTTGTTGCTTTTGCTGTTGTTGCTTTTGTGTTGTTTTTGCTGTTGTTGTTGTTGTCCACATCCCTTGCCCTGCGACGACAATGCCCTTCATGTTGTTGTTGCTTTGTTGTTGTTGCTGTTGTTGTTGCTGTTGTTGTTGTAGTTGTTTTGTTGTTAATTTTGTTGTTTTTGTTGTTGTTTTGTTTTTGTTGTTTTGTTGCTGTTGTTGTTTTTGTTGTTGTTGCTGTTGCTGTTGTTGTAGTTGTTGTTGCTTTGTTGTTGTTGCTTTGTTGTTGTTGCTTTGTTGTTGTTGCTGTTGTTGTTGTAGTTGTTGTTTGTTGTTGTTTTGTTTTTGTTGTTTGTTTTTGTTGTTTTGTTGCTGTTGTTGTTTTTGTTGTTGTTGCTGTTGTTGTTAAACCCGGGCATAGCCGGGTACTTGCCCCTAGTAATAAATAAAATAATACTTCAAAGATTTCATAGATTTTCACATATGAGAACAAGCAGTCCCAGCAACTCCTCATAACTGTGTTGATATAGCATTTTAAAACAAATACCCACACATACAGTCTACACATACTACTTCACAAATATTAGAAATTCAAGTTTGAGGGAAGGGGACTGTGAGACACATCCCTCATCAAGATTAAATTGCTGTATTTTCCATTTTTAAAAGACTGAGACAATGGTACTTGGACATTTTTAATTTTATACATAAATATTTAACTATTTTATTCCACATATTATTGCTATATCAATAATATTTAACCTTTTCTATTCTTCCAAATTTGAGTATTGCAACATCAAACATATTTTAACCAAGCATACTCACTAGATACTGAATGATGGTCATCACTTTTTCTCCTCTTAGATAGATCAGCATCATAGGTTTCCACAGAATGGTCCTAAAAAAAAACCAGACTAGTGATTTTAATCATAACGATAAAATGAGAAATTATATAGCAAGGTATTCCAGCCCAAGGCTGGGCTCACAACACTTCACCTATGAGTAACAAGCAATAAAGCATTTTTCTTGAAAATAAATTTCTAAATTTACATGTGCAGATATAGTTAAAAAATAATATCAAAGTTGATGTGTATTTTAAATTTTTTTTAAAACTCATTAAGGGGGTTAAAATATCTTGCCATGCTCTCAGAGAATAACTTACCCTCTTCTTTTCTTTTCTCTCCTTTTCACGCTCCAATTCCAATAATTCATCAGGATCAAGACTGGTAGGACTCTATAACATAAAACAAATAAATGAATTCAACTGGAAGAAAAATCCCACCTAATGTATGCTTATAAGAAGAAAAAAACATGGTACTACCCCCCCCCCACCAAACACTTATAATCTGAGAACATCATTAACAAAATGTGAACATTTTTGAATGTCTGTTTTCACTTATTGATCTTTGTCTCCTACTGAATTTAAAAAATTTATAAGACAAATTTACAGGGCAATTTATTAAAAAAATTTATAAGACAAATTTACAGGGCAATTTATTTAAAAAAATTATAAGACAAATTTACAGGGCAATTTATTAAAAAAAATTATAAGACAAATTTACAGGGCAATTTATTTTAAAAATTTATAAGACAAATTTACAGGGCAATTTATTTAAAAAATTTATAAAACAAATTTTGACCCACCTTTCTGTGCTTGCTTCGAGCATCCAGCGGTGACTCCTGCAATCAAGAAGTAAGTTGGTGTGGTTGTTGAAGAACATGTCAACAAGACATGCAGCAGTTGAAGTTGTGGTAAAGAAGGAGATGGAGATGATGTAGGTGGTGCAGCTGCCGTTGGTTTAGAAGCCTAAGGTCCTTTTTTTGTTTTTTTGTTTGTTCCAACCATCCCAGGTCAGCGCTCATTCAACATGCCCTGCTGCTATCTTTTATTTCTTAAAAAACTTTTTAAAATTTCCATTTTTGTTTTGTTTAGTGGCAAAATTTAATTTGTAAACTCCGGCTTGAGCAAATATTTAAAATTCTGAGCTAACAAACAGGGCATATTGAACAAGATATTGTGAAGTCCTTAAACCACACACTGGCCAGCTTTAGAATCTTACATAAGAAAGTTATTAGATTTGGGAGAAGACAAGAGTAGAAATGAATTGGCTGTTAATCCAAGTTGAATGCCCTTGCTTGGTTTCAAGTTAAAAAAATATTTCATGTAAAACTTTCAGTAATTTTGAGAACTGGTTAATTTTAAAATCATTTGATTTAACACTGGTGAGTACACACTATTAATTTTAATTAGAATTTATCAATGCAAGATCAATTACCCTCGGAAAATATAAAGGATAAACTTTCTGTAATGAAAATTTTTTAATCTTCAATTGCATACAAGAAAATCTTTAGTAGTTGTCCTGGGGTTCAAAGTTTAAGCAAATAACTTTTTACTGTATGAGCTCTTTAAAAAAAGTTATGACATTTTGACATTTGAAATATATGCAGAGAGCTCTAAGAAATTTTGCTTGTACAGAAAACCTTTTTTTAAACAATAAATTAATTAGAAAGATACTGTAATTACCAAACAAATTCAAGCTGCAGAATGTATTTTAATGTCAGTATTTTTGTTGTTTATTACCTACTAAATAAAACTACAATAGTAATCAACTATTATCAAAATAATGGTTCCAAAAAAAAATTACTTTTGCCTATACAATAAAAAATGTGACAATTAGTAAAAGAAATTGTTTAATTGAATGGAGGAATGTTGTTACACTGGGAACTATATTGCAAACAAAAATTATATTGCTTTTTAAAAGATAGGCACTCCCCTTAGTATTGGATTACTTTTATTTATTGATTTAAAGAAACTTTTAAATATTTCATTTAGAAGAAATGCTTAAAAAATGAAGTGAACATAATGCCTTACATGTTAACTGATCAAATTAATGTAATAATGACTAGGTAATCAGACTAAAATAATGCCATAAATGTGACAAGAACTTTTTAAGACCAAACAATTTACTTTTAAAACTGAAAACCAACCAATGCTACAGAAAAGGATATTTGTCAAAGGGATCCAAGTAATAAGAATGGCAGTAGTGTTTTATGGAAGCCTCTCCCTTACTTTATGTCCCTATATTAAAAACTGCATTCACCACAATGTCAATTTCACAATCAAACAATAATGGACATCATAAAAGTTGAGATATTTCTCTCCTAGATACAAAACATATAAATATTTACAGGGGCTTAAAAAATTAGCCAATTGTTCTCTAGCAAACAATTTTTCAATTAACTATATTAACCAACTAACTGAAATAGATTTAACTTCAGATCTTTTGAAGTCATGATGACTATTACCTTTAAGGATAATCCAAAATCACTACTTTAGGATTCACATCAAATGTCAAATAGTAAAAATTATTGAATTTACTGAAGATGTAATGATTCACATGATCAAACAGAATTCTTGTCAGAAAAGTTTGATTTTAATACAATTACATGTAAGTGTTTTAACATTGAGAAAATGAGCGTTCCAAACTGTATCAAAGTTGAAAGCCGAAATGCAGTGTTTGTATCCTATCAAACAGGTCCTTTAAAACACTGAACACATAAAACACTTAACTGTGTAACTTTGTCAACGTTTTATGTCAGATGATTAGAAGGATTTTTGTTTTTTATCAAAATAGTTTTAGTTAAACAATCTTGATTACAAACATGTTTTAAACATGCAATAAAAGTAAACTGAAATTTTGGTAGAGGTAGAAATGAGATGTGGTGTTGCCTTTTCTGGATGAAATTGAGAGTATCTGTATGCAGTGACATATCACAAGGCCTCAAGGGAAGGGTATAAAATTGTTTGCATTGTAATTTTGCTTTCAACACAGAAAATGAAGCTAGCTTTCAAAGTGAACGTTGGCTCAAGAGACAAATAAAACAGCACAAGATTGTTCAGAGAGAGAAGGATGTGTGTTGGTAAGATTGCCTCTGGTGTCTAAACCAGCAAGAATATTAAATGGCTGCGATTGATGGAATATAATTTGGAGAGTGGTGGAAAAGGGACAGACAACTAATTGATAGTTGAGGCAACTTACTATTTAGAATCAGAACAAGGAGTTTTGTTCTGAAGATAGAATAGGACTAACATCACTCATCCTTCCAACTGTATTCTGTATGAAGGCTATTCCTTAAGTTATTTTAATTAACAAGTGTTCATAAAAGAGGCTACTGATGAGATCCTGATGCCTTCAGACAGCAGGTGTTGACTAGGGTTAGGTTACCCTCAGGAGGGTGAACAAATGCCTCCATTATGAGAATGATCTCGATGCCAGCTGATGGGATGTTTCCCGGCGGACTTGACGATGAGCAGTTATTTTGCAGGCATGTAAACAGTGTAGCAGGTTCTTGTAACAACTGTGTAGAGCAGAATTCTTTACAGCAAGCAAAATTTGAAGGCTGCTGGATGGTTTCGTGGTAGTATCAAGATGCTGTGCTATACATTGTGTCTCAAGTGAATGTCTTTAATATTTGTATCACGCTTAGACTGGACAGAGATGCTTTTTGCCATTAATCTTCATTAGGTTATGTTGACCGTGGCCTTCTCCCTTGATCTCAGGAGTATAAACTTTTGTCATATAAATTGTATCCAAGAACAATGTTGAACATGGCTGTATAGGGGTGGGCTTGGCAATTGGAACATAAATATTTAAAAAAGACTGAATTCTGAACTGATCTTCAAATTCTCACACCAGCTAATAGAAGAACATTATTCTGATTGATCTGAATGTGAATCTTTGCATAAATATGCAGATTTACACAAAAACTTTACAGCTCCATTTTTATTGCAAGCATTTCTGGAGGATGGAAACGATCTGCTCATCTGTAGCTGAGGGATACAATAACAATTTACAGAAATCTCTTCTTTCTTTTTTGACATCATCTTTGATGGTAACTGGCTTCACAAGATGGTAGGTACGACTCCTTCCTTTTCAATATCTTTTTTGATGGCAACTGACTTCACAGATCCACAGATGGTAGGAACGACTCCTCCTTCCACATCTTCTTTGATGGTAATGGGCTTAACAGCTGATAGGTACAACGCCTTCTTCCTTTTCAACATCATCTTTGATGGTAATTGGCTTCACAGATCCACAGATGGTAAGTATGAAGTTGAAAGATTCACAATTTTTATCCTAAATCCTGTTATTGGTCAGCTTGGTAAAAGCTCCAGAACTCCTCCAGGCTCCTTAAAAAAAACAACTGCCTGAGCTTTTAGCAGAGAAGCCAGGGAATCCTTTAACTGTAATATTGCTGCTTGACTAGTCAAGTAAGAGATGGTGGAGGACACAGCGACAGCAGTTACTAACAAGGAAGAGGTGATTTTCAGCAGCTCACCCGTTTCACTATTGAGATTCTGTAGTAGAGGCAGAGTTGAATCTTAAATCTGGGATTCTGTGAGAAGTTCTCCATCTGTCAACATCATGTAGGTCATCATTATAGAATATAAAATTACAGCTTACTTTAGCGAAACAAAGCCTTGCGACAATCAACATTTCCAATGCCTTCTCCCGTCCATCCAAATATTACAATTTCCCCCACGGCGGGATGAAGCTGTATCCTTGTAGATCTCATTTTACTAGTGAAAGAGAAATCATGTTTCCTTCCACATTCTTCCCAGCTTTGGTTTATATACATTCTTGAGTGAAGATGATGGGTCCTCATAGCTTGAGTCCCATTCACACGTCAAGGTTTGAGTGCAGACAGTGCCAAGACTTGTCTCAGGACTAAAACCTTCCATTACACTTCTATACTAACCTGAGATGAACCACCAGCTTCCAGCCTTCTTCGTTTAGACTCTGAAAAGCAGACATTTTTTTATTAAAGGTTCCGAATAGCTCATTAGCACAAAGGTTATTTCAAGGTAAATAATTAACAACCTTTTTAGTCCTTTCCATTTATAAATGACAAAGTGTCTATTTTTTGGTTCCTAAAAGTGTTAGAGAAATAAAAAGTCAAAGTCTATTAACTTAAATCTTATCTGTTACAGACCCTCCTTCTATACAGAAGATTATTGCGTCCTATGCTTAGCCATGGTTTAAGTCTAGTCTTGCATTTTTATAAGGGGTTTTAAATGTTGATAGAGTGTTGTTTTGTGGTTTCCTCAGGCAACACATTCCATGTCCGAATTCGAGACAGAAGAACAAGAATTTACATGTGTTTTTTTCTTGCATACGGAATAAGAAAAGTGGTTTTATCCCTATGTCTATTTGAGGGTTTTATTAACTTAAATGGTAAGAATGTTTCAGTAAAATGATCCCACCTCTATCATCCACTTGTTTAGGTGAAGGTTCAGCGCTACGACGATGGGATGATGATGACGAGGATGACATGTGACCTCCAATGCTTGCGTCATAATCTTTCAATCTGGTGGCGTGCCTCTCTTCTTCTTTAGCAGTTGCTTCACGCTCTTTCCTCTCCCTTTTCTCCTCTTTGGCTTTCTCTTTGGCTAATTTGGTGGCTTCCCTGTCTTTGCGATCACTTTTTTTAGGCTTCTCTTCTTTGAGAGTTTTCTGATCTTTGTGCTTAACACTGTCTTCAGGTTGGTCTAAGGTTGCTTGCCTAATGTATTGATCAGCGACTATTTCTCTTTTCACACTGAAACAATAATAAATTTTATTTTAAACAACTAAATATTCCTCCTAACCATTGGAATCCACAACAGACAAGAAAGCTACTCTGGCACAGCAGACATTTTTTAAAGAACAGATGACGCTCAATATATATATATATATAAACACAAATAAGTTTTACTAAAAAAATGTAAGAGCACAATGATCTGGTGAACTGAGGAGCTAGTGCCAAAACTCCACTAGTGTAAAATGTATGAAAATATACTTACATGACCCCATTACTATCTGTTCCATTGTTGGATTTTATTTTTGACTCTTTCTTTTCTCTGGCATCTTTCTTTTCAGCTGTTCTTTCCTTCTTATCTCTTTTATCCCCATCACCAGCCTGCACCCTTTCTTTCTTATCATCTCTTCCAGACAAATCTTGTTTTGTGTCTTTAACTCTTCCTGGAACCAAAACATGGAGTGGGGGGACAATGTTAAGAAAAGGTGGTTTCAAAAGTAAAGTAAATTTATCTATGAATGTCATCTTTTGTAAAAATATATATCTCTTTCAACAAAATGTTTTATCATTGCATTATTAGAAATATCAGAGTGATTATTTTAGTAAAAAGCTTATTACAAAAAACTATTCAGATGTTAACAACAATTAATGATCATCAACATCTTTTAATCTTTCATTTCATGAATTAGACATTATTGCAAACTAAAACAATGCTGCAGATTTTTAAAAATTAATATAAACAAATGAATAAAAAATAATTTTGCATTTGAAAAAGCAATGACAGAGTTTCAAGTTGATTTCTTTTTCAATTTAATAAATTTTACACTTATTTATGATTTTTCAAATGACAGCCAGAGGCGTAACTGGGTTTTTGACACCCTTGGCTAATTTAATTTTGGCGCCCTTTATTGAAATAAACATTAAAAAATTAGAGATTTAGCTGCGCCCTTTTGAACTGGCACAGGCCGGCACCCGTGGCAACTGCCACAATGCCAAGCCGTTGTTACGCCACTGGTGCCAACAATCATTTTAAAGCGAATCTTTAAAAAGGGCCCAGAGGCCTAGCCAGCAACATAAAAGTGGTAAAAACAAAAGCATAGATTGGTTTAAAAAAGCCCATGAAAAAACCAATGATTATATTTCTTTTATTTTTTAGACCGGTTGCAATAAGTTTTTCAGCTTTAAAAAAAAAGACTTAAATTGCTGACAGCCTGTAGCTAGTTTGGAATACGCTGAGTAGTGCAGAACACTGTGACATGCTAATACCGTCTGTTTCTCCGTTTTTGGAAGTTGTACTTCCTGTTCCTTCAGACTGCCTCTGCTGATTGGTGGGATTCTGAGATGCTCCAGTGGCGGCAGGCTTCTTGGGCTGTGAACAACACACAAACACAATCAGGGGCCGCTGATCAAATTAATAACAATATCAATGGAAATCATTATTTAATACATTTTTTGTAAAGGGGAAGAAAACTCTAATAAAATAGCTTCTTCCATTTTGTTTTGCAGTTTACATTGTTATTAGCGTGACTTTTTTAAATGCTTTTTTCATTATGTTATTTTTGTGATCATGTCTGACTTTTTTTTCTTCTCTTAACCCTACCGACTCGAGTTACCGAACATTAGGTCATTTATTTAATTCCTATATAACGAGTTACCGCATTCTAGGTATTTGCGTAAGCATGTGGAAAACCCTAGGGAAGTACTAAAAATAGCTAACCAATCGGCGTATAACCTAAATAAAAGCCATTGCAAATGGCTGCCCCAATGTTTTGAATTTATTTGTGTGTGTTTATGTGAATAGGTTTTGAAAAATCAATGTAAGACGAGTGTCTGATGAACTCAGCACTTGACAGGAAAGTGGAACTTGGTTTATGTGTTTTGTTGTTCTTTTGATTTTTTCAGTATCTAAGTCATAATTTTATCAAGAATATGTTTCTAGGTCAAGTAACACTATGTTAGAGCTAATCATAGCCCTGTGTTGTGTGTATGACATGTGTGAATGTCTTATACAGAAAATCCATGAATTGTGAAAAATATATTTTTTCTGCTAAGTGGATCAGCGCACAAAGGTACAAACTTGGCACTAAATAAAAGATAAACATATTTTCTACAATTTCTCAAAGTTTTATTCCATTCCAAGCACTACTTTGTATGTAAATAATTTTTGTTTACAGTATGTTCATTTTTTCTCTTTAATGCCAGGGAACCCAGGTATAGGGGAGAGTTAGGCTGGGGGCTTCAGGGCTGGTAGGGTTAATACATGAATAATTCATTCAAATACAAATTTAAGAGTTCAAAATCTGGGAGACAGGGATTTTTTGCTTGTAGTGTAAGTATTAAGGAACAAACAAGATTTATGGGTAAAAAAACAACTAGACATTGGTCATGACTGGTTTAGAACATGCAATGTTGGTTGCCACAAACCATCTTAGCTATAAATGGTTACAGATTTTTATATTATTTTATTTTTTTACATTTTATTTTGAAAATGACAAAAGCATTGAAATAAAAGAAAAAAATTTAAATTAATTCATTAAAAAAATTATTAAATTTCGCTTCCATTTTCCTGTTCTGTTGTTTTCAGGGATTTTTTTTTAATATCTAAGAAGAAAAATAATTAATTATTATACCTTTTTTTTAAACAAAAATATTGCATTAGACAGTTTGTGGGTTAAGGACACAACCATATTTAAAATATATTTTAAAAGTTCAAACCTCTTTGATGTGGAACTCTGTTTCTTGGACCCATGTTGACTTTTTACTCTTGAGCTGCCCAGAGTAACTGATCAAAGGTAATATGCCCATTAGTAATAGGATAAAATGAACATTGTTTACTCTTAAAGAATTTGGTTGTTGTGAGAATCATTTTATTAAAATTACACTGGTCTACCTGCAAAAAACTGAAAGAAAAACATGAATTTCTGAAAGCTTGTTAAAAATAATAAGCTTTGATGTGCTTCGTTTGTGTGTATCACGTCAGGTTTTTGAGAAAACCTCAACAAATTTTTTTACATGGTTTATATATATAAATATATTATTATATAAGTATAAGAAAATTATATATGAAAAGTATGCCATTTGGTGTGCCCATGATTTGGCGTCATGTGACAGACTACTATTTTTTCATGATGAATGTTGTTGGATTCAACAAGAGGAGCATGCACAATCAGTGGAGATTCATCAAAGCGCAGTAGGAAAGCAGTTCTTCCATTTAATGGAAACACAGTATCATCACTTCCAGTGACACACTCGGTAACACTGATAGGGACGTATGAAAACATGAAACTGTTGCTCAGATCTTTGAATTATGACTAGCACAAGTGGTTTGATATGTGGGTATTTAAAGGTCATAGCCATCATGTTAGGGCTTCAAGGAGGGGTTTGCAAAATGTCCATGTTTTGTGTGCCTCTAGGGATAGCAGAGCAGACTCTGAGCACTATGCCATGTAAGTGTGGCCACCAAGAGAAGATTTCACCCACAGGAAGTTAGTGTCAAGGTACAGCATTTGGTAGAAGAACATCGAGTTTGCCTTCCACCACTTCCAAATAAAATTGGGGTTAATGAAGGTTTTTTAACTGGCTCTGAATTTCGTATATTTGTCCGAAAAGTTTCCACAAAGGAGTGAAGCAAAGTTGACTGCAGATATCTTTGTTGGACCGCAGATCCGAGAAGTAATGAAAGATGAGGAGTTTACATCTAAATTGGCCACAGTTGAACTGGAAGCCTGGAATACTTTTAAAGATGTTGTCAACAATTTCTTAGGTAACTTCAAGTCAGACAGTTACAAAAGTCTTGTTAAGAACATGGTCGGCAAATTTCAGGGCTTTGGGTTGCCGCATCAGTATCAAGTTGCACTTTTTAGACTACCTCGTTGACGTACTTTCCTGCAAATCTTGGTGAATACAGTGAAGAGCAGGGTTGAATGTTCCATCAGGACATTTGTGCAATGGAGAGTCGATACCAATGTCGATGTGATGTGAATATGATGGCCGACTATTGCTGGTCATTGAAACGTCATAATCCTGGTGCTGTTCATAAACGAAAATCACTGAAAAGACCATTCACAGAGTGATATATAATTAATAAATGTCAATCTGTTTTTATATTTCTCTTTGGTTGATAATTTGTAACTTCCAATAGTTTTCTGCATGATTGAAGTTTACTATCCATCGTATATTTCGTTGCTGGTTTATTGACTTTTTCCTATATTATAATATATAAATAATATATATTTTAATATATAATCATAAAATGTCAAAGTGCAAAAAATCCTGACGTGATACAAAATTTTGGATTACATATTTGGAATCAGCATGAAAAGTTGTGTAAGAAACACCTATTTTCATGTCTGCCGTTTTCAGAAAATGAAAATTTGTAGACCAGTGTTATGTATTGGATCTCAAAAGTAATATTTGTTTTTAAATATGAGACTATAAATATTTACCCAACAGCCAAGGCATATATATCTGGTCTTTCATCCTTTTCTTCTTTGCTCAGTTTGTCAACTCTTCTCTCTATAGCCATTCCAATCTGTGTCATTCGTGGAAAATGTGGCAAAATCTGCATACATAAACAATACAGGTTAATGACAAACGGAAAGTAAGGTCTTTAATTTATTACACGTGCGTTTTGTATTAAAAAAGCTATTAAAAAGCTATTGTTTCTTCAGTTTATATTCTTTGTACACACACCTTGGTTAGGACAATGAGAGAGTTCCTGATTTGGCTGTAGTTCTTGGATTCCAAGCAGGTTATAACTGACTGTAGAACAAATGTTGCTTATTCAAGTTAAACATATTAAGAATATAGGGAAAATTAATAAAAATGGAATAACTACCACTAGGAAAAAATATGATAAATTTTAGGAACTGCATGTTAAAAATGTCTTATTCTTTGTGGTTGATGAATATCAATGCCAACAACATACAGGAGCTTTAATTCGTTTTAACTAAATCCTTAGATATAATGAAAATAAAGGAGAAGCAGATAATTTGCTATGAACAACATTTCCTGCCCTGGATGTCAATTCTTCCAAGAAAGCATTAAAAAAAATTTTTTTAACAAATCATACTTCAATACTTTTCATATAATTTTTTTTACCTTTGTTAGCCTGAAGTGCCACTTATGGCAAACATGTCTGTAGTTCTCATAATCTAGCCTGTCCATTTTATTATTCTGGTCTGTGCCTTTTCTAAAGACTGTAAGGAATCCTGGGTAGTTATAGCATTCCTGAAATTGACAGTTAACATTATGAAATTTGAATCAAAGAGAATATTTAAAGTGAGCCTCAGCAGTATCATGACATCTGTTGAAGGTCGCATGAAAATCTGCATCAACCCAGACTTGTTAGAAACAAGTATTGAACTTCTAAGCACTCTCAATGTGTAAAGCGTCCAAGTAGCCTCAAAAGACCAGCAGTATATGAACACAACCAAACATAAAAAAGCCAGCCCCACCATTACAACCCAAACTGTCTGGTTTATCATAAATCCTACTGCAATAAAAAAATTCTTTGAAGTATTGAACATAGCATCCCTACACTTTTGCACAAACTGTCAAATGATTAGAGTGGTCTGCATTTATAAGTCCACAAGCAAATAATTTCAACTGACCTTTTCATATATAGTAGGGCTGCTGTGCCATCTCATAATGGTCTCCAGGGCACTACATAAGAATCTACCATAACGCCGTGCTTCATTTTCTGTACAGCTGGTCACTGTGTATGTGATGTCATTAAACACCTGTGTTTAGTAAAAAAAAATAAATCTCAATGAATGGTGAGAACATTATTTAAAATTAGCTCAGTGCTAAAATTGTTAAGTGATCAGACACGTAAAAACAAGAAGAAAATAAAAATCTGAATTTTCTTACTCTGTCGTAGGTAATCAGAGTAGAAAAGTTTGGAGTCTTAAGGTTATGTAGAACTTGAATAAAATGTCCACAGTACACAGCATCACTGGCAGTAAAGCAACAACGAGGAAACAAGCAATACTGAAGCAGGTTGGTTGTCATCTCAGATTTCAATGTTCCTGCAATGGTCAGTTAGGAAATAGCTTCTTTAAATTTTAATAATAATTTTTCCAAAAAGTGGATAATAATCGATATTAAATGTATAATTTGAAAGATACAATTCATACAGTTTTAAAATGTACAATTCAGTTGATCATGTGATGAAATTTCTTTTCCCAGTTTTCTTACTTAAAATAAGATATGTCCAACAGACAATTATTAAGAAATCCTTCAAAGTCAACATCTTAAAATTGTTAAAAATGACCCTACCAGTGGGAAACCAAAGTTCCTTTTCCTTTTCTAATCGTTCTGTCACCCTCTGAACATGTTCCGTTTGTTTCTTTGCCTCATCTTTCAATTTATCTATCAATATTTTGCACCGCTCTTGTTCTTTTCGTTTTTTGCTTGCAGGCTGAAAAATAAAATAAAAATGCATTTTAAACATGATATTCATAGTTTTTGCTTGTTAATTTTTTCACCCCAAATTCATTAACAGGAGTAACTAATTTACTGTGGTGAAGATTACGTTCACAAATATAAATTTAAAACAAACCATATCTCTGTTGGCCTCAAAGGCACTAATCTGGCTCTCTTGCAGAGCTATCTGTTTTTCATAAGCTGCTGTAGGGACATGCAGGTCATACATAGACAATGACCAGAAGGTGATATAGAACTGTGGCCTGGTTTCATGAAATAAAACAAACATTTTGGTTACCATAACCACAAGGATTTCAATACAAAATTATGCATTATAAAAACTAGAAAATAAAGAACACAATCACGTAGATGTACTCACGTGAGATCATCCCATATCTTCGATGAGAAAACTGGCTTAATGGCTTCAACAATTGGTCCCATAACCTCTTTGGAAGCATTGATATAACATGTTGCCTAGATAAAAAGCATTATATTATCAAAATGTACAAGAAGCAACTAAATTACAAGACTGGTCATCAATCATGTGTAAAAGAAGGGAAAAGATGATAAAAAGTGAGAAAGATCATCGTCCAGGTGACCAGTTCAGAAGCAATTGTGTTTTAACAATTTTTAAACTGTCATGTGTCAACAGCATGATATATGGATTAATTGATGGTAGAAACAGTTATTGATAAAGTCTGCAAAATTAAGTGTATCTTAAAACCTACCTTGTTTCCCTTTTTGTCTTTGTCCTTTTCTTGCTTCTTTAATTCATCATATCTCAACTGCAGACAAAAGAAGGGGATGAATGCCAAATATATTTTACACACATTCAATCCAAACATATTGCTAACGGTTAACCAAAAAACGGCCCCGGTCAAAGAAAAAACACAACTAGGCTATCATCCCTGCAAAGGTAAATACAGTTTGTGTTATTCCCTGTAAGTCTAAAATGTGAGTGGGCAAATATTTAGTCTAACATACAGCTTACCATTATTTAAACATTTCTTATGAGTCAGTTTGATCCTAATCCCTACATAAAGCCTATTTAACCCACAAAAATCTCACATTTTATGCAGTAATATAGTTTAATTTATTATCTGTACATTTAAATGTGTTAAATTTTTTCTTTATATACAAAAAAAACATAATAAAACAAAATCAATGCACAATTGAATCATATGTATATGACAAATAACTTACATTAATGGCATGTGCATAGAGAGGTCTGGAGAGGAAAAAGGCAGCAGAATGGGGTATATGGTATGTAGACAATAGAACATCTATAGGAGGCAGTCTTTTCACAAATTCTTCTGTACTCAGTTGCATTGAAAGAAAACTGCCAAACTGTACCAGTGTGTCCTGGCACTGAAAAGATATGTGTTGTATATGTTAATTTCGAAATGAGATTCTAATGAGGTTAAAAAACAATATATTACAAATTATATTGTCCAAAAAAATGTATTTATCAACGTAAGTTAGAAATAATTCATGTTTGCTTCTTATCTAATGTATTACAGATGCTCCTTTTATACAGAAGATTATTGCATTCTTCATACATGCAGGTTAATAATTGTCCATTTTTTCCAAAAATCATATGGACTACCAAGATGTTTAAACGATGAAAAAGTTCAAGATTCGATAATTCTACATTGATTGTGGGCAGTAGGGCTGTCAATTTTGTTGAAAAAAGCTGCCCGGGTACCCGTGAAAATTTCGAACGGGTACCCGGGTTACCCGTTCTAAACTTAAACGTCGCATAATTTTCCCCGTCATGATCGCTATACAATGCAACCTAGCCACCATCCATGCACCTCATTTCACACAGTTGTAGTAGCCAACGGCTTGCTTCCAGTTACAGTAACATACTATTACTAATGCACTATAATTAACTATAATGGACTAAAAACTTTTATTCAATTCCTGCTGTAAATGCATTCGTCATACTCATAAATGACAATAAACTGAACATGCAAACAAAATGTCTACGGCAATGACGTAACATTCAGTGTCATACCTTTAATGTTAATATCCACTTGGCGTCGGTAGTCGATGCTAAGGCCGATGACGTATGCTATACTGCGATAAATCTTAAGTGATCGTGCTTTGGTCAGTGGTACTGCTTTTGTTGACACCAAAATATTTCTGATATTGGGTGGATCGGCGGTTTGTTTATCAATATCAATTTTATGAATAACTTTCACATGGCGTTTTATCGCGTTGGGTTGCCACCCTTCACAGACACAATTTAATTACAATGGTTGCATTTTGCCGTGTCGCTGTCAACTTGATTGGCCTGATTCCACACGACGTCTAACCCATCTTGTTAACTTTGGGTGTATTATTAATATCAATTTTTGGGCTAGGCAAACACGTGTCAATGAACACAAGAAACACAAGCGAATGCAAGGGTGTGGGTTATAGCAGTGCTTCTCAAAGTGGGGGTCCGCGGAAGTTATCAATAAAGGAGAGAAAATATAATTTTAATCCTCCAATTGCTATCAATAATACTAATCCCTATAGAATTTGTCATTTTTGACAATAAGCAAATAAATGAAAGAAATAAAAGGAAATAAAATAAAAGGAAATATAATAAATTTCGCTACCATGTAAGTACAGGGAAAATAGTGCACCGGTTCCTGGTGCAATGGAAAACATTCCTGCCGGTTTGCAATACAAAAAATTTTGAGAAGCACTGGGTTATAGGAGGGAAGAGAGGAGAGGGGGGGAGAGTAGAAAAAACGGCATTAGATAGATAGTATCAATCGGTGACCCACTGTCGGCTATTTCAAAGCAAAGTTAGTTTCAAAGCAAGGGTGTTTGAATGAACAAAAAACAAACATGGCACGGCATCTTTCATCTCTGTGCAGTCCATCCTCACAGCCGACGTCTGCCCATCCTACACTGTTAGTAACTATTCAATTTATTAAATTTAAATACTGACGACCTTGTACGCATTATTAGCATCAGTTTTTCTAGGTCACCACGTGTTAATGAACACAAGAAGTAAGGCGGATGTAAGGGGTGTGGGTTATAGGAGTGAAGGGAGGAGAGGGGGTAAATAAACAATATTAGCTAGTATCAATCGGCGTATTTCAAAGCAAAGTTAGTCAAAGCAAGAGTGTTTTTTTAAATTAACAAACACAGCAGTCCATCATTTTTGTTTTTGGCAGAGGACTTTTGTTTTCGTTATACGATTCTTTTAAAGAACCAGTTTTTGTAATGTGTTGTGCGATTTCCGTTTCAGGTTGAGAGAAAAAAAAAGATATATCAAAATACATTGTATTTATTGGGACCGTATTTTATTTCCCGTTGACAGATATTTTCCGTTGACAGATATTTCTCCTTAGAAGTACTTCACAGCATATATTTGAAACAAAAAATTTCATTTGATAAATTGTTTCGCAAGCCACAATGTAAACACAAAAAGCCGCATGGGAGCCGAAGTTTGGCCTACGGTTAATATAGACATAGAAGCCACATTTTCACGGGTACCCGGGCGGAATTTTACTACCCGGGTAATCACACGGCAACGGGTACCCGGGACCCGGGTACCCGTTGACAGGCCTAGTGGGCAGTGAAATAACTTAATTTTAAACACCAACCTGATCATATAGCTTGCCAACCAATTTCAAATGTTTGTTTGCATCCTCAGCAAAGACTGTACTGTCCCTTTGCTGAGACATGAGTAAGCATAATGACAATGCAAGATCATGCTCTAGCAATGTGTCTTTCAGTCTAGTTGAAGATTTTTTGGTATTACGGACTTGAGAAAAGTTGCTTCCCTGCAATAGTTAAAAGACACGTAACAAACAATATTTAACATTTAAAATATCAACACAAATTATAAATTTTTTTATTCATCTTTAAAAAAAATCATTGATCATTAAAATAATATTGAATTAAATAAATAATAGTGAGAAAAATATCATTGGTTTATTATGAAAATTCTGGAAAAGATTTAGAAAAATGTTAATTTAAACAATTTTGTTGTGAAAATACCTCTTGTCTAACAAGTTCCCCACCGGCCATGGCTTCCAATTGATCATCTGTTACTTCTTCTGATATTTCAATACCAGCCATTTTCTGGACCACCTCTCTCAGCAGGAGCAAATCAATACTTAACAAAAGAAAGAAAAATTATTTTATATATAAACACACAAATATATATGATCATGGTAAAATTTCAAGTTAGAATATGGTGGACCACCCAAAATAAGGCTCACAAAAACTTGATTTAAACTACAACTTTGCACAAGATCTTAGATTATAATACTTTGCCACGTTATTTAGACTTTATCATAAATATAACAATTTGTGACTTTAATTTTTGAAATTCCCAATTATATCATCCCTTTCAGGTTTTTATCAGTTAAAACTCAATGCTTACGAAATTGAAGCTGACAAAAAATACTGTGAAATGCTTGTACAAATTTTAAACAGTTACCACACCTTTTGCCAGCTTTCAGTTGATTAGCTACATACTGCAGAATTCCAGTCAGCTCTACCTGATATTTACGACATATGGCTCCAGCAAAGTTAGCCAAACCTAATCATATAAAATATAAACTTATACAAATAAATAATTTTTTAAAAAGTATTATGATGCATAATCCACAAACTTTAAGCTATTGCTTAAATTTTTATTTATTGCTTTAATATACTTTAAATATCATGACATTTAATTTGTTGCAAAATTTAATGACATTTTTATAAAATTATTTGATACTAAGAAAAGTAATGAACGAACTCACTTTGCAACCAGAGAGATATGTTCATATTGTCAGTTTTCATTCTGTCTTTTTCAGGATTAGCAATAGCCTCAATGATGCAAACTATATTTATTGTAAGGTCAATGGTTAAGATTGAATGTTAAATAGGCTTTCTGGTAAATGGTGAGTAATTTATTCCCTTTTAAATCAATAAACTATAATCTTTTGTTAATCTTTTCTCAGTAGCTACGACACTATTCAAAAATTGCCAATTTAAAAAGATACAAGTCAACATATCATATGAAATAGTTGTCAAATACTTGAAGGAATCAACAACAGGACCAATCAAGTTGTCATATCTCTGTATCTGATTCAATACCTAGAGAGAGAAAAACAATGTTGGAATAAACATTTATTTTATTATCATGTGCACATACAAAAAAAAGTTTCATGATTAATTATTTATTCAATAGAGAGTTAATTATTCTTTTATGCAAAATGTAAGAGCCGAAGGGGTATTTGTTTTATTTACTTATTCTGAAGTAAAATTTAACAGTTTTTTTGTTGTGTGTTTTTTGTGTAAAACATGTTTTTAAAAACCTGTTTACTTACATATTCAAATACAATGCCAGGATTGTTGTGGCTGAGCTTTCCAAGCTGCCTCCCAGAGGGTTTCACAGTTTCTTTTGAGAGGCGCCTAAAAGTCAAATAAATATTTTAAAAATATCCCAGTTGAGGAAAATAAATTCAAATGTACAATTTAAATTTACTATGATATCAACAACAACATTCATTTTTATAAGTTTGGCCTTAATTTTCCAACTTTTTGGATGAGTTTTTCAAATTGAATTGCCTTTATAACTGTACACCTAAGTACTGTAGCCTTGTTTTCATTATGGAGTAGGGTGCTTTGAAGGCATGGTGCATGGTATTGTTAGGTTAACTTGTGGACTTTTTGTGAGGAATGAATCTACTTTGACTCAGGTTAGCAATAAAGTAACTAATATTTTTCATACTCACTTCATAATGTACTTGGCCCTATCAAGGCAATCAGCACGAGCTCGTATGAGAATAGGATAGCTGAGGTAAGATTCATTTTTCCATGTGCCATAGAGTCTGTACCTAAACAAAGATGAATAAATCATATTAATTTAACACTGGCTTAAAATAGAAACTAAAATGAAAGAAAAACAAATGGAGATAGAAATAATTCTATACTTTGACAGTTGAGTAATTCTTACCTAATTTCGTATGGATAAAGTCTAAGAAGGCTCCAAAGTTCTTCAGCCATAGAGCAGTTACTGGGTAGGAGTGAAAGTGATGGCAGCAAAACTTCTTCGATAGCATTGAGGAATCCATAGTAGGCTATATCGTCTTCAGGGCTGATGCCTCCTGAATGACGCTGAAAATATAATTTTATAAAGTTAATTTACTGATCTATCACATTATTTATTAAGTTAATATGATATATTATCAACACATTACAGACTTACTTCAAAGTCAATAGACCACACAAATTTCAACTACGATAACTTTCTCTCCAATCAGACCTTAAATAATGATATGCAACTGTTGGAAAAAACATTATTTAGACATAAACAAGTTAAATAAAACTGAAATAGTGAATAGTAAATAGTGAAAAGGAAAACATTACCCATATATTAATCTTTAAAACTCAACCAAAACCATAATTGAAAAAAAAATTATAATTTTCCAAAACCAAAACTCACCTTTGTCATAAATGTTTTTGTAAGTCTAATAGTTTTCACCATCAAAACAGGGTCTTTAGATGCATATGGGCCTACATAATACAACATTGGCATGGCTAGGTGGTATAGTTGTTGAAAGGTGTGGGCTTGAGGGCTGTCACAGATTTGAACACTCCGAATCCTTTTCTTTGCTAACAATGGACTGAACCCTATATTCCTAGGTGTACAAAAAGTATTTCTTTAAGAAATGTTTTTGAAAATAATTTTACATAAATTATCAGTAGAAAAAGAAGCCTTACAACAGCAGTTACCTGTATGTTTTTCTCTATCACACTAACATTTTGTGAGTCATTATTATGTACTTTCAACCATTAAGCCCCTGTTGACTCAAAATAATCCATTTAAATTTGGTTAAGTTCTAAGAATATGAAATTTTAAAACACAGATTAACCGTTCAGTAACTTTAATAAGCGTAGGATGCAATAATCTTCTGTATAGAAGGAGCGTCTGTAACAGATAAGATAATTTATACACAACTAAATGGACAATATCATATCCTTAAGTCCTGATCTAAAAACTATATCAGTAGCCAAAACTTACTTTTCATAAATTGGTTCGAGCACTCTGTGTATGAGAGAACACAAGGCAAATGAGATGGACGGAGATACAATAGCAAAGTTTTCAGGCAGTCTGTCAAGTATTGCTTTGGCATTGTCCCATGCTCCAATGTCTAATAGAGCCTCACAAAGTCCTAGCTTTTGATTGTTTTCTCTCTAAAATGAGGCGGGGTTGGTATATGTATGTATATATATATATATATATATATATATATATATATATATATATATATATATATATATATATATATAAGATATATTTTATTTGGTTGATGCACTAATTCTTATGAGAAATGGAAAGGTTTACAATTATTGTGAACTAATAGAATATTATGTTACTAAGTAAATACAATTGTAAAAAGGCTGCATAATATCAATGAAATTAGAAATGCTGACAAGCTGGTAGTTACTTAAATTTAATTAAACAAATATTTTACAAACAGACTGAACAATTAATACAAATGTTTTAAAAGTATTTTAAGAAAAAATAAAATGGAAAGTCAATTTAAATTACCAGATCAATTATTTGCTGCTCATCTTCTTTTTTCTCATCATCTTTTTTGTCTGACAAAACCACAGTTTGGAGCTTCCTGGCATAGGCTTTAGCATCAGCTACCTCTTTGTTGTAAAAGGGAATGATTTCAGTATCAGATGGTAACAGCTGAAAAATATCAAGATCTTATGAGATATACATTCTGAATCTGTCTGGAAGCAGATTTAGTTGTTTAAACTACAAGAGTAACTTACATAAGGGTATAAATCATCCAGATCCACTAATTCATGTTTCAGTAACAAAGCTGCACATTTGAACAAAGACACTGGGGTGCTACAATCAGCAGACTGAAAAAAAAATTATTTTTTTAAATTTAATGGTGCATTTAAAAACAAAGAAATGTATTTAACTTTTAAAAAATCAAGATTTTTTTCAAAACTGTTTTTTTAATACTGGAAGTTAAGTTTTCTTTTAAGTGAAAGTTGACATGAAATGAGAAAACAAAAAATAAAGAGCTCCAAAAATTTAAAGGCTAAAAATATATAATGCAAATTTTGTTTTTAAACAGTTTTGCCTGAAGAATTTAGGTAAAAGGATTTTACAATTAATGACCAGTAAATTACAATTACAAGTTGCCTTTTTTAAGGAATTTAAGCTAACTGAATGCAAAATTTAATTTAATATTAACATGCATTTAAGAGACCTGCCAACCTGCCAAGAAAAAAAATCTGTAGAGGGGTCCACGCGCGGCGGCGCGGCACCCCACGGCGCTGGTTTAAGGACTACATACTAAATAAATATAAAGTAATAAGTTAAATCCATTATCTTTTAATTTAAGTGTCTACAGAACACCACAGAATACTGGAAATGTTTACATTGCATTCAGATACATGAGAGAATAACCATGTTTTTCACATATTCATATGAACAGAGGCTGCATAGACTATGGCATAGAGTAGAGTTCAGCTTTCCAGCATTTCCCTAGTGGCCTTTTTGAACTTGAACAGTTCTTTCGTCAATTGAAGTTAGCTTTGCTTTTAGATAAATATTAGTTTTTAGTTAGAAACTTTAGAAAGAGTATCATTCATCTGAATTAACCGAATTAATGATTGCCCTTGTTTCATTGTAATTTTTCTGGAAACATTTCTTTGACTCTGGCATTAAAAAGATAGGTATTAGAAAAATCTTTATTTCTTCCAAAAAGTAGGGTGGTAAATAAAACTGTCGATCTCATATCTGAATTTCCTATTCCTTCAACAATAAGAAAGTAATTGTTAACAGATGATCAGATGTAGATTCACTACTTTTACTTTACTAATCAGCTGTTGTAATTTTTGCATTAAACTATTTTTATTGTTATTGAAATTGAACCCACCACTTTCAAAAGATAATTAGGTCTGGAGCAGATTGCAAATGTTTCGCCACGGCCACAGGTGAGTGTTTTTCCAAATACTGATACTGTTTCGAAAACGAATGTCCGAATGACGTCTTTTCTTTATTTGTTTAGTTAAACTAGTCTTAGTAATCGTACTAACACTCTGAGGAGCTCAATCACTGGAAAACCGTTTTTAGCAGCTTTCCTTAAAAAATGTATCAAAGAACAGCTGAATTTTTTTTTATTAGGCTGGTAAAAGGAATAATGTACGATCGGATGGCCAGCGAAGAAATAGTTAGAGATGGCGGTTCGCTTGGATAACGGAAGTACAGGAAAAAACCTAGGAAGTGGCATTTTCATTTTTGAAATACATCACTGCCATTATTAGTATTAGCCTTTTCTTTTTATAATTTTTTCACATTTGGATTTTTGAAGGGTGAATTATTTTTTTTCGAAAAATCGGAAGATTAAGGGTCTTATCGGAATTTCGTAAGCATGGGTAAAAAATCTGTATAATTCCGATAAAATCGGGAGGGTTGGCAGGCCTGATTTAATTATTGCTAAGTAATATGAAAATTTACCTCTCTGAATTGAAATTTGAAACCCAGAATATGACAAAGTGTGAGTTTGTCAATTATGTAAGAACGTAGGAGAGGAACATAAAATGCATGCTCTTCTGGGTGACATTCAAAACCTTCAAGTATGATATCTAACACACGATTTGGATCAAGATCAAAACAACCTGAAAATTAATATAATATAAATTATATTTAAGAATAGGCTGCTCATTCAGATAAACTTAAACAAAATTTGTTTTTAAAAATGCTTGCTATATATTTTTTAATATTTTACATACCTATCAATGACTTTATGTTTTGAAGAACTTGCTCCCATGAATTTTTTAACCCAAAGTCAGGATTCAGTTCTGTGACAAGTTTGGAATAGCCTTCACTTTCTTCTCTGAGCAAGTTGAATTTTTGTTGTTTATAACTAGGATAAAAGATTGGTATGTAAGATTTTGACACTTTGATTACATAAATGATAATAATAATAATAAATTGATTATTTATATAGCGCTGTATCCCAGTAAAGAACTGGGCTCACAGCGCTTTACCTGAAAGAAATAACATACCTATAAGTACTAAATTAACTTTCATATCATAACAAACACAAAAATTACAGTACATTATACATAAGCTACGTTAATCATTTACAAGAAATGTTGTTTCATTAATTTTGAAAATAAATTTTGAAAAGATGTGTCTTAAGTGCAGTCTTGAAGGACTTGGTTGTTTGAATACTACGTATGTGTAATGGTAGAGAATTCCATTGTTTGGCTGCACAAAAAGGGAACGACCTTTCCCCAAATGTTTTGGTGCGTGTCTTAGGAACAGAGAGAACGCGTGTGTCTGCAGAAGATCGTAGCTGGCGAGTGGGTGAGTAGACCGACAAAAGTTCAGTAAGATACGATGGGCATGAGTCCAAAAAGAAGTTGTGACAGAGAACGGCCAGTTTGTAATCAATACAGGCTTGTATAGGCAGCCAATGAAGTGAGTGAAGAAGTGGAGTAACATGGTCATGTTTTTTTGCCTTGAGCACCAGTCTGGAAGCTGAATTTTGAACTTTCTGTAGTTTTTCAATGCATTGTTTTGGCGCACCTGACAGAAGAGAATTGCAGTAATCCATACAAGAGCACAGACTAGAGTTTTTGTTGCACTAACTGTTAAGTAATGACGGATTGAGCTGATCTGACGAATGGCAGTGTAGGCAGAGCGACAGATGTGATTGATGAAGTTGTTAATAGACATGTCAGAAATAATGTAGCCAAGATTCCTAGTCGATGTTGTGAACAGAATATCCGAACTGGCTACGTGAATTGACTTCGGAAGAGACAAAGTACTGCGTGATTTATTGTTGCAAAATAGAAGTGCTCCAGTCTTGTCATCATTCAGCTTGAGTTTGCTGAACGTCATCCAAGACTTAACCTCACCAATGCACTCTTGCATCAATTGGACAGCGGAGTCCAAATTAGAGGGATCAGTGTGAGTATATAGCTGAGTATCATCTGCAAATGATTGGCTTTTAACTGAATGCTTTTCGAACAGTAGAAGTAGTGGCCTTGTATACAGTACAAAAAGTACCGGACCCAAAACAGAGCCCTGAGGCACACCATAAAGCAAGTCAGCTTTTAAAACTCATAAGATTTTATTGAATGTTTTATTTAAAATAAATATTCTTACTATAAGCGAGTCTTGGTCTTGACATATTTCTGATTGAATCCAATTTGAGAGTTGACAAGACCAGCAAGTTCTAGAGAATCCTGGTCAAGTCTTTCTTTAAGCAGTCCATCAGGCACAACTACATTCTAAAATTTAAAGGAAAATAAGTTTTTAACTATTAAAATAATAGCAAAAATAGACAAACACCTATGCTGCTGATTCATTTTAATATTTAATCTTCTGTTTCCATCCAGCTTTACATAAATCTGAGATTTTTTAAACTTTAACCAAAATAAAAAGTGTTTCTTAATCACATACAGTAATGAAACACAAGCCCCTATTTGGGTTAAAAGTTAACTTTTTTTTTCATTTATACAGATTAATTTAAAGGATTAAGATCTCTATATAAAAAAAATCACTAACCAAGAAACAAAACTTATGGAAATATACATGGGATATAATATTTGTATAATATCCTTACCCTCAAAGACCCAACAAAAGAAACAAATTTATCCCTGATAGCCTCATCTGAGCAGGTTGTCTCAACATCTAGAGATGCATAAAAGTAAATTAATGTAATCACAAAACACAATGGAATTACCGTATTTATCGGCGTATAACACGCACAGGCATATAACATGCACCTTCATTTTAAGAGGGAAATTTCAGGACAAATAATTTAACATATCGGCGTATAACACACACATCATTTGCCCCCTATTTTCAGGGGGGAAAAGTGCGTGTTATACGCAGATAACTACGATAAATAAAATTATTTATTTGAACAAGTTAAGTAAATCATACTACAGTCGAACCCACTTACCTCGAGCTCGGTTAGCTCGACCACCCTATTATGTCGACGTTTTTTATTGGAACCGCCAAATTCTCTCTTTGTCTTAGCATTTTTTCGTCGTTTAATTCGATTTTTTTAAGTCGCCGAAACCTCATAACACGAGCACAAAAAAGGGTCAAATTTGCCACTTAATGCTGGTTATCTCGATCCCCATGACCAATCGCCAGCTTTTGAAAATGTTAGATGTGATTTTTTTATAACCAAGTGAAGGCATAAAATTTCTGCCTAGCTGGTGACATCACAGCCCGCTTGCTCACAGCGCTGTGTTACTAACTTAAATCGCCAGCTTTTGAAAATGTTCTTATCGATAGGGCTGAACCGATCGGTTCGGCTGCTCGGCATTGTTAGATTTTTGTATACTCTGAGATACTCGGCCAGCGGCCGCGTAAATGATGCCGAGTATTACGAAATTGGTCCAATAGCAAAGATGCACGCAGAATCGCATGTCTAACACATTTAGTTGCGTATGGAATAACAAAATGTACCGTGTGCAGACTTGTTGTCATTGGCAACAATTCATCCTTTAACCTCATTTTGACTCTATTTTTTTATAACCAAGGCATACAATTTCTGCCTCGCTGGTGACGTCACAGCCCGCTTGCTCACAGCGCTGTGTTACTGTTACTAACTTAAATCGCCAGCTTTTGAAAATGTTCTTATCGATAGGGCTGAACCGATAAGTTCGGCTACTCGGCAACGGTAGATTTTTGTATACTCTGAGATACTCGGCAATCGGCCGCGTAAGTGATGCCGAGTATTACGTAATTGCTCCAATAGCAAAGATGCACGCAGAATCGCATGTCTAAAAAATTTCGATGCGTATGGAATAACAAAATGTACCGTGTGCAGACTTGTTGTCATTGGCAACCATTCATCCTTCAACCTCATTTTGACTATTACATGTACTGTACTACTGCTTTGTTCTCATTGTTTCATTCATAAGAAGTGGCCTTGTGCAAAAGCCATTTAACTATTGGTTAGAATTAATTAAAAAGTATCAAAATTGAAGGTTCAAAAGGAGTTCCTAATTTATTTTTGTACACTTTTATAGAGAAGAGTTCACTTTGTTATGAGTCATATATAGCTCATGATAAACAAATAACGGCAACGCCTTTGTGTAAAAAAAAACTCGAAAATCATGTGCATGTACTGTGTACATTCTCATTTATTAACGCTAGTGATGGGACGAATAGGGTGCTTACTGTAAACAAGGCTCCCCAGATTTTAAAATATATAATTTAACAGACTACAGACAGTTTACCCACCCCCACTCTCAATCTCCCACACCATTGTTGTTGGTTAGTCCTATTAGCATCAAGTTACCGAAGGAATTCTAAGTCCATTGTAAGCTGAGGGGATCGTATGGAATAATAAAATGTACCATGTGCAGACTTGTTGTCAGTGGCAACCATTCATCCTTCAACCTCATTTTGACTATTACATGTACTGTACTACTGCTTTGTTCTCATTGTTTCATTCATAAGAAGTGGCCGTGTGCAAAAGCCATTTAACTATTGGTTAGAATTAATTAAAATATGTCAATGTTCAAAAGTTCAAAAGGAGTACCTAATTTATTTTTGTACGTTTATATAGAGAAGAGTTCGCTTTGTCATGAGTCATATATAGGTCACGATAGACCATTCTAAGTCCATTGTAAGCTGAGGGGACGGACCCAAAGAAGATGATTAGGAAGAGAATGGTTAGGGGACAATTAGGGGATGTGTAGGTTACTTATTTGTGTAGCTTGTAAGGAAAATCAAGCAAGTGGCTTCGTAGGCACAGTATCGCTCAATCTGGGAATCACCGCAAAACGGCGTTATATTTAAACTTCAACGGTAATTAAAAACGAACGGTCTTAACAACCTTAAGAAAGAGTAAGAGTGAAGAAATAGGGTCCCGATATTCCGATACGATTCTGATTAATCCTCCCATCACTAATTAACGCACAACACGTATATAAAGAAATTTCAAGCGCATGTTAATATTTTGCCGCCATATTGGTTTTCGTTTTAACTCGATCATCTGTTATCTCAATGCCATTTTGCATACCCCAACGCCGTCGACTTAAGCGGTTTCGACTGTATTTAACAATAGTGAGAGGAAAATGCTTACCAACAATTCCTAAAACATCAGCAAGGGTAGATGGAAGCAGTGGAAATCCATCCTGTAAAACATTTTTTTTTAATCAGGAAAACAAATATTTTAACTAGTTTTTATAATTAAATATTAATGGGTCATAGTAATCTCATATATAAAATTGTTTTATAAAGCATGGAATTATTACATACGATTTAACTTGAAAATACATACCTTTAATTCGGATAAAAAAGAAGTCGCATGTTCAATCTTTAACTGATTATGACTGACTGCATAACAAACTTCGTATAGGGCTCTTTTAATATTTCTCTTAGACAACTGTTTGGGGTGGGCTTCATTTTCAAGGAGAGTTTTGCACAGCTTGACACTGATAACAAATAATAGTGTTTGAAAGTATATATTTTGTCATAAATGAACACTGTCATTCTGAAACTAATTGTTCCCTAAATACCTCAGACCAACTTAGAGGTTAAATATAACAACAAAGTAAGTACTGGGACTATTGTTTTGTTAACTGAATTCTGAGTGGAGAGGAATATTTTTGAAAAGATATAATTAGGCATTACTTGTTTCTAAAAACAAACTTGTGACGTCAGTTTTTTGAAGTTCTAATTGACTGAGTGAATTGAGTCTGATACTTTTAATTTAAATAATTAATTATTTGAGGATTTTCTTCCCCCGATTGATTGAATATTATGCATTAAGATCTATTTAATGTCAGTCTATTTCTCCCAAGAATTTATAAGTGGTGAGCTGTATATTTCACTACTATGCAGTATTGGTCATTGTGAGTTTGTGAGATTTAAAAAAGGAAATTTTGATTTTTGTTTACTGCTTGCTGCTGGTGTTTTAATATGCAGCAACTGCAGATGGCTCACTCTCAAATATAAGGACTGCTTTGGACCAGAGAAACTTTATGTAAGACAAGCGTGAGATCTTCCTTTCCAAAGTAATTGATGAAATTAATATATTTCCAACAAAAATATTCCCATAGATGTTGAAATTGAAAAGAATGTCACTCAGACTCAGTTTTATATGGCATAATAAGAGAGGCTAAGCTTGTACTTGTTTTCATGTTGAAATGCCATGACAATGTGCAATCATCACATTACAGGCTTTCATAGAAAAAATATATTCTACCACATTCACAAATTGTCACTATCAAATGGACATTGATGCAAACAATTCAAACAAAAATCAGATACAGAATCTAAACAAATCTTCATTGGCTAGTGGTATCCATTAACTGAACTAACATGTTTTCCCTTTAGATTTAGATTTTAGATTTTTATTCGTAAGGGCAAGGACTGTGAAATTGTGTGAGTTTATAGTCTTATAGTATGATATCCAATCACAATCACTTTTGTTGTGGTGATATTTTCAAAAACCTCTGTGTCTCAGCAACAACTTGGCCTTGGAATGGGGAACAACTATACTATGATAGTACTATGATTATAAATAAAATTATAATTTTTTATAATAATAATATGAATAATGAAACAAATAGGGAATTCAATAATATTTATTAACTCAAACTATGCTTAAACTTAGAGTTTAAGATTAAGTTTGTTCTTTTCAGTTTCATACTCAGTTCAATGGTCAACATTTTTCTAGTTTAAAAATTGTGTCTTGGCCTATATTTAATTTATTAATTACTATTTAGTTAGTAGTTAAGTTAAGTTAGTGCTGAACTGAGAAAATGTTATCTCCGCTTATTTGCATAAAATAACCGCTTAAACTTCCTCTTTGACCCAGTCCATATATTTTCGCAATACCATATTTTCAATATTTTGTGTATTTTGCCATCTTTAAGAATAAGCTCTACAATATTATTAGATTTATTGTGTTTTGCCATCATTAAGACTGTCATTTCCAGTAAAAAATCTAAGTCCAAATGCACTGCTGCACCTGCACGAATTCGACACAAGGCTCATACACATTTTTGTGCATCTGATGACATAATTAAATTTTATAAAATGGTAACATTAATGAATTCATATTTTTGTTTGAATATTAATTAACATACAATTCCGCTCTCCCTGTCTTATCCCATGTTCGAAGTATGTCCGATGTTAAGCACACACTAATACACACATTCGCCATTTCGGAAACAAATGGCGACCTGGAAGTGACGTCAAGGAAAGATAACACTACTCACTACATGAAGCTGCAAAGTACATTATATCGTTTGGCGTATTTATAGACAACTTTATTACATCCCATACCTCCCCCCACCAATTTTTTTTCTGAATAACACGTTTTCTTTTAGATCACCACCTTTTCTATCCCTAAAAAATAAATGCCAAAACAATACAAACAAAGAAAGAATGTCGAAAGACAAAAAAAAAGTAGCCTGAGTAGTTGGGATAATCAAAGGAAAAACTGGATGCAAATGGAACGATTTATGTGCCGTTTTAGGAATGACCAATTCTGAAGCACTACTCTTTTACTTCACTTTATATAAAGTGATTCCCTTCTACAGATTGGTATTGAAATACATAAAACCCGTTTATGCCAATGAAGGCAGAAGCGTAACTGGGTTTTCCGTGCCCTTGGCTAATTCATTTTTAGCACCCCTGACAAATAGGGAAAATACTACAATGTAGATTATACAGAATAAATTTATTATTGAAGGCATAAACCCTCTGAGCCCTTGGCAACTGCCCCGATGACAAGCCGTTGTTACGCCTCTGAGTGAAGGTCAACTTATTTGTAGGCTTAGCGGATAGTGTTTGGCCCATTCCATGGGTTCAGCAAGGGCTCATGTCATCCGGGACGGTCCAAGACTTTTGCCGACAAAGCTTCGTAGGACGCGGTAATCTTCTGTTTAGAAGGAGCGTCTATAATCTATATATGTAAAAATCAAAGTATGTATGTATGCATGTCTGTTATAGCTGACTAAACCATTCATCCGATCGCCATGAAACTTTTGGAGACTTTTGAGTACGCTCCAGGGATGGAAATAGGCTATTTTTTTTTCAAAATGTAACACTCATGGGGCGCCGGGGGCCCATAATGAGAATTTTTTCTTATATGAGCTATATAAAAATTAGTTTAGGGCTTAGCTGCTTGGAAAATGAATGAATCTTGACCAAACTTGGTACATAACAACTTTATAACCTATATTAAAGTACCATATGGCATTGAACTCCTAATGTCCGTTCCTTCGGGGCCGGGGGCCCAAAATCTTTTTTTTGGTAAGCGTTAAATACTTTATTCCCGTTAGCTGACTAAACCATTCATCCGATCGCCATGAAACTTTTGGAGACTTTTGAGTACGCTCCCGGGATGGAAATAGGCTACTTTTTTTCAAAATGTAACACTCATGGGGTGCCGGGGGCCCATAATGAGAATTTTTTCTTATATGAGCTATATAAAAATTAGTTTAGGGCTTAGCTGCTTGGAAAATGAATGGATCTTGACCAAACTTGGTACATAACAACTTGATAGCCTATATTAAAGTATCATATGGCATTGAACTCCTAATGTCCGTTCCTTCGGGGCCGGGGGCCCAAAATCTTTATTTTTGTAAGCGTTAAATACTTTATTCCCGTTAGCTGACTAAACCATTCATCCGATCGCCATGAAACTTTTGGAGACTTTTGAGTACGCTCCGGGGATGGAAATAGGCT